>CM037833.1:28174557-28371889 GCA_021234535.1 Stichopus chloronotus | reverse complement strand
CATCTTTTTCTGAGATTTTCCTACTCTCAAGTTGAACCCAGCTGTATAATTAAGGGGGAACCCCTTTGTCTAATTTTTTTGGGAGATTTGAAAATGGTGGGCCAGGGGGACAGTCTCTCTGGGGTATTCATTGATGCTGATCAATTTGCTTAACGATATGCTGGCAGCACTGCACGCTTTGTTTACCATACTCGCGCATTGCCGAATAACAGGGATCTTTCATGCAGTGTCAGAATTCATTGTTGGAATCCCCCCCCCCCCCCTCCAAGTGTGGCAAAAGGATTTAGATTTGGGGGTTCTGAAAGGGAGGGCAGAAGAAATTGCTGGCTGGGTAAAAATGTTGCATGTAGCGCAAAATCCAGTGTGAAGCGTGAGCCTAGCGAGTGGAGTCCAGTGGTCCAGAGGCAAAGTCTGTTGGGGATCTAGGGAGCAAAACCTCCAGTTACTCTGTGGTCTTAGCATATATCTCCAGGTGAAAATTTAAGTCTCATGGACTTCCTGGAACAGAAATGTAAATGCAAAATTATGAATATAAACAGGCATATAGGTGTACATGTATGCATTTATCAGGTCACTCCTGGCAAGTTTAGGGCAACTGGAGAGGGAGGTTCTGACTTTGGGGAATTCTCCCATACCTCCCCCCTTGATGCCACCACTGCCTCCAATCATACTGTACATGAGGAGACATTCATATAAGTTAAGCAACAAAGAGAAAGATGTTCAACAACAGCGAGTAAGATGTTTATATGTAGTGTATGAAAGTAATTTGTATTTCTAACTTTTAGCTCTTCTGTACAGTACAGGTAGATCTAGCCAACCTTAAGTAACGTTTCTGAATCCCACTCAAGTAGGTAGAGATCTATGCATGTTTTTCCTTAGTTCATGATTTTTTTTTGTTGATCCAATGCTCCTTCTCTTTAGGTTCCTCCTGAGGTTTGGTATGCCTGATGATTCAGGCCATCCTCATCCCCTCTCCCAGTTGGCGTGCATCCTCCATGTGGGAGGTGATGTTTCCAAACAGCAAACCCCAAGACACGGAGAGCTGCGGGAGGCAGATGGGGACCCATCATCGTCTTCGCAGAGTTGCATGTGGTTTCATCGTCGATGCCATGGGAGGTTACATACTGACCACAGGCAGTCTGTTCTCACACGTCCTGCCAGACCTCGATCCGATGACCGGTCCGGTCACGGGTCGTTCACTACAAGGATGTGACATCACAGTGTCGTGGGAGGCGGAAAAGGGCATTTTTAAGTCTTGCCGAGGCCACCTGGTAGGACTGTGGTACTGCAGAGCCTTTGCTGATTCCTTAGATCAGATCTTCGGCAGGAGCGACGGATGGAGCTTTGCAGGAGACGAACTAGAGGAGGGTAACAAGTCAAAAGAGGGAGGTGTCGGGGTGTCGAAGACAAAAGGAGTTGAAAGCCAGGAAAGGGACGTCTGTTGGCTGTCAACGTTTGCGTTGGTCAAAGCAGATGACACATTGGCAGATCATGCCTTAAGGTTAGATTCTTTCCAAAATAGACCCTGCATCAAGGTTAGCATTGCTTGGACTACATTATTGTAAATGTAACACCAAGGTTCAGGTTTGTGATTGATATTTTTGCAAGGTCTGTATAGCAATTTGGGATCTCATGTTCTAGATTGTAATGTTTATGTACAGTGTCAATTTCTTTTTGATGGGCTTTATCTTCTTAATGCAAACTGTGTGAGTTGTCTTCTCTTATCCCAACAAAGCATTGATATTTACTGACCTTGACACAGCACAACCTAGAGGCTTGTGGGGTGGGGGGCTGGAGGGGGATTCCAATTGTTTGTCTCATATAAAGCATTCTTTTCACATCCCATAGCTCACGTTGCGTTAACAACAGCACACAAATTTCAATACAATCTATGCACACGCTGCTTTTCTTACCACGAGTTGCCGAGCCCTGTGCTGAAAAAACTTTCGAATTTTTTCTAAAAGATTTTTCAATACCTTCTGCTAACACTAGGTCTGAGTTTCCATTGATACTGTAAGGTTTATGCATGTGGCATCAACCCGCCAAAGAATCAGTGTTATTTTGCACTCTGGTCTGTACGGACTGCTCTTAGACAACGCGAAATCGAAGCGTTTGAAAATGGTGAAGAAAACACAGGGGATGTCACTAATCGTGAGCTTTGGGGGCTTTTATCAAAGTGTCATTGGCTGTTTTGAGGTAATCCACTCCCTTTGTCCATATGGCACAGGCAAATCGATAGCATTAAATGATAGATATTAATGTTTATGAGTGATGGCTAAGGAATCGGTGATTCAGCAGGAGTGATGTCTCCTCACAAAGCATTTTGTTTTTCTTTAAACTTTACACCAAATTTAATACTTCAATGTCTAGTGCTATCATAATGTGAATGTATTAGGGGTATGAGTTGACCACCTATTGATTTCAAGGTCAAAGTAATAAATTCAATAATGAAGAAAACAAAAGACTACTCAGCCATGTGAGGAGATGACGTCACTCCTGGTTGCTTCAAGTTCACAGTTGGTAGAAAAGGGGGTAACTTCAACTGATAGTATCTCGAGAACCATGCGTGGGGACTGAATGGAAGTTTCACCAGAATGGTTGCAGCTTTAACTTGCTCTTACTGTAAACATATCAAAGCTAAATTTGTGGCTGGACCATTCTTTAAAGACTTGAATGATGATCATGTTATGGATAAGGTGGGGCAGTCCATAGTGATGATGTATATGCATGACATAAGGTTATGGATTGGGTGTGGCAGTCCATGGTGATGATGCATATGCATGACATAATGTTATGGATTGGGTGTGGCAGTCCATGGTGATGATGCATATGCGTGACATAATGTTATGGATTGGGTGTGGCAGTCCATGGTGATGATGCATATGCATGACATAATGTTATGGATTGGGTGTGGCAGTCCATGGTGATGATGCATATGTTGTATTCTGCCATTCTGCCGACACGAGCTTAGTGGAGCCATACGTACCATACTGTTCATTTGTGTTCCTAAAGGCTCCTACCATTGTTTGTTGTTATGTGATGTCAATATCAGGTGTCTATTGGCATGGCAGCCTTGTAAAGTTTGCCCATGTTCCCTACACCATACTGTTTGATTTTTGAATGTCTAAGTCAGGTATGGATTTAATGTGCCCTTTTTGGGGGTTTGATCATCAGCTACTCCACCATCTCGACCAATCATATCTCTCCTGGGGATCACATTGTTGTCTCTGGCACACCCTTTGGGTCCCTCTGCCCTTCAGCATTCGCCAGCAGCTTTTCCGGCGGAGTGGTGACGAACCTGACCGGCAGGAGCAACGTGGTACTCATGACAGATGCTCGGTGTCTCCCTGGTACAGAGGGCGCCGCTGTCTTTCTCGAGCCAAGGTACAAGGAGTAAGTACATCGCATCGGTGTGTATGTTTAAAGGTGTATCTGGGGAAAATTTTAAACAACCATACAGAAGGCTGTGAAAGGATTTTGTTGTTGTTCCATAAGTGAACATAAGGCTGTCCATCGGCCGGTGCTGGTGGGTTCAGTTGGTTAATTAGATACAAGTGATGTTTACATTACCAGTACCGCTTATCCGTGATGAAGTGCGGATGGATGTCCATTGTTTTCAAAAGTCATTGATGTTCAAAATTTCAAAACTTCAAAATTTGTTTTTTTTTTATAAGTATGTAAATAATAAACTACCACACGTATTTAATGAAGTTGTTTATCCACATCTGACCTATGTTAAAACAAGATCTAATTCTCTCTTTTCAGTCATTGGTTTTATTTCGGCTCATGGAAATCTCTTGTTGAACAACTACCGTTATGAGTCTTGGCAAGAATTCCCTAAAATCATCAAAGACACTGATAGCTATGCTACTTTCAGAAACAAACTGAAAAGTCACCTTGTTGTTAAATGTGACAATTAATCATTGTTGTCTTCTATTTTCTTCTTTTTTTCTTTTTGTATGGTTACCATCTTTGTCAAACTTACCAGTTTGTTCTAGTGACTATATTACCTTACTGTATGTATATGTACTGTATATATGTATAGATAAAATATATAAAATAAAGAAATAAGTGAATTGTTGTTGACATCAGTTCTTATTTCAACCCTTTTTTGATTTTCCGTGACATGCACCTTTTCAACTTTTCTCATCCTTTTGTTTATCTGAAATGACCAGGAGGAAGCCCCCCGTCGTTACTGGTCTCGTTGTGGCCCCGATGTGTTGGAAGACAAACCAGTGGGTAGGCCTCTCAGTGGCATGCTCCTTCCATGAAATCTTGTCTGGATTGTTTCAAAGTCTTCCTGCATCGAAGCAGTTTCTACCTCAACTTTATGACAGCATTTTGCATGGTAAATATTTTTAAGCCTAAAGTGATAGCATGTAAACTGAAAAACCAGAAGAATGAGGTTTTGTTTGATTTTAAATTTTTCTTCATTCTTAATGGACATGGGAAGTTGCTGGTGGACAGAATACATCTTTCAATGAATGAAATGACAGTAACTACAAAAGCAATGGAATTGGTCATAGGGTGATTTTGGTCCCTGTAATGGTGGGGCAGAATTTTTGTGTGGAGAACCCGACCTATGTATGGGAATTTCCGGGTCTGGATTCTTTCACCACTTACACAGAGATTGACTGCCTCAGGCAGAAATTACACGCTTGGGCTGGCCCAGTAACTTTGGTCAATTACCTTTGCAATCTTAGCTGGGATATTGGTTACTCCATCAACACACAAGTAGGTCTGTTTCTAGGATGTTTATAGACTACATCCTATTGTGTGTTCTGCATGTTTTTTAATTAATTTTGGCAAACTTTCCTTACTTTCTGTGCAGAAATAAGACAATAAACTGATAAGAGAAGCAGAACAAGGAATTTGTCAAAACAAAGAAAAGAATACATGGCCCAGCTTAAGTGAGTGTTGACTAGGCACACAATTACAGTTAGCTTAGAGCTTAGAAGATAATGTTTCACACCATTTTACCCCTGTAGGGAGAAGGCTAGCAATGATGGTTATTGCCTAATTGTCCATGAACTGGAAAGATGTTATCACAGTGAAGGTAGGTTGGAGTGAAAAAAAAATCTTGCCCCATGACTACTGGGGACAGAATCACGCTATGTATAAAAACAGCATAAAGACGAGACCAAAATCATATTTGAAAATTAAAGGTCCTTACTGTAAGTGCCCACATAATGAATATGCAACAGTGCAGGTTCCATTGGTGTATCAAAAACATACTAATCAAGTTGTCACTCCTTGGTTGGTTTCGGAATTGTAGTATTTGGTGAAAGGAGGCACTGTATGTACAAATAACTAAATTGATCACATCATTTCGGCATTGGTGGTCAGTTGTTTCAACTAATTGAATAACTATTATTATTATTATTGTTGTTGTTGTCGTTGTCGTCGTTAGTAGAATACTTCTCACTGGCATGTTCATAACAACACAGTGTTGATTTGAATGAAAATTGTCAACTACTACATCAATGTATTTTACATTTTTCTAATTATGTTAGAAAAATTTGATATCATGTGTCAGGATTTACCAGCTGAAACCTATTTATTTTCCTAAATTGTGTGAATGGTGCACTTAATAAAGTAATGGACTAACTTTTGATTGTGACATTTCAATGTGTTTACATTTTGCCTGTGTATGCAATCACTTAAGAAAAGTACTGCAGTTTTGGACTGTGCACAATCTTTCTGGTATTCAAGAATATTGATGCTGTCGGTGATCAACATCGGGGTGTATAAACTTTTGAAAATAAGTTGTCTTAGAAAGAATTGTGTTTAAGAAAACTGTGAACTAAAAAGGCTGAAGTTTTGTGGAATGATGTATGCTTTGTACCTGTGAGTATGTCACAAAATCAAATTTCTGCAGGCAATCAGCAGGTGCTTGAACACATTCTAGATTGTGAACGGATCATACCACTCATCTCAGATGTCGTAAATTCTCTCACCGACTGAGTCTGATTGAGAATTTGCCAGTGCCAACGCTCACGAATTATGATCCCAAAAGAGAGACGTTTTGTTTTTTCTGTTTTTCACTTGATGGTTTAGCTTTGTTAACTTGTTGGGTGCTGTCAATTTCGGTCATCTTGAGTGGCCAATATCTGGTAGTGTCTAATGTTTTTGTTTGAATATTCTACTTTATGTGACTTTTACATACTTGAACTGATCATATGTAACCTGCTTCATGTAAAAGAGGCCACACAATCCCCAGACCCCAGGGAAACATAGCATGCTTTCCTTAGCATGTCCATCACTAAATGAGCCGTGACTGTGTGTGACCGTGACTGTGTACGTCTCCTGCATAGCACTTGAGAAGGCTTTGGCCAGACGGTGAAATTTGACCAAAAAATTCTCATGGAGCTACAAAAGAATAGACATTCAAGATTTTCCATACCTCTATTAGCTGGGATATGTGTGTGTTCCACTTTGGGACAGTTTAGAATTGAATTGCATATCCTATTTGTTAAGATATCAAATGGACAGAAAAATTTGTTGCCAATTTTCACTTTTTACCTTACATGTAATCTGTACAGCATTCACATATAATTGTTTGGAGACGTATTTGCAGAATAAGTATTTTTGTAAATCTTCGTCTCACAACTCCGTTTCCTCCTTAAAGCGATCTAGAATACCCTTCGAGTGATCTGAAAATTAGAGACATTTTTGTCGTACGACACAGTGTGCAACAAGCCCTCACAATTTTCTCCACTCTTAATTGTTTGGATGCCTTTCAAGGAGTGGTTTCTATGATTGTGAGAAGGATCTTACCAGTGTCTGTTTGTGATTCCCTTGCCTACCTTCCTAAGAGTAGTAACAAGCTACTGGTCCTATCCATGGGTAGTGGTGACACTCAGTTCACGCAGGTCTCTTTTCAAATAACAGCCAATGTTAACAATTTTGTTTCCACAGATTACACCGGTCAGGTCGCCAAATGTCACAACTTCCTGGATGCAATACTCTTGGTGAAGGTCGGATCCTCCTGGGGGTCAGGGGTCGTCGTAGACGGGAGGAGGGGCATCCTGCTTACTTGCAGACATGTGGCGCTGGACGCCATCAACAGGAAAAGAACAGGTAACCCTTCGGTGTATAGTTTCAATTTTTTTCAATCGCTGGCCCAGACAGGAATCCGATTTGTTGTCAATGGATTGCTGCCATGGCAACACATTCACCTCAAGGAAGAGAAAGCACCGGTAGCAGTTGCCGCTGTCTGCTGTGCACGACGATCATGTGATGCACAACTTGGCTGGTGACTTTCGTATGTCCTGTTTTGTCGAAAAGTGGCCGTATCCAGTAATGTCGTTGGCAGGGTTGTAGCTGTGGTGGGCGACAATGCCATTACTTGAAATTCCTGCCCAGGATTTGCGATAAGTGTACGCCTAACCGCTCTTCCCTAAGTTGACTGCAAAGTGTAGTAAGTATGATGGGGAGAAGTGACTTTTGGGGTTAGCAGTCAAAGATTTTGGGAATTCTTTCCAATAACAGTGCTCACAAGAACATAGAGCACTCTGTGGTTGCCGCTCCCCAGACCCCCCACCGATGGGTTGCCCCTGTACTCACTATGGTCCCTAGTGGTGTCCTTCTTTTGGACCTGAAGTGGCTGGTTCACTTGCTTGTAGCAAGGAACTAGGATTTATCTAGCTTCAGACCTGATCATGAGGTATTTTTCTGGCTTGTATTCTGTTTCTTGGTTGATGAATTTGGTCATGAGGTCAGAAGTGTTTGAACATTGCCAAAAATCATGTGACCAATGCCCCCACACAGTGTAAGTGAGTGGACATTTGCAAAGGTGGTCTGTTACAGACAGAGGACAGATTGCCCCAAAATTCAGTGAAAAACAAAAAATTCCTCATTTGGTGTTCATGTCACTCAGCACATGATAATATCACAGACAGTTATGTTGTTTAAGAAAATGTGACATGCACATTCTAAATTTCTCCAATATAAACCCTTCCCCTACCCTCTCACAAACGGGGGGGAAACAGATTTCCTGTCACTCACAGTTTAGACATTTAAACACATCGGTCATGTTGGACCTCGTCAGATGTATCTCCAGAAATACTAAATTTGATTTTGTGTCGATGCGTAGAGTCAGTTTTATCACAGTTTACAGACAACGTTGCCAATAACCTGACACCCCACAAAACCCTCAGATTCTGTCCAAATAACTGGTTTATGAAGATATGGAAGTCATGTACAGTACATCTCACATATGTGTTTCCATTATGGCTCCCAGAAGTTAAGTTCCTCCATAACCATTTGAGCAGTAGTCTTAGCATTGTTGTTTTAAAACTTTTTTGTTTCTTCTTTATTCTTATCCCTGTCAGTCCTGGTCAGGGTCAACAAGGATGCAAACGTCTGGTGCAGAGCCAAGGTTGTCTTTGCTACTTCCAGCTCATCGGTCATTGACTTTGCTATCATGCAATTGGACGATCGCCATAGAGAGAGGTCTGCCCTCAAGGAGGTCATGTTGTCGTCCGATGTCCACGAAGGTGAGGGGTTTCGTTGAAAGGTTGGTAATGTGACTATAGATGCTTTGATTGTGAGTCACTTGCTTCAGTCGCATGGTTAATATTTTTGTTTATTTTGCAACAATAATTTTAATCCATTTCCCTCACATATGCAGGAACATGACTTGCGGTAGTTTACATTTAATGATACCTCTTGTGTGAAGTGTAAGGGAGGGGGACACGAACCA
Source organism: Stichopus chloronotus (assembly GCA_021234535.1). Lineage (NCBI taxonomy): Eukaryota > Metazoa > Echinodermata > Holothuroidea > Aspidochirotida > Stichopodidae > Stichopus > Stichopus chloronotus. The sequence continues at coordinate 28,363,185 of CM037833.1, read as the reverse complement.
TTTTCAACAGTAACATCACGGTGACACTTCACACTGCCCTTTATTCCAGAAAAGTGCTGACGTAATGTAATCACTGAGCGGTTTTTAAAGTGTAGGAAAAAGGTTATTCCATCAAAGTTGATGAAATTATGAATTCATAGTTTCTGCTTTTAAGCATTTGTTTGACCATTTTCTGACTGCTTCTCTTCTCCCTGTGTTCCTATTTTCAGGAGACCGCCTCTTTGCCGTGGGTTTTCCTCTCTTTGGACCCGAGAGTCATCTTGGGGCCTCGGTGACATCAGGGCACGTATCTAGGGTGGTCAAACACAACGGTTCACCAGTGATGCTACAGGTAAGCTATCGCTGAAGGAGGTCTTTATTCCATATGCATTGTCCCAATTCATATCCATACTCATTTGACAGTAAACAACTTTGATGGTAAGGGTTGCAGATTCTCCGAGTGAGGAATAATGAAGTTCACAAAAGCAAAAGAAACAAGAAATTGCTGAGGAAAATATGGTCAGAAAATTTGTAATGTCTGAACCTAACCCAGAACATGAAACAGAAATGGTAGGCTGGGGCCTTCAAAATTTCGGTTCGTCATGATGTGTGAAGGTGTTCTCACAGTCAACCATTCTCAGTGAGAACTATTGTAGGAGAGGTTCTCATATTTCTCTCCTTCATGAGAATTAGATATTCCCATAGGATTGTAAGTCCTTGGATACGATCAACTATCTCCGCTGTGTTCCCTCATCAAGGAACACCAGATTCATGGGAAATGTAGACAGTAACTTTGGTACTATCAAAGTTGATCGCAGAACCTTTTATTCACAATCCGTTGTATTCGACTGAGGAAGCAGAAGCAATTTTTCGTTTGTCCCCTTTTTAACCGCCAGAAGATTGTGTCAGTTTTGTCGATAAGGTAGTGATGTGCAATGCATTGTCACATTTTACATTCCGTCGTTCATGACGCGTTACGCCAGCAAACGTCAATGCTGATTTTCACAGTGATGTGATGTTTGTGTATGCTGCTTTAGTTGGTTAAGTATCAGGTATGTGAACAGTCAGAAATCAATGTTGTGTAGCATCTTGTGATAAATATCTTCAGCTCTTTACTTTTCATTTGAAATGCTCGGAAAGGTCAGCTAACCAGGCTCCTGTCAGTAAGTTTCTAAATTGTGATTAGAGTATTATAAAGTATTCTGGAAAAAAAAAAGATACAAAAAATACCCCAAAATTGTTGAAACAGTCAGAAAATATTCAGTCCAAAAGTAAAAGTAAATTTGTAATTCTGAAGGGTTTCCTTTCAGGTAAGTTACACCAACGTTATATGGACCAAACATATCTTGGTAGATGCTAAGTATAAACTAACTTGAAATGTTTTCCCGATAGGGGCTTGGTTCGCACCTTCTGCTTGCTCTGTTTACTCAAACATTAACTAGCTGCCATATAGTCCTGTCTGGGCAAAGAGTTGTATAAATGACCGTGCAACAGGCTCTGCACAGAAGTTAACTTAGTCTTTGTCTTGACTAAAGGCAGAGCTGTGCCAGACAGTGATATCAAAGCATCCTTATCAACACTGTGGTTTTGGGGAGTCAATAGATGCTGCTGAAATTTCTGCCGATCGCGGAATGTTGAAGAGGATTTGAGCATCGGTAGAAACACAGCATGCTCTGTTGTGTTGAAAGAACACCTAAGTATCCCCCCGCCCTTCCCCCAGCACTTGTCACTTCTTCCCCAATTCTTCCTTATCTCCAGTTTCTACCTTGCTGCCATTTTGTTTCCAGCAATACTCTATCTGGAAACCTCCCATCTGTTAGTTTTACCGTCACATGTTTCTTGATCTCTTTTACATTTTTGACTGAATTGTCCCATTAATCAGTTTGCAGACCGCCGGAAAATGTCGTAGCTTTTTCCATATTTTTGTTGTTAAATGAAAACGTAAATGTTTGAAAGATCTTGCACAGCCTCTGATAACCCCATCTGCAACGTACATAGGCTCCTGTGAGTAGCTGCTATTGTATCCCTGACATTCTTCTCTTCTTCAGACTAGCTGCGGCGTTCATCCGGGTAGCAGTGGTGGCGCACTCATCTCCCAGAGGACCGGAAAGTTAGTCGGTATCATTGCCAACAACTGCAGGTACAGAATGCCTCCGGGGATCTCGCAAGTTGATCTGTTACGGTTCTGAATTAAATTTTAAAGGAATTTTCCACCATCGCTTCTTATGTCTTTTTAAAAGATGCAAACATTATTGTAGACAAGTCATTGTTCTCATTTCAGGGAATATCTAGAAGAATTCACAAAATGAATTATTTTAGTAAATAGTCGAAGTATGAGCCTGTTGCTAGAAATCAATCGGTTGTGACGTAGTACCGACAAATCTAGGTTGAACATTGCCCTTGAGTTTTAGCCTAAGCTGTGGGTTACGGTACTGTTCTGATCCCTTATTTGGTGATAAAACCTTTGCTTCACCAGGGAGTGACATAGACCTACCTTTAAAAGCATCATTCGGAGCTGCCTAATTGCTTAAGGATTAGTTGACTTAAATGACGTTGGTCTGTGAATGATATTGAACTGGTACCGACAAATAAAGGATAGAAATACCTTTGAGCTAATTACACAGCTTACCTTCGCATGATTTGGTGCTTCTTAAAGTATAAGCAGCAATGAAATTTTATTTCCATCACAATAACAGCTCCACTCGTTTCATGCGCTTAGTATCTCATGCAATGTATCTTACTGAAAGTATCGTACTGAAAGTAGACAATCAGAGGGTTTTCATATAAACCTCTGAACAAAAGTTTTCTTGCGTCCAAGACCTTACCAGAAACAGGAAGAGCGCAAAAAATGGGAAACTGTTTTTGTCGGTCCTACGTCACACATTTTCAGGCTCGTTCTGAAGCACAACTCACAAACGGGCATTTCGACAGTTTTGTCTTGGTCTCCAATGTTTTCTATTGATTCCCTTTAATGTATACTCCCCCCTACCTCCACTCAGGAAATTGATGGGGTTTATATCACTTTAGGTACATATATGCGATAAATCTAAACAGTAAATCATTTTCATGACCAAACCAACAAACAAGCCATGAGCATGAGACTAACAGCTGCAGCAGTTGAAATGATTGTTCCACTCAGGCACTTCTGTGTTTCTCTCAGATGTACATGAATGTGTATTAGTATAGTATGATGTATGTGATGCATGTTGCTTGTCTGCTCTGATTTATGTTTCTGGACTTGTGTGATGTCTTGCAAATAAGATCTGAAGTATGAAGTCACTAGTCTGATCTGATTCATGTTTAATACTGGTCTGGTCTGATGTATGTCACTATTTTGGTTTGATGTATGTTATTAGTCTGATCTGATGTATGTAAATAGTCTGGTCTTGTGTATGCTATCAGTCTGGTCCAATTTATGTTAATAGTCTGGTCTTGAGAATGCTATTAGTCTGGTCTGATGTATGTTAATAGTCTGTTCTTATGTATGCTATAAGTCTGGTCAATGTATGTTAATAGTCTGGTCTTGTGTATGCTGTCAGTCTGGTCCAATTTATGTTAATAGTCTGGTCTTGTGAATGCTATTAGTCTGGTCTGATGTATGTTAATAGTCTGTTCTTGTGTATGCTATCAGTCTGGTCCAATGTATGTTAATAGTAGGGTCTTGTGTATGAGATTAGTCTGGTCCAATGTATGCTAATAGTCTGGTCTTAAGTGTGCTATTAGTCTGGTCCGATGTGTGTGAATAGTCTGGTCTTGTGTATACTATTAGTCTGGTTCAATGTATGTTAATAGTCTGGTCTTGTGTATGCTATTAGTCTGGTCTGATGTATGTTAATAGTTTGATCTTGTGTATGCTATTAATCTGGTCCAATTTATGTTAATAGTCTGGTCTTGTGTATGCTATCAGTCTGGTCCAATTTATGTTAATAGTCTGGTCTTGTGAATGCTATTAGTCTGGTCTGATGTATGTTAATAGTCTGTTCTTGTGTATGCTATAAGTCTGGTCCAATGTATGTTAATAGTCTGGTCTTGTGTATGCTGTCAGTCTGGTCCAATTTATGTTAAGAGTCTGGTCTTGTGAATGCTATTAGTCTGGTCTGATGTATGTTAACAGTTTGATGTTGTGTATGCTATTAATCTGGTCCAATGTATGTTAATAGTAGGGTCTTGTGTATGAGATTAGTCTGGTCCAATGTATGTTAATAGTCTGGTCTTAAGTGTACTATTAGTCTGGTCCGATGTGTGTGAATAGTCTGGTCTTTTGTATACTATTAGTCTGGTTCAATGTATGTTAATAGTCTGGTCTTGTGTATGCTATTAGTCTGGTCTGATGTATGTTAATAGTTTGATCTTGTGTATGCTATTAATCTGGTCCGATGTATGTTAATAGTCTGGTCTTGTGTATGCTATTAGTCTGGTCCAGTGTATGTTACTATTCTGGACTGATGTATGTTATAAGTCTGATGTATGTCAATAGTACATTTGGTCTTATGCCTATTATTAGTCTGGCCTGATGTTTGTGTCTGGTCTGATGTGTGTATACCAGACTGGGTCTGATGCATTTTACAAGTGCAATCAACTTAAGTGTCAGTCTTCAAAGTTTGTTGAGTTCAGTGGTCTGTGACATCCTGATTATTCATGTGCACTCTGCAGCAAAGAGGAAATCATGGTTGTTGGTTCTTGTCACCTTTCTTTTCTTTTGCTTGTTTTGGCTGGACGTTGTCAGGGATGACACCCACAGCATCACAATCCCTCACCTCAACTTTGGCATTCCAAACGTCGTCTTCCTGAAACCTCTGAGGAACTATCTCCGAACTGGAGGTAAGACATATAGGATGCTTCATGTTGAAATGAGGCAACTGCTTTCTGGATTTTATTTTTTTGCCAATCTGCTTAAGAGGGAGAAGAGACATAAATATTTTCTGGCAGAGTTGGTGACCGAAATCAAGTCTAATCAAAAGCAGCAAAAATGGTTGATTTGGTATTGGTGTCTCTCCTATGAATGGTAACGAGATAGTTTGTACATGTCTTGACAGGACATAATTATTGTCAAATACCATCATGAAGCTCTGCCTCCATCTTCGCCGCCTCTCCCACTACCCCTGACAGTGGGAAGGAAGGAGTAGGGAGAGGTGGGGAGTAGAAAGGGGGGAAAGAGAGAGAGAGAAAAATTGGTAGAAGGTACAATTGATAACAGTTGTTACATCTGCTCCGTATGGCAGAAGATAATCAACAATGAAATAGAATAATTGTTGCGCAAAACACTCGTGAGGAGAGCGTGAAGGACGAGCAAAGTTACATTGTTTGCTTTTGTCTGGTCCTGGCGTCGTGAGTACTTGCATCAGACCCACACTGCTGTTTTTAAGAAGTTATGGCAAATGAATGGATGGATTGTATCAGCAGATGAGTTCTGGTCCATCACTTTACTTGTTAAATTCCATTTTTTTCAGACGTCGTTCACCTGCGTTCCCTCGACGTACAGAACAAGGAGCTGGAAGCCCTTTGGAAGTTGCAGAACTTGGCCACGACAGAAAGTCTGCTGGAAAAGAGTAAACTGTGATGTCTTCAAGAAGGTTGGTGCCACCGAATCCAAACCTAAGAACCGAGCCAAATATTTTAATCTGAAATAGAACGTGTCTTTTTCGTTGTGAACGATCTGGTATTTTACGACTGGGACGGAGGCTGATCAGAGCAATGATGTCACAGTAATCGCTATACAGGGTATCAGTAATCGGATCGGAGATTTTACCCATCCATAGATTAGGTCATTTATCCCGATATCATTCTATGGACATTGAGGTGGAATCAGGAATTGACACCAATGATCGTAAAGGTTTAAATTTTGAGAAAGTCTCTTTGTTTCCTTTCTTCAGAAACTTGTAGAGTTTGGTATGACATTATGCAAATATCTTTATATATAATGATGGAGTAATTTGAAAGATAAGTCAAGGAAGAAATGAGGTCAAAAACTTGAAAATAGTGGTTTCATTTATAATCGTAAATTATTAAGTCATTAACTCAGAAATGTTTAGTTATATCACCTGATAATTTAATTGGCATTGCCCTTTATGGTCTCGTACCTCTCCCTTTTGCATGAGCAAACAAACGCTCTTGCAGCAAAACTTCTGTTTTGAGGGGCACGGTTTGTCCCTTCATGTCCGTTGTCGTTTTAAGATCTAACTCGAGATTAGGTTATGATGAATGTTGATGATATCGCAAAATATTCTGTTTAGTTTTAGTAGTATTTGAAGCGTTCAGTGATTAGCCTTTGAAAATGGAAAAAAGACGGAATGAACCATTCTTGTAGGTGATTTATTCACTACTGCCTGCAAGTAGTAGCTCTATGAGAAGGTTCAATGGTAGCTCTGCTTTTGGTCTAAATTATGATTAACGGTGCGAAAAACTTTACCTGATAAAAATTATCCTTTTTATAATGCAGTACCATGGTAAGTAACGTTGTTTATGTAGGAATGATAAGTCCGACCAATCTGTACGGACATTGTTCCAATCAATAAATTGCCGCCGATGGCCTAGCGTTCACCGACCTCCGCTACATTGCAAGTAATTTCTAATGCTGTTTTCACACAACCACCCGAAAATGTCAAGTTACTAGAAATATGCGGGAAGGGAAAAGGGAGGAAGTCGTGCTCTGTTTGAATTTCAGCAGGTTGTGGTGGCTGTTTGTCTACTTCCTTCTGTGGAGAGAAGGGTAGATAAGATATGAGGGGGGATGGGTAAGAGGGGGGATTGGTCTGTTGATTCAGCAGATTTTCCGAGATGTAACCAATGACTTGACGTTCCTGTTTCTTAGAGCATCCTTGAGACAGATTTGGAACGATGTGTGACGTTCTGCATTTAGATGGCGGCCTTACATGATGCCGTTAATTCACAGAAATGTCAATGACAGGGTTCTCGCTGTCATCGTAGACTGGAAAAGTCGTGGAAATTGGAAAAATGATCTCAAGACCTGGAAAACTTTTGAACTTCAGATAAATTGTGCAAAATTCTGGAAAAGCCATCAAAATTTTTACAAGTCGACATCGTTCGTTTCCCTCATAATATCAAAATATGTTCTCACTGGTAATTTTAAAAGGTGTTATTCTCTTTGCCTCATGTTGCTTTGGCTTTTTTGCTGTTACAGTTGAAACTTTTATGTCAGAAACATGGAGGGACATGGAAACATTTTATTTGGTTCTGGGAGGTTATGACATTAATTCCTTGAAAGTGTGAGAACTTCCCTGTAATAATTATATGATAGTGCCTAAAGTGGGATATCGTTCAAAAATTTCGGGTAGCAGCCAGATAAGCTTTTCGTATCACAGTCTGTCTTATAATTAGAATGTGAAACTGAACCACCAGGGCACTGAATAAATTGAAATTTTAGAGGCAGTCCGGGATGAGCCTTGAAAGGGAGTATGAGTATCGCCGGAACTGGCAGTAATGATGGCGATAACAATGACCAGTGAGTGGCCTAACTGTGGTATTCACCGACTGGGAGTCTCCTGTATTTAAGCTGACGCAATGAGATTTAATACTGGTATTTAAATTCTACCAATAGCAGCTGACTGTCTTCTATTCCTGATCAGTTTAATTCATCAATTTCAGATAATTTTCATTCTTCTTTCGAACTGTAACATTTCAGTGAAACAGAGGAGAGTTGAATAGAAAATGAAACTCTTATTCTACACATTCCAGTGAAATGTCTTTCTCTACGTATCCCAAACTGCAAGGACCTGTGAGTGGCTGCTCACACCGCACATCTTTTAGATGCAGGGACCATACATCTGTACCGCCCAATTGAAGAGTGTGAAAACTCGACCAAGTTTTGGTGAAGTAGATGACCTCTTCAGATTTTGGAGGAAAATTTCATCAAAGAGACTTAACCCAATGTGGCAGCGATAAGGCTGATTTTTTTGACAGTACAAGTACAACAGCACAAAGATTTTTTGTTTGGCCATGAGATTCAAAGCCCCTAGCCGGGAGAGTGAAGAAGTCTTTTTTTGAAGCGATTGCAGGTTTTTACGGAAATTGGAAGAGCAGTACCACCCATAGCATAGGTGAGTAGTCTACTAAACTGCTTCTTAACCTTTGTAGTTTCCCCAAGGACATTTTTTTCCCATTAGCAGCATGCTAGGCTTTTTGCACATTAAAATACTTCAGCACTTTTACATTGAATTTTTATGGTTAAACTGGAATGAATATAAGATGGGGAAAAGAAAACAATGCACAAAGAAAATGGCAAACAAGATTTATTAGGGCAAGGAACCTATTTATTGCCATGTTTCAATCATAACAGCTTGTACATGTTTGGGCACAAAAAAAAAATATTAAAAAAACAAAAACAAATGAGTAACCTGTTGTAGTAATAACAGCACCCTACTTTAATTATACCTATGTACACCATGTTGAATTCGCAATCATTATTGCGCAACATTAATCCAGGGAAGAAAAAAATTGGGATGGAAGGGAAAAAAAGGGGTGGAATATGCCCGTTTTGGCAGGATATATCTGCCCGTCTTTTTTCCCCTTCCAACTTTCAGCTTATTTCCAATACCAAACAAAAGATGAAAGTAACATACATTCACTCCAAACACCAACCCGAAAATAGATACAAACTCCGTTTGATGTCCAACAACTCCTAAAAATTTGGCTCATGTCGCTTAATAATTAATCAATCAACGATAGTAAACTTTTACCAAAGCTTATAAACGTTCATGACGACTACCTTTAATGACTAAACTTTGATGAACTTTGCATTCCTATTAATAAATGATGTATCGTAATAATAATTGTAACAATATGGTGAATAATAATATTTCGTTAAACTAGCTTGGCCAGATATATTTTCGTTTTTTTTTTGCTTTTTTTAATTTTTTTTAATAATATCTAGGTATGATTATAAACGAAAGGTCTTGTTTTTTTTTTCTCCAATTGAATAAAACTGTTGTTGATGGAAATAACTGTCGGCATACTCACACAAATAAAAATCCAAAGCTGCCATTCGCCGAGTCCTCTTTGAGACCAAGATGAGCTAATCTCTCACAATCCCACCCTTTAATGCAGTGGAAGCGGGGAACGGGGTATGGACCAGAAGATCACAAGTCACAAAACAAGGAGCCGCAAGTACACAGAAACCATTTTATGAAGATCTTGTGTCCAGTAGAGATCAAAATAAGATAGGTCAGAGACCAAGGGGTATTACCATGTTCTTGGATCACTGAGTCCAAAAGATGAGTGCTTACAAACAGAACCACAAACTAATCAAAAGGAAGTAATTCTCACCTAGGGATGGAAATTACTGCAATGACAAACAAAGCAAAATGTTGCAAATCTCATTGCCTTCAAACCGATGTAAAGGTTGACCTGGTAGAATCCTTAGAAGTGACACACCATTGAGCAGGGCACATGGGAAGGGGTGAGCCACCAAAGCTTCCGAGGGGTTGGAAGGGGGATGGAGGGGTGCTCTGCGATGGATTTCAGCTGCTCTCCTTTGTGCAGACAAATGTGCATCTGATAAGCCCTAAGGGAGGAGCAGGGTTTAAAAAAAAAATCACTGAGACATATGTTCACATTGGAAGCCTTCCGTAAATGTTGCCGATGGAGAAAAGTTACTGTATCTGGTGAACATGCTAAAGAGGAAATCACTTCCAGTTTACACCGTGTCATCTCACTATCAAAACAGACTCTTCCCTTCCTGAAGGTATAGAGGGGGGGAGCAGGGGGAACATCTTGCTCTCCAGGGAGGTGCAGTGAGCGTACCGTAGGAGAATATTGAAAGTTAGAAAACTTAAACCCACTTCTCAATGGTAATTCAAAAGAGAGAGAAAAAAAAAAGAAGACAGAAGACCTAAAAGATCTATAACTTAAAAAAAAAATGCTGCCAAATTTACTTTGCTTGGCAAAATTTTTGACAAAGAAGACATCTAATGAAATTCTTGAAAATAAAAACAAAGTTGAACGCTATTTCAGATCGAGATTGGTTTTTTCTTCCAGTTATTTCAGCTAGTCTGGACTTAGTTCGGGCAAAATACTCCCTACAAAAAGAGGTTTTCTCTGTCGCAGCCCAAAAAATAGACTGTCTGACTTTCTCAAAAGTCTTTTCATACAGGTATGTTGGGACTGAGAGACATTTTCTGCCAGCAGTGGTCTGCAACTTTAAAAACTGAGAAATAACCATGGTTACAACCCTAAACAAACGGAGGAATAAAACAAAACTGGATGACATGGTTCTCTTTCCAAACTTTGGCAACTTTTGGAAACTGACGATACACAAAGCTTTAAAGATGAAAACTAAAATGACTGCACTGCAGGAGTATCACTGGAAATGGAAGAGGCAGCCGTCCTTTTGCAGCTAAACGATCCAGAATGGACTTTGCTCCGTCTTGACACAGGAGGGAAAAGTTACATGTGAAAAGCAAGTATAGCTGGATCTAAAAAGTACTTTGTGGCAAACTCAAACAAGCCAGTGACGAACCTTTGTGTTTTTGTTTTGTTTTTTGGGGTACGGTGCCATCCAGCGATGATACTTCTGTGTTTTTAATGCAGTCACTTAAATTTTAAAATATAATTTATATTTATCATGTTTACATATCACAAAAGGGAAATTAACATCCCCCTTTGGAACGATGACATTTCTGGGCATGGATCGAAACAGATGTACCATCAAACCAATTGCTAGTGAACAGGACATACAGCAGCTAGAGTGCAAGGGTCACTTGAACCCTTCACCTGCAGAGAGGAACTCCTAACATACGATGACTTAAGGCGCAAGAAACCAGAGAATGGGTCGCTTCCTCTTCTGTTTTGCAGTCATTCCTTTGATTTTTTTTTTTTAATTTTTATGTTTTCGTCTGTTTCATCATTTTTCTTCATTTTGATGTTTGGTTGGTTTGATTCAAAGAAGGAATCCAAAAGTCTTTAATTTTACAACATGTACAACGGTATAAATACGAACGAAAGAAAATGAAGTGTTAAGAGCTACCTTAATAGTACACAATACATACGCGTGTGCTTATAATTTATATGTATAATATGTATAAAGTACTAACGTTTCATGTCAAAAAAAAAAAAAAGGAGTCCGTAGGTATATTGCTTTTATTTCACAGACACGACAGGAGCTGGGGTATCCTAGTTCGCCAGATCTCGGTGGAGGGAGGCAGTGAAACCAGCGCTATGCTTCACCTGTGGCCGACGATTTTATTTGACAGTGAACAAGTGTTCATGACATCGGACAGAAAAAAAGGAAACGGCAATAACAAGGAGATTTAATGAAAAACACGAAAAAAGAAAAGGTTGTCTAAACTAAATTGTGCCCATATAAATTGGTCATGAAAAATGTAACTTCAAAACTCTGAAACATCAAACTCTTCCACTGAAAAGGATTAAATATGGCCAAAGGAAAGTGAAAAACAGAAGAAAGATTGAATGATATTCTGATTAAACAAAAAAAAAACCTTCTAAATTAAAGTCTGTTGAAAGCCGAAGTTACAGAAGCAAACCCTTTACGTTTTTAAAGTTTAAGACTCTCCTCTTCTTCTGAAGGAGAACGGACATGTTGCAGGTTAAGGATCTGCCAAACACGTAGTTCCAACTGCTGGAGATGACTTTCATCGTGAGGGATGCTAGAAATCTTCAAGACCATTAGGATGGGGAGAGCAGAGGGTCCAAGGAGAAGTTGCCGTGGTCACCACTCTGCATGCATCCTGGTAATTAAGAGATTGAAAGGGTGCACCAATAAACTACATATACAGCCAAAATTCAAATCTTCAAAAGAATAAAAAAAAAAAATGTGACAACCAGACACAACCAGAGTAAATATTTTTGAGTGTTTCCTCTGCCCGTGTTTGTCCGTCCGTCCCTCTGTCTGTCTCTTCCTCTGTCCATCGATCTTCCCATCAAAATTAAATCAGCCTACGTCTCATTCAGCCTGAATCTCACCAAAAGTGTTTTAGTTTTTATTCGCTCCACAAGGACCAAATGGCGTCAAAGAGTCAAAAAAGAAACACCACCGTCCTCGCGGAGCGTTCGATTTTGCATTAAAATTCCTGACGTGGCATCCTGTTACAGGATCATGCGAGAGTCTCAGACCTCAGTCGCTGGAAAACTTCTTTGGAAAGTGTTCTTGAGCGTTCACGCTCGCTGCATAGTCTCCGTAAAGGTCTCTGCCGATGCGGCATACCTGCTCCTCGACGCTTGGGAACTGCGCCAGCACCTGCTTCAGGTCGTGGACCGAGAGGGCCTGCAGGTTGACGTGGGTGCAAGCCCTAACCGAGGTCCTCCGGGGCACGTCGTAGAGGAGGTTGATGTCGTCAAAGTGATCTCCTTCGTGGAGCACCTGGGCGACCTGTTGCAAATTGTTTTCATCCATTACTTCCACCTGGAATGTGAAGAAGAGAAAGAGACTGAAAAAAAATTGTGTATGTCGACTTGCGCTTGGGCATACTGTATGGATTGGGGGGAACATTGTTCACAAGCGGAACATCTGTGAAAGAAATTAGTTATTCCTTCTGTACAACTTTTGGTCTGAGGTCATAAAATAGTCACAATAAATCAAACGATACATGCATGAAGTGTTATCAAAGGTACCTAAAATAAACTGAAAACTACCGGTGCATCTGCACAAAGCTAAGGCGATATAAAGTATCGGTACATTTTATGGACACAACGTTCTTCCTCACGGGGCGAAGTCTTACCTTCAATGGGACAGGTAAGAATGGTTTCATTGAATATCCTGAAAAAGAAATTCACGAATCCATACTGGTGCTCTGTCTTTGAGGTGACGAGAGCTCAGAAATCAGTTCACTTCATTTAAAGAACTTGAGGCAAACAGGAATGTTGTTCAGTAAAAACAGTTTAACATCAGTCTTCACGTTACGAGCATCCAGCATTCTTACAGTAGCAACTCTGATGCATCTAAAAATTTAACAAAAATCTGCCTTTTTTGAGATGGTGGGATGATACTAATACAAGCGCTTTGGGAAGGAACTGGCAAATACCATTCAATGCAGTTAAGCCTAATGAGAAACATACAGTAGTAGGCTACATGTATTAAGCAACCTTAATATTTATTTCTTGACAGTGTTTCCACTGTAACACCACCAGGCTCCTGATCGGTTCGAGTCTTACTCCTTAGAGAACATCAGGCACACTATCTCAAAGACAGCACACCTCAAACAGGGAGCATTTGGAGCAATGAGTGATTTGTGTGATAGTTTTAGACCTTGTTCTCCCTTCTGAGAGGAATGCCGATTTGAAAATGAGGCAGGGGTAATCACACTCAAAGAAGATGGGGTATTTGCATTACCAAGAAAAAAAAAAAAGGAAGGAAGGGTCTTGCAAAATCTTTCATTAGTTGATACATGTGGACTCCACAAATTGCTAAATTGCATGACAGCAATGGACCTTTCATATGACATCTCAGTGACACAGACACGGTGAAATGCTCTCCTCGAGGCAGTTCGAGGAAAAGCGCCGAGCTTCCAAGAATCCCAGCCGAAGGAAGATCCCTGGGATTTGTAAGCCAGTGAACTTACCCTTCCGCATGTACATTCTACACGGAGAAATACCGTGTATACGGATGTGCATGTCGTCACGTGTGGAGCCTCTGCCGTTCGGTCTACACGACGCATTCCCGTAGCAACATGTACTGCTTCTTTGTTTGCCTGCAGGAGTGCGCCCTCATTTGTTATTATATGATGTCAATGCAAGGGGTCTACCGAGACATCCTTCCTTATATCAGTGTGAGGTGAAGCTTCGAGTGGCAGCCACACAAATCGTAAAATCAATGAAACCTCAGCATCAACAATGGGAGGTTTAGAAATTGTACAAAAAAGAGAGGACCCAACATTTTTATTCCAAGTAAGGGTCTTCCCTTCTCTGAAGGCAAACAGGTTTGACCTTGAAATTATGTCAAGTTGCAAACGTCAGATCCATTCACTTTCATAAAGTTGTCTCCACAAGACAGAGGATATACAGTCTACAAGCATTCATTTCTCTTGTATCATGCTACGAACAAATTGCTGCAATGATACTACATTTCCATTTCAAACATCTGGAGGAAATTTTCATTTGTAATTCCATTGAAAATTTTCGGCTGGCAAACGAAGTCACAGAAGAGCTTGTGCGGCGAAAAAACGATTTTGACACCCAGCGAACAATTCAGTCTAAAACATTTGAAGTCAAAAGGTTTGCTTACCGTTCCTCTGTGGATGAAGTACATTTCGTCACCGACATCCCCTTGCCTGACAATGTAATCATTGGGCGTGATGAGCACCGGTCTCAACATCAGCGACAGGGAGCGGAAGAAACTGGCCTCTGCGTCCTTGAAGATGGGCACCTGCCAACCGGGAGATAGAAGTGTGTCAATTACGTTTGTATGCGTAAACAATCCCTCAGACTTGATTCACTAAAAGCAGATAACTGGCCACATGATCTGGCAGTGTGCATGACAATTGCTTGGCAAAGGATTACCCTAGCAACCATAGTGGTAAAGATGTAAATGTATGTAGAACTGCTTAAATTAAGCATTTCCCACCAGACGAATGTTGTTGATCGCATGCAGCATGGCTCTACTTCTTTGTGACATCACACAACATCGTCTCTATTTAACCACTTTCAAGGTATCACCACATGGGTGGATGCACCAAAGGATTTTCGAACATAATCCAATAACGTTAACATGTGACAGAGCTAAGGTGTGCTTCAACTTTTGACGGGACCTTAGAAATAAGTAATGGTCAAGCACTATACTTGAGGAGTATGTTTAGAGCTGGTATTCTGGGCCCCTATCCTGATCAATGTCAGTTTCACAATTGTAAATTAGAAAGTGCTCAACCTCCTCCCAATAGTCTGACAAGCCTATCCACAGAACGATAACAAACAAATGATCGCCTCTGGGTCTCATGAGAAATAACGACATTTACCAAACAACATTTACCAAACAGAAACCGTATGCCAGTTTACTGTGAAGACATACTAACAGACATCTATGATTGTAAGTCATGAAATACTGAAAAAGGGAACAACACCAGGCCAAAGTTGAGTCAATTCCTCAAATGAATTGTGAAAGTCCTTTTTTGAGGAAAAATACATGTTGTGGTGCAGCTGCCAATCTCTGTCAAAGAGACTTCAAACACTAGGATGACAATCCAAACATTAGGACTGAACTCCAGATACAGGACTGAACTCCAAACACCAAGACTGAACTACACACACCAGGACTGGAATCCAAACACCAGGACTGAACTACAAACACCAGGACTGGACTCAAAACACCACCACCGAACTACAAACACCAGGACTGGAATCCAAACACCACCACCGAACTACAAACACCAGGTCTGGAATACAAACACCAGGACGAAACTCCAAACACCAGGACAAAACTCCAAACACCAGGACAAAACTCCAAACACTTGGAATAAACTCTAAACACCAGGACTGGACTGTTTTGTGATATCTGATCCATTTTTTCACTGATTGTCTCCATAACTCATAAAAAAAAATGGCTCATATTCATTTAATTTAAATATTCTTTGTCAAATTTCCTACAGAAAATCACCTCATAACCTGGGTCAGGTGATGTTAATTGATGTTCACACAAGATACAACTCATGGATGGATCTGTTTAGTGAGTTACTACTGACTGACTGGTTTATTGATCATTTTGATCAACAGCAGGTTCAATAATTGGAGGACAATTAACAAATCACCGCAATGAGTAATCGAATGATTTACTTGACAGATTGAGGTACCTGATTGGTTGACTGTGATATTTACTGCAGCCAATCACATCTTACCTTGGTCAGGTGATGTTCGTTAATGTGCAGGGCCAGCTCAGTCTGCAGGCAGAATGGGGCATCTCTGAGCAAGGTATGCTGGTCTAC
The DNA here is from genome assembly GCA_021234535.1 of Stichopus chloronotus. Lineage (NCBI taxonomy): Eukaryota > Metazoa > Echinodermata > Holothuroidea > Aspidochirotida > Stichopodidae > Stichopus > Stichopus chloronotus. The sequence continues at coordinate 28,347,322 of CM037833.1, read as the reverse complement.
TCCTCTAAAATATCAGGCAAAATGATGAGATAAAAGAAAACAGTTCACAAAGGAAAAAGCATCCATGAATACTCATTACGCTACACAAATGTAACAGATAATATGATTTACTTGTCTCTCCAAAGAACGTGAAAATAGCAGAAAACAACTGTTTCTTTGTTTCGCATGCAACCAAATCACTTGTTTCTTTATATCCAAGGTGAATAAAAAAAAAACTGTAGCTGATGACTCTGTTACTTAATTTTCTTCTCAGCAATATGACATACTTGTTTCTCATCCAGAGATAGTCAAAATAGCTGATAACTCTGTTCCTTAGTTTACTGTTCAGTTTCATATCTTTCATTTGTTCCTGGAAAGCAAGAGGAGGAAAAAAGGAAATGGTAAGAGGAAAATGTCAAAGCGGACTGGAACTGAACGAGCGAGGAAATGAAAGGGACAAAATATCAAATTTGACTAAAATGTTTCAAACAGAATCAAAAAGAGGAATACACTTTGAAAGGTTGTAGTATGGGGGAGGGGGCTATCTTTTCCAACATTGCTGGGCAATCATTATCGAGGAGGTTCCATTGCCCACTGGGTGGCACCAACTCATCCGATTGGTTGACGACCTTTTAAAAAAAGAGATTTACCAGAGGAAAAAGAATGAAATTTCATAACTTCAGGGAAGCTTTTCTCACTGTATTGGTGAAGATCTTAGCTTAGCAACAGTTTCGTTCGAACAATGATGCAATGCAGTATGGAAGTTTGTGATACCATATCAGCAACACTAATTGAACAAGTTGTACTTCTTTATAATCTTGACTATCTTCGGAGATGCAGTGCAATTAAAGGAGTTGTTACCTTTTACTTTTCCAACAATCTTTGCTCCAATATCTAAAAACAAACCCAACGCCAAATTCCACAATGAAATGCATCCTTCAGTTTCAAAGAACGACCAAGACATTTTGCGCTAATTTGCGACCGTTATGTAACGTTTGGAAAACCATGAGGTAGCTGGAAACCCTGACCATAGCAGACTATCTTCAGATTGCAATATCTCAGGTAATGGACAAGGCATCGGAAAGGGGTTTGAAGTTTACCCTGTGAAAGGGATGTCCTCTTTCATATGGGATCAATTTTAAGTTGTCAGTAAAACAATACACCTTCCATCAGCTCCGATGGGAATGATTCTGAACAAGGCAACGGATCACTGACAGTGGAACCAGAGAGAAAAATATGCCTGCACTCCATACCTTGACCGAATCCAACCGTTCCTCATATTCCACTCTGCCTGCTTCTTCGTTGGCCAGGGTAGAGGCGATGTTTCCCAGAACTGATCCATTCAGGAGCTGACCTATAACCATCACCAAACTTGCTACGACTGATGAAGGACAAGAAACAAGACTGGACGATAAGGAATGGTTAGGAGCCACATATTAACTTTTTCTTATTCTTTCTTTTCAATGGAGGTTACCATGGGACAAGATGATGTTCTCAACGAGGTGGTGCAACCACATTTTAAAGAAATATCTTAGGCTCTGAAAATGGAAACATGAACAAGATGTATTGATGGAACAACAATCTTTGTGAAATGCAACAAACATCGTGAAAGCAGATCATGATGAACACGTGGATCCAAATACGATAAAATAAGATAAGCCAGCCTCATGGAGGACCATTCCACCCAACTGAAGATGATGATAAGGTTGGTCCGGAAGCAGACTGGGACTTAAGCGATGGATGGCCAGGTTAATATATGATGGTACAGTTAAAGTTCAGTCTCAGATGTAACATTAATGACCTTCTAACTTTTGATCAACTGAACAACCTTTTTGCGGAGTGGAAATATTGATCTTCGCCTAAGAGGGCGTAGAGGCTCAAGTAGAGGTGTCCATTGTCACTCAGGTAGGACGACTAATAGTGTTTTGATTTTGCTGTTACAATTTCTGTCGATGGCTACCACCCGTTAACCATACTTGGGGCCCATTTGCTCTCAACGCACCCCCTGAAAAAAATAAAGACTGCTGCTTGGGAGGAAGGCAGAGGCTCCTGCCACGCTACCCGGTATGAAAGATCATTCCCAAGTCCATGACACGCAGAAGCAATTGTCATTGGAGGATGGTGACATGGCAGGGAGATGCAACATTGTTCTTTCATGCATCTGATCTCATAATGTGTCAGTATGGTAAAAAAAAAAAATAACACCAAACAATTAATGGCCAAGTCAGGTTATGACTTTTTTTTTTTTTTTTTCAGGGATCCTTCAAAATAGGACATTTTGCATGGGGGGCATCTGTTTGGGTGATTACAGAGGCATTGTAGACTTAATTACTCACTCATTTCCACCAGAGAGTAAGCATGAATGTCTCCGTAGCCTGTGGACGTCAACGTGGCCACAGCCCAATACAAGCAATCGCCGTATCGAACGAGGTCAGGGGTCTCTGAAGTGTAATCTGAGGGTGGGTGGGAGAAAAATACATCATTACCCCCTTGCAATGCCAAAGTTGTGCTACCTGTTACTGAAAAATCACTGGATCGTTGCTACTCTCTGGAGAAACCTGATGCAGAATAAAACTCTTGCTGTTGATGCATTTCTTTGTATGACACGATCTTGGCCGCATGTTTTTAGGAAATTTTTAAATTTTCCATCGGCATTGCTTTCACAAATTCATGCAATTGTTAAAATGTGTTCATGTAAAAAAAAAGTTTGATTTGATGCTGTTGTGCTAATGACAACTTTTAGCGATATCTATGCAATTTTTGAAGTACAAAGTAAATTGGAAAAATATAAGATTTCACGTAGTAAATTAAATCACACAAACAAAGCAGATCGTTTTATGAAACAGTGAGTCCTTTAGTTAGATTTTTAGGCTTCATTAAAGAACAATGAGTATTGGATTCCAGCTGGTCGATGTAAACTTCAGACACCCTAACACAGGTCACACTACCAAAAGAGAAATTTTTCAGAATTAAGGAACGATTTTTCTCAGATCTGGTTACTTTAATAATCTGCAAATGTTTGTCCTATTCATAAATTGTTTCAAGTTTGGCATTCCTATTTTAGACTCGCAGCATTTTACAAGAACAATTTGTGAGTCTAAAATTTAATTTTTTTTGAGATGCAACACACACGTAATGCAACTTTTCAGCAGTAAAATGAACTTCATGACTTCAGGTTGCAACTTTTCTTTAGTTATATGAGTACATCTCATCTAAGACTACTGTTAATCACTGCAATATATTTGACACATCTGTATCTTTTAAAGTTTAAGGAATGAAGCAAAAAAAAAAATCTCTAAAATGTAACACCTGTGACATCCTAAGATGTATTTTCACTGTTACCCCCACCAGCTGTTACAGTACCTCAACATTACTTTGCTGCCCATGACAAGAGCAGGGCAAGCAACAAAATACTACAAACCACCAAATTGCAATCTGTTGGCCACTAATGAAACACGTCACCATTTCAGCAACGCGAGTGGCGCAATCATGAGACTTGAAAACACGGGAGAAGTACAAGAAACTTTTGCGAGACACGGGACTCACTCGAAGCAAAGGCCCAGGATCCTTCCAGACACTCGCGGTCAGATCGCCAGGGAGGGCATGCGATGGAATACCAGACTGAGGCGAAGAAATGTATGATGACCACAACGGTTACGAAAGTCTTCGTGAGACGGACCTTCAGCATGCTGTCGAGAGAAAAGAATGAAAGCAGACCTGCTAAAAAGCCACGATCATAACCTTGTCTGTCGTGCTGATTGACCTTTCCACCAAATAAGCTATAACACACTGCTTTCAGTCTTAAAGGACCCTCTTGAATACCTATCTCCCCAGTTGTTGTGAACCCATATCTGTGACAATTACCCCATTGTTACTGATCTGCACAAGTTGAAAAAATAGAGCATTTCTTTATTACCTGCTGGAGAGAGCTTCCAATGATTGCTGATATTTGCTTTAACAAGTTTGTTTGAATAAAGCAAACTGTTGCCACAAACAAAATTGTAGCCAATCACATTGCATCATCAGGGTTACGTTTAGGGCTACCGGTTTCGGTTCATGTGAATAAAAGGAGTTATTTGCCCCTAATGCACCAGTAGTTTGCGGGAAGATTCTCAACTTTTCTTTTGGCCAGGTAACTCATGGAAACAGGGAATTTCATCTGTAGTTAATGCCAAATCTCTAAACAACACACACACACAAAAAACTCAACACTCACCTTCTTCCGACTTGGCTTTGACTTCTGTGCAGAGCATGAAAGAACATTTGCAAACATGGATTTCTAGTGTAGTGATAATCAATAAAACTGATGTGTATCAGAAAGGTGGAAAAAAATTGACAGGAATAAATGCTTCCACTCCTAAATGTGACATGTCTCTAAATATTCACATGGAGACCTCTCACAGAACGTGTGCAGGGCATACTGCAAAGAGTAGCAACTGAGTACAGCTTTGCAGAAAAACGGTGGTTTAACTCCTGATGCAACCAAAGATTGTTTGAAGATGGCAGACAGTAGATCATAAATGACAATAATTTTCTCTTGAAAACTTTTCAAAAGATCAATAAATGCCAAGGACTTGCCAAGTATATCTTGCGGGGCCAAAGAAGATGGCGGTTGACGGCCATGACCAGTTGTAACGTTGAGACAATATCAGGTTTATATATTGGAATATATCCCACTGGTAAGTTAGTTCAGCAACTGAAATGGTTAGTCACCCATCCAGGGGGTACCATACTCGAGAGGAATCATCACAGAGGCCGCGTGGAGGGTACTTACTTGATGTTCAGCTCTTTCTCCCAGTTTTCAAAGAATTCTGACACTCTGAAGAGCCTCAGGAGATGAATGAATCTAAGGAAGGTGTAAGCCATCTTGCGGTGTTCTGTGACAACGAACAGGGCGAAGATGTCCAGTGGGAGAGCTGCGACCAGGTCCAGCCTGAATCCGGTTCTTTTCTTCAGGTAGAAAGTGTAGACCTTATTGAAATCTTTCTCCAGTTCTCCATACTCATCAGCGCAGCTGACGTGGAACTTAATGTATATCTGTCAAAATCGAGGTGAAGGGGGTAAACTTTAATGAGAGCAACAGCAAAGACAAAGAAGAAACAGCTGGGGACCTGCTTCACTCTGGGATGCGACAAAATTGAACAAGTGATTGGAGCAGCTTCACAAAATGACTGCGAAAAAGTCGAAAGACCACAAACTGAACAAGGTTTGAGTCAGATCGTGAGCTCTGCGACTGAGAAAGCGTCACCACTTATAGTCTTTCACAGTATATTGTTCGGACTCTAAGAATATTTGGTGAATGCATGAAGTTGCCCTGACTTCACTTTTGACACAAGATTAACTAGAAAGCCAAAAGGCTTAGTGATTCCTTGCTTAATGATATATATTGTAACAAACATGAATTGCCACATGACAAGCATGAGATCCCACACAGTACTTGAGATACCAAGGTCAAAAGCTTTGGAAATCTTGTGACCCAAAATGACCTTTCACCTCCACTTAAAACAATAGGGATCACCTACCCTATATGGCCATCAACATGCTAAATATGAACAATTCACAAGCTAAGTATGAGATCCATCACATTTATCACCCTTAAAATATCATGTCTACAAGGTTTTGACCTTTTGTCACCCCAAATAACCTCATGACCTCCACAAACATGAGGAAACTCCCAAACGGATATGATGCTGCAGGGGAACAAATTGTATTTTGTCGGGTCTAATAACTTGATAAAAAGGTAACCATGTTTATTTAATCAAAATTACAGCACTTTATTTTTTCGAGTTACGGCTATTGGTGGCAGCTCTTTCGTATTTAATTTTTTGGCGTGATGCCCTTCCCAACGGCTACGATGTCCTTGAAAATTAACAAAAACTGATAACCCTATTAAACCAGAATCTAGCAAGACTTGTAACTTTGCCTTTAGTCTACTTAAAGACACAACACACAGTACAAGTTTCCCTGGTTGATACACAGTAGTTAGTTTAAAGCTTGCTTTGATTACCTGAACTACTTTAAGCCTTGCTCAGAGGGCTAAACAGAGATACTGTTTATACAGCAAATGGTTAAGTCCATTGAGCACCTGGCTCAACAGACTGTATGATTTATTCTGGACATTGTGGTTTCTACTGGCAGACAACTGTGATAAATTATGTCAGATAGCAGTGACCAATTTGAACAGAGGTGGGTCAGTTACAATTTGATTCATTCAATTAAGCAATCACAGTTTATGCACGCTCAAGGGTATTTGATCCAAATGATCAGTAATTTAGTTCTTTTTCCAAAACTAATAAGCCGTGGTATATTTAATTAATCAATTCCAATTTACAATTCATGCATGCTCACATGTCCTTATGAGGACAGTGGCATATGGTTTGCTAAATAATAATCTTTGATACCAAATTTAAAGTTGTCTTCTTTAAGGTTATCGAAGAGACAATGTTGGTATGTCCTAAAAGAAGTTCTTGTGCATCACAAAAACAGGGAACGATACTAGGTATATTTTTTGTTGTTTTCACAATATATTCATGCAATGCACAATGAACGCGAACACGAATCCTATCAATTGGCTTCAATTTTATAGGCTGAGATAGCTTGTCAACCTTACATGATATATCGACGGTTCCCAAACTTCCTAACAGTATATGGCCAAATGAACGTATATAGGGCCAAACCGACGATAATATATGCCAGAAGCCAAAAAAGCAGCACACCTCCCTGTTATTACCAGGCAACTCCCTACCCTGGTATTACAGTATTTTCGACTAAACAGTCCGGCCAACTTCAAGTGCTGCAAGCCAAATGATAATATGTTACTGCCAAAACTATTTGGCCCACTATTAAAAACTGCGGGCCGACCAATAAGAACAGTAGGCCAAGCGATCCTTAACTATGCCAATATTGCCTACTTTCATTTTTAACAATTTGATGTCAAATAACCCCAAAACTAACTTTGGTTTCTACAAAAATGTGTAGGAACCATCAAATCAACAAGAGGATTCTACATTACAAGTATAAAATTCACTGGAAGGACCGTTCTTTCAATATTGTGTATTCAAGTTTTTCACATTTTGACCCCCCATGACCCCAAATGACCTTTCCCCTCTGCCAAAAATAAAGGGATCATCTACTCGATATGGGCAATCCACATGCTACCTATGAGATCTCTCACATTTATCGTTCTAGAGATATCGTGTTTACAAGCAATTTTCAAGGTATTTACCTTTTGACCTCTGGTGACCCCATATGCCCTTTGACCTCCACCAAAAAAAGTAGGCATCATCTACTCAATAAGGGCAATCTACATGCCAAGTATGAGATCACTCAGAGTTACACTTCTTGAGATATTGTGTTTACAAGCAGGCGTCACACACGCACATACATATACACACATGCTCACACCCACATACACGACATCACCATCGCATAGATTCCTTGCCTGCCTTCGGCGAGGAATCAAAAACAGCAAAAGATGTTTTTTTTTCAAGGATTTTCCAAAATAAGTACAATTTCTTCAGTTTAATTTAAAATCCAAAGGTTCATACAAAGAATACTTTTGAAGTGGTTTATTGGTGCTTCACTGCTGTTCCATTTTTTTCAAAGAGTTTCACTTCTGGGTATGAATAAATATATCGTCTTTGTGAACTGCAGTCCAAAGCAGCTACACTAACTCCTCACAGTGAATCCAATGACACTTTCCACTAATTCCAGTCACAACAATCAACACACACATTCAGGAGTTTCTCATTTTCATTTAGGCTTTGCAGAAACATCTGTGGGCGACGCTGCGTCGAGCCCTGTAAAAGCTCTTTCGAAAACAATATACTGCAAGCCAGGAATGCATAACATGCTGACGTTTTATGAACTGGCTCCGAAAAATAAAGCTTGTGGTATGAAAATTCACTTCTAGTGATGAGAAACTCCTCACAAACTCTCCACTGCTCAAGTAAACAGAGAATTTTCCCAAAAGTATTTTTCCTCCTGCACTCACAAAAATCCCATTCACTGGCCAACAAAGATGATATGTCTCATCCTGTAACTAGCCTCCATTGTCTCCCCTTTATGCCCTAAAATGTCTCCCCCTCCTCTTCTTTCCCACCTACGAATTCTGGTAGGAGACCAGAGGGTTTAATATCCAAGGTATCAAAAGTTTCTTATACATGCATGTGTTCTTGATGATTCTGCCCATGAGAAAGTAGTAAAGTATTAACCCACACATTAGAGGAATTGTCCGCTAGATAGGCTTCCACAGCCTGCCCCCTCATAAGTCGGGAAAGGCAGACTTTCTGGTCAAGTGCACTTGATTAGTTTGTGACCTCTCTCTAGTCATGGCCGTTTCCGGAGCATTGACGGTGATCAGATTAAAGAGGCAGCACAAATCTTGGAGAAATGATTCCTACAAGGAACGCATACACTGACACTCACATATATTACACGACTAGTAGTGCAGGAAAATTGCATCACTCATTTGGATGGGTCTTAGCAATTGAAAAATAAACAAGACAGCATCTGGGCCAACACCTTGGGTTTGTTCATTTGTTTACAGATGAGTAAACTCTGCTGCAATTATCTTTTCCAAAAGTAGCTAATGGCAAAATTCCTATCACACAGGAAACATGTAATAACAGTGAATGCAAATTATTTTAAGGAAGGGTGTGGCTGAGGGTTACCTCAAAGAGAAACACCAATTCACAGAGGTAGCTGAATGCCATCAGCCCTGGGCCTTGAACTTGAAACGCACTCTGCAAATCAAACGAGAAAACGATCGTCATTGACTCGGACTTCTCTTCTGGCAAATAAGAATGTGACTCTTGGAATGTTTAAGAAAAGGGGTCAGAACAAATAATTTACTAACTATAACAAGGAAGAATGTATCACTTCTCTGCTGAATGTTGAGACTCATCCCCAGGTAGAACAGAGACAATGATTCAAAGGAAAAGATATGCCAAATGGCCATAAATGTTTCTCTGAATAAAGAAAGTCATGAGTGGGTTGCTAATTAAGGGACCCAGTAATGTGAGGAAACTTGACCATTGCTGGAGTAATATCACACAGTGAGAAATCCTGGCAAATCAAACAGCCTACGGGTGCTAATCTTGAGGTTGGGACAACCTTGTGTGGACTGCATGTGTCCCACACAGCCTGTTTTACTAAGACTCTGGCCATGAACTGCAATGTAGCCCTGGCAGGAAGAGCAAGTATGATTCCCAGAATGGCTCACTTGGTAGATTATCAGCAACGTCAGGCAGAATGCCAGGGCGCAGGTCAGTCGGCTGAGGTTGCGGACAAACTGGCTGTCTGGCGGCAGGACAAAGTGATTCGTGCGGAGGATCGTTTCCACATAGTTCTTATTGCCAAAGAAGCAGCAGAGTGGAAACGGCTGACGAATGGCCGTGGTCGGGTGGTCCCCATCTGTCTCCCCGGAAGCAGGCTCCGTGGTCTCTTCGCCTGGAAGTGAGACGAACATTACAATTACTTGTCGCCACTGGATAGACTTTTGAAATGGATACATTCAATGCAAGAATTCTATTTAAACTTTCCAAAGAGGACCACAATGTAACCATTCTGCAAATGGTTTAAACAATAACGCAGGTATCACCTTCTCTGAGATACAACATAGCTAACTCACTTTTCATCTTTAAAACTGCAGTTCCAAATAAATGTATCACGGCTGATGTGAACGCTGCATGGTTAGGACAAGTAGACAAATTTAGCCACTAATTCAAAACTGGGGAGAGGCAACAAGCATTATCAGTCTGTATGTCTACCACTGGCTAACACCTACACGGTCAGAGATACCATATGTCCCTCCAGACCGACTGACACACACATGGACAAGAAACATATTGAAGAAACTAACAGGTCTGATCAATTTGTTATTTTAGAAAAATTCTGCTTCAACCATAACAATGGCCATTTTCTCACAAAGTGGTGTTGAAAATAGCAGATTTTCTATGAAAATGTGGACAGACGTGTCGCCATGGTAATACACAGAAGACAAAGCCTTCTGTTGTCTTTCAGCATGTTTTCAGTGCATGGCTTTGAAGTTGGGTAAAATACTGCAGTGGCTAATTTGATTCATAAAATGTGTCGATTGTACTTAAATTTTAGGATGTATCAAAAGTTGATGATGGACAGTCAGATGCAGATGTATTATGCAGATAAGACAGGACAATAAATTTGTCTGAACATTTCTCAGAGTATCAAAAGAATTTCCACGCTGTGGTTTAGAAAATCTTAGACAATATCTTTGGCAAGGTTCCATTCAAACCAAGAAAAGGTCCTGCAATTAGTGAAGACTTTGAGCACATGATATTGTTATGTACCATGTTTTGTCAATAATGTACAGCAAAAATGTGGCAGTGAACTTTAAAAAAGTTTATAACGTGAACACAATCGGTGGATCATGCCAGCCTGGATCTCACTAAGTTTCACTGTTTGTGTGGTATGCTAGGATCACGTGAAAAAATGGCAAGCCGACTTGACGTTGGTGACCTTGTCATCCTGCCCAAAATTGTGTTCAAAAAGCACACTGGCTTACGGCGCTCACTGAAATGTGGACGTGGCTCTGGATAAGGTTGATTGACATATGTAGGGCAATAAAACGGTGGTACACCATGCTCACTCAAAAGGGAACACGTCCATAGTTGTCATGCCTATAAACATAATTGTGGGAAGGGAAGAACACTGTGTGACCAATTTGGCGAGAAACCAGAATTTATAGTCTTGATTCACAATAATTAATGACATCGGAGGAAGACCTACCTCCTCGAGCCTTTCCATTCTGGGATTTGCCGTCTTCTGTTTTGGTCTTGGTGTCATTATTATTGTTGGTGTTTGGCGACGGCGTGATGTTGTTGTTGCTCGGCGAGGGGCTGACGTTGTTGGCGCTACCAGTGCTGCCTACCGGGGAGGCAGGAGGCTCCAGGGAGCTGGGAGAAGCAGGAGGTTCGTGTCTCTCCTGTGGAGGGGAGGTCGTGGCGGAGGAAGGCTCCTTGTTGTCGCTGTTGGAGAGACTGTTTCTGGAAGAGTTTGCTGCTGAAGATGATCCCTTCAAGCTGTTGTTGTTACTGTTTGACTGCGGGTGACAAACAGGAAAAAAAATTTGAGTAACTTTGAAGGTGACTGAGGTCTGGGAGAAAGAGGGATAGGAGGGGAAGGGGTGACAAGAGGAGAAACTTTGGGAGAAACTACCCACAACCTGAGATGAAAGAAATTAGAGTTAGGCATTGACCACAACTAAGCGATGTCAGATTCAATTCCGATCTGATTTTTGCAAAATATCATCTTAAATATTCTCCAAACTAAGACAAAAAGAGTAAAAGCTTGGTGATCTTATACAATCATAAGTGGCATTGGTGACGAACACTAAAAAAGAATGTCAACCAATCATGGCATGACATCATATCGAAAGAGGCTTCTGTCTGATAGGAATGAAAAATACAGATCTTGAGCTAAAAATTTAATACTATCATACACTAAATTATATCTAACTGGGACAATTTAGAGGAAGACAGCAAAGATCAGATATTAGGGACGTTTCCATTCCAGGACAGTAGACAAAGAGGATGGAACGCACAGTGAAAACTTGCACTGAGCAGGAACAGAAGCCAGCATCCGTCCCTCCTGTTGATTTTCAGAATGGTCGTTGACCAATTTAACGTTCGGTCTTGAAGAAGGATTTTACAGGGGTTGCCGTAGTTATTTCCCTCATCCATGTTAACTGGCAATTAAGCATTGTTCCAGCATAGTGATGAGTGTGGAAGCTAACATAGCTTTGCAACTTTGTAAAGTGCATGTGCCCGTCATTGTTATGATGTCATTCTAACGAGCCGTCGTCTTCAAAAATGAAATGCCTTAAATGTCAGGATGTAACGCAGTGTGTGTGTGCTTTCAAAATTTCCTGTCCTGTTGCTCTACCGTCCTGAATCGAAAAGTCCCAATTGGAGAAGAGTAACCAATATAAATATGATGGTGGCACCACCATTGGTATGACACATTTGTAAAATTCAGATCCGATACATGACTCCAGGGTGACGCACGCCATTAGCTGGATAACTTCAGCTGAGCCAGCCATCTGAATGTCAAGTCTGCTGGTGTCCCTATACTGACAGTACTGCAGGATTTCCCTGCCAGCATTTAATATGTATAGACAGCAGAATTCTCTCCTTTGGTTAAATCACCTCATGCTTAATTAGGACTGAAAACAGTTTTCACAAGGGAAAAGAGCCCACATGGGTCACAAAGGGGGTTGCCACGGAGATTGCTGAACAACAAAACTGAGCAGCAGGATGAAGACACTCACCAAATCCTTGGCATCACTCCGTTTCCTGACGGCACTGATTCTCTCCTCTGCCACCTGGTTGATCTGGACCTTGATGGATGGGTAGTGGGTCAGTACCTCGTCAAGATCCTCCTTTGTGAGTACGAAGCAGTCACAGTTGGTCTGGGCTCTGGAAAATATCAAACGGTAAAAGGCATTGACCGGCGTATACGCAAAACTCAACACATTCTAAAAGGGCCATTGTCTCTCTTTCAAACATGTTTTTCCTGTATAGGGTCTAGTTGGCATTGTTACTTGGAAAAAGTCTTAGATATAACTCAAAGTGCAGGCTGCCATTGTCATTTTTATTGTTAATCAGCAGGCATCAGATTTTATGACTTCTATTAATTTGGTTTCCCATTGTCCTCCATTCTTCTTTCTCTTTGATCGAGATAACTGCTGGTAAGAGTCCACGGACAACTTCCAACATTAAACATGCACATAGCCTAGTTTTCAGCTCTTCACCTTCAGCACTCTTTAAAGGGCGAATTCACCTTTCTCTTCACTTTTAGCACTCTTTAAATGGTAAGTTCACCTTTCTCTTCACTTTTAGCACTCTTTAAATGGTAAGTTCACCTTTCTCTTCACTTTCGGCACTCTTTAAATGGTAAGTTCACCTTTCTCTTCACTTCTAGCACTCTTTGAAGGGCACGTTCACCTTTCTCTTCACTTTTAGCACTCTTTAAAGGGTAAGTTCACCTTTCTCTTCACTTTCAGCACTCTTTAAATGGTAAGTTCACCTTTCTCTTCACTTTCAGCACTCTTTAAATGGTAAGTTCACCTTTCTCTTCACTTTCAGCATTCTTTACATGGCAAGTTCACCTTTCTCTTCACTTTCAGCACTCTTTAAAGGGCAAGTTCACCTTTCTCTACACTTTTGGCACTCTTTGAAGGGCAAGTTCACCTTTCTCTTCACTTTTGGCACTCTTTGAAGGGTAAGTTCACCTTTCTCTTCACTTTCAGCACTCTTTAAATGGTAAGTTCACCTTTCTCTTCACTTCTAGCACTCTTTAAATGGTAAGTTCACCTTTCTCTTCACTTTCAGCACTCTTTAAATGGTAAGTTCACCTTTCTCTTCACTTTCAGCACTCTTTAAATGGTAAGTTCACCTTTCTCTTCACTTTCAGCATTCTTTACATGGCAAGTTCACCTTTCTCTTCACTTTCAGCACTCTTTAAAGGGCAAGTTCACCTTTCTCTACACTTTTTGCACTCTTTGAAGGGCAAGTTCACCTTTCTCTTCACTTTTGGCACTCTTTGAAGGGCAAGTTCACCTTTCTCTTCACTTTCAGCACTCTTTAAATGGTAAGTTCACCTTTCTCTTCACTTTTAGCACTCTTTAAATGGTAAGTTCATCTTTCTCTTCACTTTCAGCACTCTTTAAATGGTAAGTTCACCTTTCTCTTCACTTTCAGTACTCTTTAAATGGTAAGTTCACCTTTCTCTTCACTTTCAGCATTCTTTATATGGCAAGTTCACCTTTCTCTTCACTTTCAGCACTCTTTGAAGGGCAAGTTCACCTTTCTCTTCACTTTTAGCACTCTTTAAATGGTAAGTTCACCTTTCTCTTCACTTTTAGCACTCTTTAAATGGTAAGTTCATCTTTCTCTTCACTTTCAGCACTCTTTAAATGGTAAGTTCACCTTTCTCTTCACTTTCAGCACTCTTTAAATGGTAAGTTCACCTTTCTCTTCACTTTCAGCATTCTTTATATGGTAAGTTCACCTTTCTCTTCACTTTCAGCACTCTTTGAAGGGCAAGTTCACCTTTCTCTTCACTTTCAGCATTCTTTACATGGCAAGTTCACCTTTCTCTTCACTTTCAGCACTCTTTGAAGGGCAAGTTCACCTTTCTCTACACTTTTTGCACTCTTTGAAGGGCAAGTTCACCTTTCTCTTCACTTTTGGCACTCTTTGAAGGGCAAGTTCACCTTTCTCTTCACTTTTGGTACTCTTTGAAGGGCACGTTTACCTTTCTCTTCACTTTCAGCATTCTTTACATGGCAAGTTCACCTTTCTCTACACTTTTTGCACTCTTTGAAGGGCAAGTTCACCTTTCTCTTCACTTTTGGCACTCTTTGAAGGGCACGTTCACCTTTCTCTTCACTTTTAGCACTCTTTAAATGGTAAGTTCACCTTTCTCTTCACTTTCAGCACTCTTTAAAGGGCAAGTTCACCTTAAGTGAAGCATTAATCATGTGGGAACTACAGTGCTACTCTGGGGGATGGTGAAGCAGACTAACATATCAGAATCCAAGGCTCTTGGTAAGTGTGGATCTGTCAAATTTGCACCCTATGCAGTGATAACTGCAGGTTCTGCCACCAATTCTATGGTAAAAAAAGTATGAACTGCATTTCTTGCCATACCTAATGGAGGCTGTTCTGGGGCAACTGTACACTAGACTGATTTCGCCAAAGAATCTGCCCGCCTGCATTGTATCAAACACAATCTGGCCATCTTCTGAAACGACATCCACCACGCCACGGTGGATGAAGAACATCTGGAAGGAGAGACAGACATGATAAGATGTCAAGAGCGTCATCTTAAATATGTGATCACCTTCACACTACTACTCCAATGGAAACGTACATACTGTGTACTTGTACGGAAAATAAAATCCAGTAATGATAGCAAGGCATATGTTGAAAATATTGAGCAAATTTTAATTCTTGCTTGTTTCCAGGCTTCCTATAACTTTTTCATCTTGTGTAATTGCAAGCTTCATTTTAATATAGCTTTATTGAGGTCAACTTTGTTTCACCTTGCTTACTGTCAAAGCATTAATTTATATTGCTCACTTGAAGTGCCCTTTCATCAAGCTGACTTTCAAGCTTTTATTTTACATCTTGGCTGGCTACTTTAAATCTCTCTTACACACTGTTTGCTTTCAAGTCTCATTTCATGCTGCTTAATTGATATTTCAAACTTCACACAAATCTTGCCTGCTTCCCAGATGCAGCAAGACACTCTCATAAAATCATTACATGCCTGCACAAATTTGACACATGGATGCTTCGTCTTAACTCAAATCAAGCACAATATCAAAGGAACCTGCAACGATGGGTCTAAAACTATTAAGAAACCGATTGTTGTGATAATGGGGGTTAGGGGCACGATACCCAGGGGTGGGGGAGGGGGCATGATGGTGACCTCAGAAACAATCTTGAGTAACAGGAGGAAGAAAAATGTTAAGAGCCAAAGTAGAAGAATGAAGTTTCCCCCCAAAATCACAGTCAATCATTTAATATCTATTGGTTGCCAAGGTGACAGTGAGTTTTAGCTTCTCAATTCCCGTCTGTTTTTTTTTTTTTTTTCTCTCCCTCTTTTTTTTTTCTTTTGAAGGGCCCAGGTGAGGTGGTAACACATGGATTGCTGTAAAAGCAAGAAGACAACTTTACAAATTCTGACATACCAATGAAGAACTGAAGAGTGAAAAAATTTAAAACATACAGAAATACTCAACAGGTGGGACATCTTCACGCAACATCCTGCAAAAAGCACACGATAGGCATGATGATGGGAAAGAATATTTCAAAACCCCAAAAAAGAAAAATAACATGAAGACTGACGAAAGCTGACTTCAACTGAAAGGAAACCCAGCAAGCTTCTTCAATGTTGATGGAAAGAATGAATACTCACTTCTTTGCCAAAGTCATGTTTCTTCACGATATATTCCTTGCTCAGGTAGTAGACCGGTTTGATGCACATGGCTAACATCTTTTGGAAGCCTACCTCTGTGTTCTGGAAGAGTGGTACCTGGTATAACGAATAAATGGAGAAGGATGAAAGCAGAAATATCACAGTAGAGGGAACATGCCACAAAATAATGGGTTTTTTTTTTGCACCTTCAGTAAATGTTATTTATCACACAGTTGGCAAATCTTGCTATAGTCACATTGAAGACATTGTGTGGTTTGAAGAGGAAGTTCTCCATTTTGCAATTTGGGATCTTGAATGGTGATCTACCTGAAAATATATTTTCTTACTTGTAAAAAAATAAATGTTGCATGCATGCTATGGTTTTGTCCACAAGCAAGGAGCACACTCCACTGATATTAAACTGTATAGGAAACGTGGTTATGTAATAAACAGACGAAAAAAACACAGTTATGGGAGAGGAGATAAAATGACTTGGATGTAGGGAGGGGGGGGGGGAACTTTGCACTGAAATAAGGAACATGCCACAAATTCTACTGAAAACAGAAATTCACTAAACTATAAAATGGGACACAGAGAAAAGATGACGCACAATTCTGACTGTGACCCAAATTTTGAAACTAAGTTGAAAGGAGCTAGAACAGGGACTCCCAGCCAGGTCTTGTGGGAGGGAGAGGCGATAGAGGGAAGTCAGAGATGGCAAGGGGGGGGGGGGGGCATGAGCTTACATTATTGATCATATGTTGGTAAAGACTCAGAGACACATCTGCCTTGAGTGACAATGGAAGGCCATCAAACAGCGAGTCGGTATCGACACCTTTTGTCCGCAGCCACATGTAGTTGTAGTAGTCCAAGACCCGTTGCGCCAGGACTTTTTCGACTTGGTTATCCTGCGTGGAGGAAAGAAATATGCATTTCCATGTGGAATAGAACTAAATGGGCGTTTATCACTCTGAAAATTCAAACACAAAATGTTTGAACTGAATGTGTTTATTTACAACAAGCTGGGTTTCAGATTGGCCAATACCACACATGACACACCACCAATGAAAATTTGTGGAGGAAAATCTTATGTGAGGTCAAAAGGTCACAGAGAAGGGAAGACTGAATAATGCGACATATGAGACACGACCAATGAAAATTTTGTGGGGGAAAATCTTGCTATGTGAGGTCACAGATAAGAGAAGAACATGAAACAAGGATAGCTCTTCCCAAAAAAAACATGAAACAAGGACAACTAATTCACTACAGCTGCAGAGATGTTCTGCCCCTACCTTGAGATATCGTCCAATGGCAGTGAGCTTCTCCTGGTAGCGTGCCCTCTGCGCGTCGGCGTTGGCCAAACTGGCAGCCACACTGGCAATGACGTAGCCGAAGAATACGATGCCGATGATCATGGAGCTCAGGGCCAGGATCATCTGACCAATGAGAGAATCAAAGGTCGGGAAGTTGTGGTCAAGAACGAAACAGCAAGATTTAGTCACGAAGTTCTCAACGATAAACAACGGCTCAATGTCGCTGCATTCTGATTAGCTTCCAGTTGTAGAATGCCCATTTCCAAAATTTGTGTGGATGACCTGTTGAATTTACACGCTCTACTTACATAGACTACATGAGACTCAAACAGTCCACAGTTCCCCAGTTGATGGCACCTCTATCTGTCTTTACATTTCTGCTCAATTGGCTCCCTACTTAGCCTAATCAAGATAAACATGAATACGCATGGAGTTGAAACTATTTCTACGGATGGTTCTTAGTTACATCTCACTCTTTGTTTCACACCCTGATAAAGACTTATGGTTTCCACACAAAATTCTGGTTTTACTTATCTCAAGCTTCTGATTATAATATACTTTCCTGAGACTTGGACAGAACTGTAGGAGCATCAGGATTTTCAAGTCATGAGGAATAAGATTCACATTGTCACAAAAATAAAGCCACTTACCTCCCACTGGTTTTTGGCGACGATGTCACCATAGCCAACCGAAGCACCCGTAGCAGCAGCCCAGTAGAGACTGATGAAATACTGCGTGAGCAAACTGTCATTATCTGTAACAGACAAAGAGTAAAAATAATCATGACCATTACAAGACACATGAACCAAAGTCACTATAGTGACAGTGTCTTAATTTAACGGAGGTCAGCGGCAGAGCCAAACTCTGAGCTGGGTTTGAGAAGGATGCCGAGAGCTAGAGGACAAATAAAACGACAGACAAACAACAGGTCAGAGAGGAATTTGCAAAGAAATGAATAATCCATTTTGTAATTATCAAGATGGTATTGCAGCACATCAAACATGCATCCAGAGGTTGGTGCTATCTCAACTTAATAATCCAACAAGTGATTTGCGTCATTTAGGCACATACCACACTGTAATGATCACGATTTCTGATGAGGGTACATGTCACCTCGAGGAGTTGCGTACGTCTAAAGATGCAAAAGTCACATACAGCATCTCACAAGACAGTGTACATGGGGCAAAACTGACCCATGCAAGGAGGCACTTCACCTCCAGGCCCAGTGATCGAAACATTGCAAACTTTCCAACACAAAGTTTAAATATTCATGACTTGTTGTTGGAAAAATAGCACACTACAAAGAGTGGTGTAATTGCTAGATATATGATAACATGAAGCACATACAATTCAACATGTGAGTCTGTTTTTGACATAAATTTAGTCAGAAAGGCTACAGCCAGAAGTTTCAGCCATTGACATCTGGCATTTTGTCCTGGAGTCACGCTAAGTCTGCAACTCTGGATTGGAAATATGGAACCAAACTCTGAAAATGGTTTCCATATTGTGTGGGGAAATATCATCATGCACACTTTGTGTTAAGCTAATCTGTCCATCTTTACTTCATTCGTAGAATGCAACTGAGTGTGACAACGACCTAGATTGTTACCTAATATATCTCCAGTTGGCTGCTATCAACTTGTGGAAACTGTTTACAATCTGCTTGGTACATTTTAGGGCTGGCTCGCGTTCCCCATCGCCACCGAACATGGTTCGAGCTTTTGCTACCCATTGTAATGACCACAGCAACCAGCAGATGATGAGTCACGCCTCAATGCTCACACTCCCTCTCCTGCCAAGGGAGTGTTGACAGTTGCACACCCATATACAGCAGAGTTGATCACAGTTTAAGCCATATAGACACAAAAGAATACCAGACAATAAGCTACTTGGTTCCCTTTGTTCCTTGGTAACAACTTGGCTCAGAGCTGATGTGCTGAATGGTTTATCCTCATATCTAATTTTGGCACAATTTACAATAGGCGAATGGGCCTTAAGTGTGAAGTCTTCAAGTGCTCAAATTTAACCTTACATTTCCGTTCTCTTTTCTTTTCCCAAAGCTGTTCCACGAATACCATAGTGATGTAAGTTTTTTAAAAGAGTAGAGTGATCAACTGTATCAAAAGTCTTTTTAAGGTCGAGGTACAAACCTAATACATTATTACCGATGTCAAGATGAGATCGAATGGTATTAACAGTTTCTAACAAAGCATGGGTTGTTCAATGACCTTCTCTAAAACCAGATTGGAAAAAAATATTTTTGGGGGTAAAAAAATGCTGCCGCCGTCTTTCAATAACCATCTCCAGAAGTTTGTTACAACAGGAAAACAAACTGATTGGTCTATAATTTTCAGAGACGGGTGGGTCACCTTTTTCAATAGGGGGATAACCTTGGCAATTTTTAACGCATCAGGGTAAATTCCAAGTTGAATTACATTGTTAAAGATATGGACAAGTGCTGGAATTAGAGCATGGCTTGCGGACTTAATGAGCCTAGATGGGATTCCATCAAAACCCATAGCTTTGTTAGATTTAAACGCACTGACATACTGAAAGATTTCATCTGCAGAAACAGGTGACAGGAATATAGATGTAAGTACAGAGTTTCCTAAGTAATTCAGTAGACTAACCGAAGAAGACAGATTTTGGCTGAGTAAACTACCAATGGATGAAAAATATTCGTTGAAAGTATTAGCAACACCCATGTTATCAGAGTATGTAACCCCACAGTAAAAGAGCAAAGTAGCAGGAGAGTTTTACCTTTAACAAGAGTGTTTACGACAGACCATGCTTTCTTTAAAGACATTTGTCTCCGAGTTAAAATACTTTTATAATACGTAGATTGGGCTGACCTGATGATATGTTGCAAAATATGACGGTATGAAGAAAGCTTAGCTTTTAGTACTGCAGAAGGCGTCTTTACGTATTTACGATAGAGAATGTTCTTAGTTGAAATAGACTTCCTAATACCAGCTGTGACCCAAGGCTTGTCATGGAATTTCTTCCTAGACATTCCTACCAAAGGAAAGTGTATATTATGTTGAGACTGTACAATATCAATAAGACTATTGTAAGCGATATTAACATCAGTATTGTTATATACAGCTGACATGTCCAAAGATTCCAGAAATTGAACAAAATTATTAAAGTTGTCTTGATTGTAAAATCTGATAAGAGGTCTATCTAATTTGATATTTCTAATGGTGCATAAAAGGTAGTGATCGTGTGCTGTGTGGAACAGGATCAGTGGGCGGCGATTGAGAATGTGAGGATTCCCAGAGCTCACACAACGATACAACTTCTGGGAGAGCAGGAATTAGGGGACCCTCACTCCAACCCAAAAATGTAACGGAGATCGACATGGACGATTAATTAATCAGATTTAAAGGATCATTCATGTTGACATCCACACTGAAGTATACTAATTACGATTTCAATAATTCCACTTTCTCACATGCTCTGTGGCATACAGCCTCTGCATTCCCAATAGAGGAATGGGTCGACAGGAAGCAGTGACACAGACCCGACCTCGGGCAACTCCATTTTCCAAAGCAAGACCTGCTGCACACGTCCGCACGTCAAGCCCGAACGTAAGCAGAACAAATACAGTAGAATGGTCTCGAGAACATACTCACAGAAGTTAGACGAATCTATCGATGACGTCCAGGACGTATTTCGACAGTAGTGGGAGTTGGTGTACACCAGTCCTGGTGGGAGAGTGGTGGCGTTGTCGGGTAGATAATAAAAGAGAGGCAGACAGGCATGGAAGTACCAGACGCAGGCAAGGATGTGCATGAAGAGAACCAAGTAAAAGAAGAACTTCCATTTTCTGCAAAAGAGCAGCAGCAGGAGATAGTAATTATGTGACAAGCAGCTACAGTACGACGGATAGACGGATGAGTTGATATTTGGCTTTGCTAGTAGAGTAACTAGATTGAAATAAGAGCACATGACAAATGCGGTTGGTAAAGAAAACATTTACCAATTGTAAGGTAAAAGGTCTTGTGAACTTTCGTTTCTCTCACAAACTTAGTCTTCATTAGATTTCAGCCATTTTGGTAAAAACCAACATTGTATGATTGATAGAATTTGCTGGTCAGTGAAGATGGCAAAAGGCATCGATTCTGGCAAAGGGCAGATTGACTTCAGTCGGTCAAACTAACTGATAACGGCTAAGTAGGCGGCTGTTAGTGTTAGACATATTGAGTATTCATTGATCAACTCAAATTGTGGTACCTGCATGGTGAGATTGTAAACAATGACTGTTGAAGGAGCATTGACTGGATCAACTGAATGGGAGAGGGGTGAGTAAATTATCCATCACGACAACAAAGTAGGAAACTCCCCCCCCCCCCCACCCGCAATGATCGTTGCAGTAGCTAACAACAGGGAATAGATCTGAGTTTGTAATTATCACAATAGACCGCTCACCTCACCCTATACCACAACAACTGTTGAAAAGACGTGTGACTCGGTAATTAATTACCTTATGTTCCCAGTTTCCATTTCAACGCCAGATTCAAGATAGTTGAAGGCAAGAGGCTGTTTGAAAGAAATACGAAAGGTGGTTTAATTCCAATATCATGTGTGAAACAGTTTTAACCTTTGAAATGAAGCAAAGTGAAAAGAAACACAGATGTCTGTCCATTTTGAGTACGTAAGTTTCAACTTCAATTCAGGGAAGAGTTAGAACAGTCACTGGTTTGCCATTGACATGCAGATTTAACACCAGTACATGCCTTAAAGCGATGCAAATCACTGGATTTTGGAGAACTAGAATTGATTGCTAATTCACGCAAAAAGGAAATGCTTGTGTTTATCTTCGTGCACGGTATCTCTAGTAACATCATTACACACACACAACAAGCATTAAAATCTGCATAAATTATCTTTCTTTTTTTTTTTTTTCATCTATGGTGAACCTTCAATGTTCACCATTTCAATAAACACTGTCATTACAACATAAAATTAAAATTTGAAAAAATAGATTAAAAAAAAGATCTTAAAATAGCAAATAAATACATCAGATGCATAATACAGAAAGGTTGATAGGTTTAACACTGTATAATACATCTTACATAGCCTGTGAATTTGTGAAGTGTGAAAACCTTCCGTACCAGCACACACTGGGAATATATGTGCCAACACTGTAAATCCCCTGTGCAACACATTCTACTGAGAGGGCTATGTAGTCACAAGGAGGCATAACTGTGTCAGAAGCTGGGAAGTTGATTTTGAATGACCCATGGAAATATGTTCTTACTGACTGGTCTACCACAGCACCTTCAACCAAACCTTCACGGGGATACGAAACAGGGTTGTAATCGAGTCCGGGTAGGCCGAGGCCAGCCTTCAACAGAGGCTTGTACCACTATATGTATGGAGGACGCGATGCAGTTCGAGGCTGTTCTGGGCCAAGTCCAGTCTCGACTACAACCGTGATACAAAGTATAGGGAATGAAACAACTTTTAATTTTACCCACTCACCACACGGTAAAACTGGATGATCCTGTTCAGCCTCACAACTGCATAGATATGTAGGGCATAATCTGCCAGAGAATGGAGGGAGAAAATAGGGAAAAAAATGTCAAGAACAAAATGTTTTGACACAGCTGGGACTGCTGTGACATGGAAAGGTGTATAGATCTGCCAATTGGTGCAATCATGGAATTGCAGAAAAACTGCAAGGTGAAGAAGGCTGGGTGCACGGCTGGAGTGGGATGCTGGTGGCAGCGACAGCAGCAAAGGAGTTCAGGAATGCATACGGTTGCGCCAAGAAGTGATTGATCAAAATTCTGTGCAGTGTCATCTTTTAAGACTCTTAGACCGTGCAAAATCAAGAGCTGGGATTACACGCGATAGCCGTATTGTCCACTCAGGTAACTGACATTGATACCATCTGCGTTCTGCACGTAACAAAGGGACGTTCACAGAATGGCATGCGGGTTCTTCTGCAAAGTTTATCCAACCACACAACGCCAAAATTAAATAGTAGCAGGGAAGTTGTTGCTCCCTATTTTCAAATGAAAAATTTCTGACTGTCCCAGTTTGCAATCGTCACAAAATAAATTGTGTTCGAATGATCACAGTGAAAAAAAAAATTACTGAACTTTTTTTTTCATAAGCGGGAAGATTCCACACCGATTCTGATTACTTGGTTGAGAGGAAACACCCCATTGCTAAGGGCCACCTTCATTGAGCAGCGCAGTGAGAATGCAAACTTCTTCAGTAAGAAGAATGTTTGATTAGAAAAAAAAAATCATTGCTATTGTTTCAAAACTGAAATGCTTCACGAAATCGTTATGATTCATGTAAATTCATGTACACAAAACAATTTTAAATGCAATTCCAAGGTTAGAATGTACAAGTGTGTCTCGTACAAAGAAAAAAAAAAATGGTGTAAAAACTTCTGAAAAAAAAAATCACATCCTAACATAGTAACAAGTACAGCGAATAGCCTAACCATCTCGGCAGTTATGTATATCATTGTCAAAGTGAAACTGCCGGCTATTTTGTAAGTCTGAGATTCAGGTTATTTAAAAGAGGGTTTAAGAGTTATCTTTTTTTACTTTGCTTATCTTCCTTGTTGACTATATTAACTTTGACCTAGTTCTTTTCTTTTCTAAATTTAGTTAATTTTAAACTTATTCCACCTTCATTGGAGACTATGAACAGGAGACGTGCTGTGTGGCATATGAAATGAAAAACAGAGTACAAGCAGTATGAACACTTGAAGAATTTCATATCATAAAAAGAAAGAAAAAATACATACATACATACATTAAAAACGACAGATTCTGTTTTTTTTTTTGTTTTTCTTTTAATCATATTTCACAACAAAGTTCTGAGCTATTCTAAAGATTTTGGTCATCATTTAGGCTCAAAGGTACTGTATGCAGCTTTAGTGTTTTTTCTGTTTCATTGCAGAACTGTCTATTAAAAAATCTCTCATTATGTGTAAGGTTAATCTTCCATATCAGGCTGTATTAATACATTGTAAACAAATTCTTCAAATAGTTCAGAATATTTCCTTCAGTCTATATATTTTCTCTTTCCCTAGCAATTCATACCTGGTACATTAATAGTTGGCTCTATTAAAGAAAAAAAAAAATTTGCTCACCAACACAGGTAGTGTCCATAAAGGAAGAAAGACGAAAAATCCATGCAACCGTTAAAATGCACTTCAAAGTTAACATTACTATTTCCACCAAATCCTGAGATTGCAAGGTGCCTCAACTGTAGTACTGATTTGATAAAGACTAGCTTCAAGGACGGGGGCAGCCACTGGTC
The DNA here is from genome assembly GCA_021234535.1 of Stichopus chloronotus. NCBI lineage: Eukaryota > Metazoa > Echinodermata > Holothuroidea > Aspidochirotida > Stichopodidae > Stichopus > Stichopus chloronotus. The sequence continues at coordinate 28,322,777 of CM037833.1, read as the reverse complement.
ATTTTTTAACTGCACATTGAACCCATTCAGTGACTGGGATTTTATTTTTTTTTTTCCTGTTTAAGGTTTAGGAAACAAGGAGATGAGCATTTTACTGATTTTACGATGACGAATTCAAAACTCGGAAGTTTTGAACTCAAGAATGATTTTGCAGGTCTATTTATATAAAATGATAATCCGATTGCTAAAATTCCAAATTCTGACTGGTTAAACTGCATTGTTTCATTTGAATAATGTACCATCTTCAACCAGATTAAGGAATGTTTAGAGCCTTGCAGACCATGATACAACTCAAGTTTTACTTGCAGTTGCATACACGATAGGGACTATGGATCTTGAAACACAAACAGGCCGTGAACCAACAACGGCCTACTAGCACTGAGAGGAAAAAAAAATCCCTGGTGTACTGTGTAAGAGGAAACTACCAGGGAGCAAAGCATTTGAATTTGTAAACAATAAACCCGCCATGGCCAACTGGCCCACCCTTTATTTTTTTGCCTTTTGTCGGGCTAGCGGAGCCTTTTGACTTCCCTGCTACATTTCCCTTTGAAGAAGATGGAAAAGTAGGTCAACCAGGTGCAACATTCACCAACAAATTGCTCTCCCTGGTCCCTCCTTTTCGCCAAACATGCACGGCTATGTTCTGTTGTTCTGCCCTTTGAATATCAAAGACTTTGTGACTCCATTTGTTCTCTTATTCTAGCTGTTATCAGTTTGTGTAGGCTTTCTGGATTAGTAACTGATGTGGCAAACCACAAAAGTAAGCAGCTTAGGCTGCCTGTTGATCTGTGTAGTAGTAACAATGGGCACTCTGCACAGATTCATGGTAAATCTTTGGAGCGAGTCCACAAGTGATCAATTACTTCTTGGCGCATCTGTACCCAACATGGTTTCAACACTACTCACCTAAAACGGGATTTCAAATTAAGCCTCGAGGGCATCCGATTACGGGACACAGGAAAGGAAAATGTCAAACAGCAACACATGAGGTTCCTAATTCCTTTAACTATGAGCCAAAACAGAATTTCTTACAAAGACCCCATTGAAGGGCTTACCTTTTGTATCCCGGACAAAGCAGTATGCTATCAGTTCTGTGGGGAAGCATGCCATTAGATCGATCAAGAAATTCGTCCTGTAAGAAATGTCGGGGAGAACGGTGTGAATTTGAGCAAGTTGAATTCAATTTTTGTTTTCTCTACTTTGACTTTTATTTTCACAGAATGCAAACATTCAAGCCAATTCACTCATAAGCGTTGCTAGACCCAAATGTCATGACTGAGCGACAGCAACCTTAATTTGAATTAAATTTCCTACCCCCTAAAAAGTCCCAAGTTTATTCACACACTGGCTCACTATACAAATAACAGCTTGGCTTCCCCATGCAGGTTCGATACTCCTTACTTGAAAACGGTTTAATATTCGGGCAGTTTAAACACACCTCATGTGTTGTTGCAAATACTGACAATGATGAAAAAGAGATCAAGGTCTCACAGACTCTAAAGTTGTCAAGAACTTTCCAACTTTTCAAGACAAACATTTCCTTGAGGTGTCGACTTTTCAAGCTAAGGTCCTGTGTCTGTTGTTGTAATGATCGTCCAGTATGCTTTTAAATGGGACTTGACGTATCATGGTGATATACATTCAAAACACAGCCCTTGTAGTTTACTTTCGATAATTCTCTGTCAGTTCAATGATGTAAATACTACCAATATTTATGAGACAAATCCAGGAATGACATAAACGGGATAATGAAAATTGCAATAAATGTGTCTTGCACGTACTTCCTTACTTACCTTTAGAAAATAACCTTAAGAATTACTTGTTCACAATCGTTCACGGTAAATCCTTACTTAACTGAATAGTGCTTGCTTGCTACGTTTCCTGTTCCTTGTAATTGATCCACTAAATTCCATCTGCACCCTGGACCATGCTTCATAGAGGGCGCATTACAAATGCTGCATTATTATTACTATTTCATATTTCTTTTATCATTATCACTATCCTTCATATTGAAGAGGAAATGGGTGTTGAGAATTCTGATAGTGTGAGCAATGGCCTTTAGCTGCTATTATCAAAATTTCCTTTTGCCATTATATATTAAGAAAATGAGGCTTTTTTGGCTTAAAAAGTACTTGTAAACTTTGATGAGAACTTGGTCTTTAGAGCGCCCAGGGATAAAATTGGTAAACATACACCTACTCTTTCTTTTTCCGTGACCAAAATTTTAGCTAGTCACTGCAGCTCACGTGTTAAGGGGAAGGCAGTGGACATACTTACTTGAAGTAATGTTTGGCAGTAGACACGGGATGCGTCACAAGGACCTTGTTCTCATTGAAGAAGGCTGAATGGAATTTCAGGTACCTGGAAATGGGCAAAGCAAGAAGACATCCACAAAATTTAAAAAAAAAAATCTTTGAAAAGAACAAACTAATACTGATAACAGATGAAAAGAAAACAGGAACTATACTTTCTTCCAAGCAACTTTCTCTAGAGTATTCAAGGTTTCACTCTGATCCTGCAAATGTACTGAAATGGAATTCAAGGTGGGGATTCCTCTATCAGGTACACTCACATGTCGATGTAGAATATGATTTCGAGGAAGTAGTTGATGCTCCAGAAGATGGGTGACGTGTGCAGGAAGCTGGCCTGGATGGTTACCGTGAAGACCGACAGGATGGAGATAGCGACCCTGAAGCCCTCCCAGAGCTGGAAGTAACGACCGCTCGGGAGGAACACTCGACTGAAATGATCAAAACAGCATTGTCACATGATGATTTGGTCTCGCTAAAATAGTCAGAGAAACTTCTCTTCTTCTTAACTACACTGTTTTTGCCAATGAGCATGGCAACCAATAACCCTTGGTATGATACAATGCAGCTCAGAAAAGACCCATCACTGGCAGTTGGAGAGAATGATCAAATATCTAGCTGACGGTGTCATCATTCGTACCCTAGCCAAGTGGGATGGGTATCACTGCATGGTGATTAAAAATGAACTACGGTGATGGGGCTACGTAAAAAGATACAGCCACAGTTTAATAGACAATAGACAGGTGCAGTATGAAAGACAAGACTTCTAGCAGCTTTGATGCAGAATGAACTGTTGCAAAAGTCTTTGTGAACTATTATTTGAAAAAATTTGAAACACATTTGGGGGCAGGCAAAGGCGGGGTGGGGGAAGGCGGGGTGGGGTAGGTGTCTTCTTTTCGTTTTTTCTCTGCATTAGCGGTTAGGTTTTTTGAGGGTTGGTCTGTTTTTTCTCTTTTTTATCTGTTGATTTTTGTCGTAATACTTTGTTCGTCGTTTGATTTGCATTGCCGGGGAGTCCATAATCCAAGCCCAACAGGGTTTTGTGTGTACTTTCCTTCACCCCATGCCTCTTTTATTCATCTTGTGTTTGCAATTTTCTGTTAATGCATGGAGTGATCAAACAAATAAACGAAACGAAACATTCCCAGTGAGCGTGAATCACTGAAAGTGGTTTCAACAGAGGGATCATCATCTTGCCATGGACTTTTTCGGCAACCCCCCCCCCCCCCCGAACGCTTCTTTGTCCAAGTGAAATGAGAAGAGCAAAGTAGAGACCGGATCTGATGAAGGACACCCACACAGAGAAAGAATCCCAGCTAGACGTTATAAAATCTTGGAAACCAAAATCTAACCAGTGGCACATCTCGGGTGCCAGTTCTGACAGCGTAGGGCCGACCCAGACGATTCCGATTGTCTTGCACAAATACTGATACCAGTATAATTGAAACATGTAAGTCACAGGCTAACTCCACACTCATGTGGCAGCCTAGCGTTGCAAAATAACTGCCCTTGAAGATCTTTATTCAAGCTTGGCCTAAATTATACTCCCAAGTAGGACACATGATACGACTGCAAATTGCAGCTAAACAAGTTTTAAAACTTCAAATTGCTTCTCATTGGCCAATACATATGTACATAAAAAACATTTTTGTTTTTTCCAGTTCTGATCCAGTCTGTATTAAAAGGGTTAACTATATAACAAGTAAGAAAATCTATGAAGAAACCGTTTTGGCAATTCTGTGGCAAAATACAATGCTGATCAATATTGTACTTTGACCAGTGAAAACATTGCCAAACATAATCTTGCCCCCTTGCAGACTGTCAAAACTTTTCGTGAAAGAGTCCGCTTCTTTCAATTACAGACGTTTGAATTTGCATTTTATTGCCTTGTTTGTCAAACATCTGAAATTGTTGCCATGAGAAGAATAACGGAGAATAATAGGGTCATATATGGAAAATGCTGCCATGGAAACAGAGCTTAGTGGACTGATACATGATAAACAATAATGCTGAGAAATCCCCAACTACAACCATCACTAGAAATAACAAAATCATACCTCCTTCTTTGCCAACAACCCATCCACCTTCAAAAAGAAAACAATAGTAAGGCTGCTCATAACCTTACAAGTAAACAAAAACAAGCCCCCCCCAAAAAAAGAACTTCCTGCTAATCTTTACTCACCTCATCAAAAGTTTCAAGAATAGCCTTGTGACCGGAGAAAAATGATTGAAAGGCTCCAGATAATCGTCTGAATACCTACGAAAGAGGAGCGATCAAAGAGACTTCCGTATTGGTGGCAGATTCAGTGAAATGTTGAAGGAATAGTCACATGGAATATAGTCACCCTTGACGACAAACAGAAGTAGGTGTGGTATCCAACTGGTGTGAGGGTCCCTTGTGCAATTTAACACCTGGGGGAATTATCTTTTTCCTGCACAAATTTTACCACAAGGAGATTAAATGCCAACTGAAACAACTAAAATAAGACTTGAATTTGATTTGAATAGAACTGTGCAAGACTTAGCTACTAGACTACTCCAAAGCAGAGAGCATCCTGTTCTTCCTACTGTATATATTTTGAGAAGTCAAACTGATCTGAGCCAAAATAAACCTGACTTAATTTCATCACAATCTCAGGATTCTAACCTCACACTCTGCAAAACTGCCACCAAAAGGACAGGAAACTTCAAGCATCTCCTGATGAAATAAAGTTTCTCTGAGACCAACAAACTCCCTGATCAGAAACACTTTTATCATGCAGGGTGAATTTGCTTTATCGGACATTTTGTTACATCAGCATAGCTGTCACCACACCGACCTTTGTCACAGTGCGTAGTAGTTTATCCCATTTTTCTTTCCCTGCCCTGAATAGCAGATTCATATTACTTTAAGAATTCATACACCACATACGGCCACGAGGTATACTCATCATACACATTAGACAGTCCACATTGCAGTAATTGCACCCACTGTAAGCATTTGGGGATGCAACTCTACTGTATGTCGATTTCAAGAAGACCTAAGAAGACCTCACGAACGTACACCCGAAAAGAAAGCGACTTGTTTCAACTTACTTGTTGAAGACTTTGACCGAAGCGTCTGTCTTCTTGTGCGATGTGGCTTCTACCGAAGTGTCGGCCTCCAGTTCCTCTGTATCTGATTCGAGATGAAGTGGAGAGATCTGTTTTAACCTGCTGATTGCTCTAAGAATCATTACAGTTCAAACTTTAACCCACTTAAGCTACTCCATCTCTCCCACAAACCATGCATGTACTTTACTTTTTGGAATGGGATGGTTGCCTTTTGACAGGGCCTCGAGCTGTCATGTAGATGGTTTTATGCAAAAACTGGGGCAAGTGTTGCCCGGCCGGCAAACTGCAGTTGCACGATGGGCAGAATTGATCACTGCTCAAAAGATTGTTGAGTCTTATAGTGGCCTTAATGATTTCTATAACCACCAACAGGGTTTGATATGACACAGATGACCATGATATTGCAATCAAATTTAAGAACCACTTGGAAACTTGTTGATTTACACTCTGTATTTTATCTACATACCATTCACAGGAGCTACCGGACTTCAATACAGCACACACTTTACAATGAAGTCTTAGATGAACAACAGCTTGATAAATGTCAAATGGATAGGCTTCGGTTTTCAATGTTAAGTAGCATATTAAAGCTAGGCATGAGTTTACTGTCAGGGTTAGTGTAAAACACACACCTGAGATGTTTTCAAGGTCTTCTTGGCGTTGTGAGGCACTTTTAAGTTCGAGGAGGTGGTCTCTGTTTGATGCAGCCTCTTTGAACTGTCTGTTAGTGCAAAACAGAAAAAGAAGAAGAAATGCCAAAAAAAAACATGCAACTTTGCAACAACATGCAACAATTTCCAGTTTCCATGTGAAATGAAAGGTAGGCACGGGTCACACTACGTAGATAAAGAGGATGTGAATTAACAAAAGGTATCTTGCAAGTGGTGTTCTATTGAGTATTTTTGTTTATTTTGGTCATGATCTATACCAACATCTGCTCCAGCAGTTTTCTTTTCATCTCAATACAGCATCTATTGCCTGTTGAGATGATTTGAGATGACAATTGGACAATTCAAAATCTAGAGAGAGACTTTTTGCAATCCCGGTTTTGATCTCTGACATGCAAGTGTTCAGTTCTCTAATTCATTACAGCATGTCGTTCTTCAAATTCTACTCGGTGTTCCGCGAGTGAAAGTCGCACCCCCCAGTGACATAGGGGCCACTCTACAAAAAAAAAAAAAATCCTGACCACCTACAAAAGTTGTGCTCAACCTTAGAAAAGAGTTGACTACAGAAAACTGCTGTTTCAATTTCTGGCTTAGGTCTAACATATGTTCAATGAAAATCCCTTGAAAGCTATGTCCCCAAAAATCACTGGACCATTTAAGGTAACTTCAAGCAAAGCAAAGTTCTACATCACGAATCTCAAGCACTCAGTAAGATAACATTTTTACCAAATTTTACGAGAACACTTCACAAGTGGCCTCGTTCTTCTCTCTTGAGATCTGCGGAGAACACATGGTACTCCCGATATGACACATGGTCACAAAAGACCAATGACCATTTGGTTTGTTTACACATTTCCACAGCCTCTCAAGACAGTGAAAGCTGATGACACTCACCGGTAAGTGCTTTCTTAGACGTGACTGTGTATTTAGGGAATCTTTTCTCTGTGTAACACTGATCTCTCTCCGCATTACATCAGCTAGAGAACGTAGTATCTGCACTATGAAGGAGGGGGGGTACATCACACACTAGTTCATTCCATCAAAACTAGGCCATCCTAAACCATTCCATTAATTTCCTTATTGAAATTGCAAACAGGTGTTTCAGCTCGACGGGCGAGCATTGCGTCACTTACTTTGCAATGAGAGGGAAGTCTTCCAAGGCTTCGTCTAGATCGTGTCTGGTCAACATCAAGACCTCGCAGTAGGAGGCTGCCCTCACTGTGGCTGTACGGTAATCCCCGAAGATGAGTCCCACCTCACCAAAGTACTGTCCGGGGCCTATTGTGCTTGTCACTCGCTTTCTGTCTTTTGTTAGCACCTGTGGAGGAGGGGGGGAACAGCAGAGGGAGTGCTGGAGGTCATCAAACAGTTTGTGATTGTCCCCAGCTACAGCATAGGGGGCTCCATGATCCAAAAAATTTTGCAAACTTAAATCTTTTGTAAATAAGAGGAGAGAGTCAGAGGAAGGGGTTTTCTAAAAGTACAGACTGGACTTTTCTCAACTGGTATTTCGATGGTTATAAATTTCAGATGGATTCTTAACAGCCAATTATATTCATAGTAGACTTTGGCCACTGCCAAACGTTTAACAAAGTTGCATCCAATGGTAGCATCTACAACTACCTTATTTATATATCAATATTTCAACAGATAGATACAACCTTCCAACTGAAAATGTCTTCTTCGATCTGGAGTGAGAGAAAAAAAGACGCAAGCACAAAATCCTCTTTTCTTGTATCTACCGAAACATCTGGTGATTCCGGCAAAACTTCCCACGGGTTTCATTCATTAACGCTGATAATAAACTGGTTGGTGAACGTGGGAAGTGGGTGTGGGCCAGATGGATGGTTAACCAAGAATGACTTCCTCCTACAACTTTGCAACTTTTTAGTATCGTTTCATGACCTTCTTGAGGTTGTGACGTGACGAATGTCAAAAAGACATGAACAAAAAAAAAAATTTTGGTTGCTTAATATTAAGGGGATCAAGAAAATCTGTTCACTTTTCTCATTTTTGGAAAACAAAGCAGCTCCTGTGGCCAGAAAATGCCAGACACTGACCTCACAAGTACCTCTCCTGATGAAATACATCTCACGGCCCATGTCGCCCTCGTAGACGATGATGTCCCCCGGCATGAAAAGGTACGTGTGTGTCTTCAGCGACAGGAGCCGAAGGAAACCTGAATCACAATCTTTGAAGAGAGGCACCTAAAATAGGAAAACAAGTTAACCAGATGAGTCGAACTGGCTGGAACCAACATTGCACCGTACTGAAGGACAATTACTCCTAAGAACACGACCTAAGATCTCACCGACGCATCGCAGTGGGTTTTACAACTGCAGAGTGGGGGGACTGAGATTAATGCCGTAGGACAAAATGACCAATGAGGAGAGATTTACATACATCAATTTAGTTATAGTTTTATACTCTTGTGCCACCTCCAAGACCCAATTGCCGATGTCTCATCATCAGGTTGATGCAACAGTCTATCATCATGTTGTTTTGTACATCCTTGAGCAAGTGGTTTGATTCGAACTTGGGCACAGGGTACAGGGATAAGCGTAGGCAATTACATGATGCAGACAGATTTCCCCCTGGCAATTCAGTATTTTTGAATTAGGAGCTCTGACTTCATCTCCCTATTTGATTTTAGCAGCATGGCAAGATACGTCAAGCAAAGTGACTTCCACTCTGATCATAACATTATCTTAACCTGCTTTGATTCTCAAAGAGTCTTGCATGGCTATTAACACAGAGTATAACGATCTATGATGGAGGGGCCAGACACAGACGCAGTGAGACGACTGTCAAATTTGAAAGTTTCCGACAAAGGCCTCCGGATCTGTGAACATCCACTGTTTGGCAAAAGAAGCAACAAACACCCAGAGAACAGCTATATCCACTACTATAGAGCTTCAAGGTGTACCGAATGCCCCGAGTACTATGCAACCAGTTGAATTTGACAAATTGCCTGATTGAACGCTAACTATGCATCATCTGTACAGGTACACCTGACACTTACCTTGCCTAGAGTTTCTTGCGCATCGTTGTAGGCAATGTCCTGTTGGAGCTGTATCGGCATGTCCCTCATGAGCCTAGGCCCACCAGGAATGGCTTGCCCTCTACAAATGATATAGAGACAGATGGAGAAATGTCAAGATTGCTTGCCGAAGTAACTGCTATCATCTTGTGCCAACTTGTTTCGCATCAAAAGCAAAACAATCGATAACGACGAAGAGGTCTGCTACACATATCACAAAACAACATCGGGAATGGTGACAAATTTAAAATCAGCTTCCATCACCATGGTGATGAATGCAGCGACGACGATTACGAAGAACTCTGGTGACCAACTGGAGGGAGCAAAATTGTTGTTTGTCACAAACTTTTGGCCAGAGATCTATGAAACTGCCATGATCACAGTAAATGGTATCAAGTTACTGAAGTACTTAACGATCATAATGTCCATTCGAAGGAGTATTATAACGCAGTGTGCATACAGGGCATATGATGGAACTCTCAAAAGCCCACTCTAGGTAGATCTTCTACCAGAATTCAGTATGGACACACATAATGAACCCAACAACCACTACCATTTTATTGTAATTTTAACTCACACTCGTTTCCATCATTACTGTACCTCTGATCCTGGCTTTTTTTTTTGGAATTGCACAGAAACAAAAAGTTGTGTAGCATCTTTTTTTTTCTCTAGTGCAACCTTAATACACCCACAGTTACTGCCATGTTGCCATGGAAACGAAAAGTAGAAAAGAAAATGGTGAACATGCACACACCTGTGTCTTCTGTAGACGAGGCTGAGATAGCTGATGACCGACTGCATGAGTTCCGGGGAGACACCGTGGTCCTTCATGAACTCTTGCACCACGAAAAGTTTCTCCTGGAAGCGAACCCTGGAAGGAGGTACGGCAAAAAGAAAATGTCCCATAATGAATGTAACTTTGTTTTAATTTAATATCAACTAGAATGCTACAAGAGTCAAACAAAGGAAGATCAAATAAAGGAAGATCAAAGACAGGCATGTATATCAACCTTAACAAACATGAAAGCTATTCAAAGACCCTAACGAAATGAAAGAGAAAAGAAAAAAGAAACACTGCTTCAATGGTTGACTCTCTCTGCTACGACTGCTAAGGCGTGACAGTCTGTACCAGAATATGCACAAGCTAAGCCGAAAGGCTCGTTGGCCATTCTGGGAGAAAAAGTTTACTTCATTCACGACATGTTCAAAAGCATCTGCAGTTTTCTTCACAATAGATGACTTTAATATTGGCAAGTATCTGAGAGCAATTACTGCATTGAAAAAGGACTGAACTGTTGCCACAGAGTAAACACTTATTTTTTACAATTTCAGATATGACCTGAGTATTTCAAAGTCACATTCTATCAACTATTCAAGTCTGTGCAACACTGCTATCCCTTCAAATTTTTCCCCAGTTTGCTTTGACCCGCTTAACTTCCATAAACACCTCAGCCGGTGCAAACTCACCTCGGAGTGTCCTTGTTGGCCAGAGTGGCTGCTATCGAAGACAAGCAGTAGCCATATAACAGCAGGCCGAACAGCATTGCCACCAGAGCTATGAACCTCCCCAGGGTCGTGTTGGCGCTAATGTCACCATACCCGGTGCTGGTCATGGTCGCTGCTGCCCAGTAGAGGGAAATGATGTACTCCTCCACTGCTGTGCTATCGTTGACAGGGCTGCAAAACATCGGAGACATGTCTTGTTTTAATTGCAGGCCAATATTGGGTAAATATTTTCCACTTTTTCTTTTTTTCAGTTTGTGAGAATTGGGTTTTTTTTCTGAGACTGAGGCACCAGGCTTCTTTTATTTTCTCATTAGAAAGTCATGGTGACCACATAACAAGCCTACTATTGCCAAATAAAGCAAGTTCATAGCTGCAGTACATCTGAAAGAACTTGAACCAAAAAAAAAAAGAACTTGGGGGAAATACGCAGTTATATGCACAGGAAAGAGTTTAAAAGGCATCCATGAAATTCAGTGACTCAGCAACACAGAGCTGAATAAACCTTACACTATTTTCTTTAAGACGAAATGTTTAGGAAAAGAAAGTATACATTCTAGCTGATACGACTTGAGTTGAATTAAAAAGTTCTTGCGGTATGATTGTGCCTAATCTGTGAGAATAATGACATCAAACGTAATTGTAAAATATAAATCATACCTTGTCAGTGTAAAAGGTTCTTCATAGGATAATACATTTAAAGGTGCACGACTGTATCTAATGGTGAGGATCGACTGAGGCAAAACAAGAGAAGGCTGTAAATTTAAATTTGGCTCATTTGGCAGAAACGTTAAGTCGTCTGTCGTTTAGAAGTATTAAACTATGCTGCGTGAACAACTTAGTCCATTAAACAAGGGCAATAAAAAAAAAACCATCAACCTAGCCTGTATTGCTCTTTGCTAAGTGTGAGTGTGTGTGCCCTTCCTGTCCTTGGTAGAATTAAGATATGTATTATTGGAAGACATACAGCAAGTGCAATGACTATTACTAAGCACCTAATTGATAGCAAGGGAAATTTGATGAGAGAAACATTTTACCTGCTACAACCCAGGCGAACGACAACAGGCCTTTAAATCTACTAAGGAAACCATTGATTGAGGTTGCAAAGCAAAGTAAAATTAGGTAAAAAATGTCATTTTAGCTATGTATTTGATGACATAAAAAAACTATGATTAGTGACATAGAAAATGTAAATTATATGTTGTCAGTATGAAAGCGTCTACATGGGATACTTCATGTGAAGAAGGTGCAACACAACCAGGCTTATCTATTAACCTCATCCGGATTAATCGCATAAATATGTCTGCTACTTTCACTATTTCTGTTTTTGCATTCAATCACTTCACGATACAGCTGTTGCCATAATTACATGTGTCACATACATCATCCATGACCTTAATAAGTTAATCCCTGACCCCCTCAGGCGGGCAGATGATGACCAGCTTAATGTAACCATGTCAGTCTGCATTATGAGAAGGTTGCAGGCCTTGTCTACGTAAACGAAGTTCTCGCAACATGTACAACGGAATCATGCATATTCATACCCCCTAACGGCTACCTGGACTCCCACTGTAAGTTCATTTCACAAGTTTGCCGGCATGTTATGCCACATCCCAAACATAATGTATCCTAAGAACAAACGTGTGGAAAAGACATTTGTGACCAAGAGTAGTCTTATCCAAATGCAGGGATGGTGCATCTGATGACCATTTCTGTCCAGTTTGAAGGAATTATTGTCAGCTGTATTCACTAATCCCGTGATATTCCAAACAAAAGAGAAGATACTGACATGTACTACATAGTGGATTAAAACCACTCTAGGGGACACAAGCACCAAAACTTTGAAAATAGAGAGGAAAAAAGGGGAAATCGGAAGACCCTTCATCTCTTGCTCCTTCAAGTGCATATCAGTGTTACACGTCTAGCAGATTAATGGCTAGACGTCTGACATCGCATCACAGCTCAGACGGTTTTAATCATTTCAACTGCATCCACGTGTCCAAAGTGACCACCACTATTCAAGACCACTAGCAACTACAATTCAAGCATTGATGACAACATTTTCCCTGACAATCAAGTTTTCTCCCCCCCCCTCAAAACGGCCTATATTACTAATTGGAGGCAATCAAAAGAACAGCAAATAGGTGACTTGCAACTGAGCAGACTGCAACAATTACTTGTTTTTCTTCGTTTTTTTCTTAGAGAACTATACCTCGCTTTTTAAGTTTACAACGGATCATGTTAAAATGCAAAATCATCATCCACTGGTTTTGTACCACAGAGTGACAGATTGATTGTGGAATCCACGTTTGTACAATTTGTGAAAATTTGATCAGTGATAAAATGGAAATGCAAAAATAGTGGTACATGCAACTATTTTTACATAATGGTCCTTTCCACAGGAACTCACTAAGGCTGACCGCACACTAATATTTCACCCAATCAACCACTACTGGGCTGATAACAGATGTAACTGTTAGTTTTGATACAGTGACAGTGATACTCAAACTACTGAAATCAAACAAAATCTGTACTTTCACAAGTTTATGCTACTTTGACCAACCACAAGCATGAATAATTTCAAAAGCGCTATAAATATTTCAAGCAATGAAGTCATCATGTGTTCATGATCAAATTCTTCTGGTAAATGACTGTAATTGAAATTTTGAAGATCAAACTAAAAGAAAAAAACTTTCTTTTGCAATTTGTACCAAGGATGAAGTCTATATCCTTCCAAACAAACCTGTAGAGTGCTCACTGAGTCAATACTGAAGAGTTTGTGAGAATTTTGAAGGGTACAAACAAATGGCAATGCTACATCATTAGCACAACTAGTCAAGGTTCGCATCCAATAGTCAACAAAAACTGTCGAAAATGTCTGAATTTTTGGCCCTGACTCGTACCGACCACGTTGTACGTGAATGATTACTAATGTGAAATGTGTCGAGACAGAAATTTTCAAAAACCGAATTTAATGGTTGATTACTCAATTGCCAATGTTCCTTTGTATGCGACACATGCTGATCCTCTTGTATTTCGGCCATTTAAATCTAGTTTATACGTAAAGGAAATTGGACATGTTATGGAAAATTGAGTAAACTTTACTAAAACAAACTCAAATCTGGTTCTATAAGCAATGCATTGGCTTCTCCACTTATACATGGTATTACTGGGCGGAAATGAGAATAGTCAAGCACATTCATGGAATACCACATGACCGATCGAATCTGCTACTTCACATATCGCTCAATTCTAAGGCACGATAGGAACAACGAAGCAGTCATGAAGACGAACGACCGATTTTACCGTCTGAAGCGAGATCACTGGAGCGATGTTCCACCATGGATGATGCATCATGAATTCACAACATGATAGCATAAAATTTTATTAGATTAATACAAACTTCTATTGATTGATCTAGTTAGGGGCTTTTCTTTGCAACTTACAGCACATGAACACAAAAAGTTACTGTATCGACAGCAATGGAGAATGAAAAAATGGGCTGTTTGTCAAGCATGACACAGGACAGAGATGAGATTTGATGTGATGTAATGAAAAAATTAAAAAAAAAAAATAGAGTGATGTTTGCGGACTGAAAGGAGGATGATGGTGAAAGATGTGATGAAGATGTAAGGTTGCTTTGATGGGCAGCTTGTAGTTTGGACAGTCCTAGCACAATTTTGTTTGCTTTTATGGCATAGACATTTATTACTCAAATCAGTTTGTTGTGGAACAAATAACACCGTAGACTAACATCTAATTAACTATATATGATTGGAAGAACATGAACATCTCAGAACATTCCCATCCAACCTTCACCTCTTTAGCAAATACAGGGAGGCAACCAGCCTAAAGCTTTACCACGCCGGTTTGTCCTCGACCATAAGGTAGACATGATAACTGAAGATGAATTACAGCGCTGTCTTTACAGTATAAAAAGATTTTTTTTATATTTATTTATATATTTAATTACTTTACATAAACTGTGCCTCAATCAGCCTTCTTAAGAATTTAGTTCAGAGGTGAATCTCAAGCCACAACCATACACTGATTTACAGAGGGGCAAAGAGTATGAAGTCCTCAACCGGGCCCTCTTTTCAAGCCATACTGTGGGGAGATCGGAACTAGGGTTGCAATCGAGAACACAGAGATCCGAAGTCACATGAGGGACATTGGGCACTGTAAAATCTTTGCAATTTTGTTGTTCAACAAAACCGCAAACATTCTTACATAGCAGCCTGGGGAGGAAATTGTTCGACTGTTGATTACGCAAGATGTAAACTGCAAATTACTGTGTGCACAACCACACAGGGCGGTCTGCAGTTCCAGCACAGTGCACAAGGAATCTTTCTTTACCAGGAGTAATATTGGACCCTGTGCTGAAGACTGCTCAAATAACATCCGGTGTAACAATTAAATTGAATTAGGAAACTGTGTAGGACACACATCAAGGTTAAAACAATGCCTTCAGTACTTTCAAGGAGGAGAGTGCCTAATGGAAGTGATAATATCTATCTTGTACTCTGACTTTTAAGGCATAACCTGGTTGCTAGGTGACATAAATGCAGTGACCTTCCTGTTTAACATGAATGAATTTCAAAAGAGTGCATGCTAACAAGTAGGTGCAGAATGATGCAGTTGTAATTGGTACTCAACAACAGTTATATTTTACTATAAGAAGATACAATAAGTCATAAACTGCCATGAGGGCGTATCTTTCGAGGATAAGAAAACATGAAACAGTACACAAGAAAATTCCAACAGAAAGCTACATGTGCATAAATGATAAACTGAATGATTTACTGATTCGCGGTGCGAGACAATATCTGAAAACGTGTGCAGATGTTACTTCAAGTGCATATAAAATGAGAGTGCGAGAGGGCAATGAGAACAAAGATACAAATAGGGATATGATATTACAAATTTGTGTCAAAATTGGTAGGTAGATGTCGATTATAATTTAAAACAGGAAGTGACGAGAAAAGGTCAAAGAAAGGTCAAGTGATTGGTTAACTACAGAGATGCGATCTACAGTAATTGCAGACAATATTTCAGGAAGAGTAAGGCTAATAGAGTCTATAATTCATGGAAACAGCGTTGGCCATCTGCAGAAGAGAAGGTTAGAAAGAGAGGCTCCACAGTCAACTTAAACAGTATGCAACCGATCGAATCTTTTCCTACGTCAATGCAATCGAAGAAAAGATTTAGAGATACAGGCACAAACCCAGAGAGAGACAGAGATAGAATATGATAAAAAGTTCAGTCAGAAAAAGGAATGTCACCATATATTATATACAGACGTAGTACATGAAAAAATTAAATGAGACTTAGAAAAATGTAAAGCCAGAGATGTGAGTTTTAGTTATTGGTTAGTCTGACAGAAAGCACAGAATTCATAGCACAGAACAGAAAAAAAAGACTGAATCCAGAAAAGATGTTAACGTCTGAACTACAAACTACCAAGATTATGCATAAAATGCAAGAAGTAAAAAAAAAAGAATGCGAATAACAAAAGAAAAAGGTAAGTCACATGATGTGGAGATCGACCCCAAAAGAGTTTCGTGATTAGTGAAGTATAAATAAATATACAGATATATATAAACAGCCTGGAAGACAAAGAGATCAAAGGTTGCATGGCAGTGTGACGTGATACGTGCATAATCGTGTGCAGACCACATGCAGATCAGCCAGTGCAGTTTATATAAAGTTTTCTTTCTTTTAAACTCTTTTACTCTTTTTTTCAGCATGCCACAAAAGAACCTGTTATGAATATTCAGCTGACCTTTGCTGGTTTGAATTCAAGGACGACGGAGAACCCTTGCTAAGGAATACAAAATTCGCACCCGTCTCATTCAAATCCGACTGGCAGCTTGTGTGGGAGGAAGGAGAGGCAGCCATATGACAAAGAGTGATTAAAAAAAAAAACAAAGCAGGTCATATCATCGATCTGTATCACATAAATTAACCGAAATTTTTGCTCCATTGCAAAACTTCTGCTAGCTAGGTCATTATGTGAGAAAATACAACAAAGGATTGAAAAGAACGAAGGGAGAAAAAGAAAATAGAAAACTTTGTTTTGAAAGAAATGGACATTATCAGCACAAAAGGGACGTGGACAACCATCAGTTTTTGAAGAATGATCAACCCAAGCTACGGACCTAGCTGGGACACTTTTGCATCATCAGCAACTATGCATCCCTGATTGACTAAATCTTTGGAGAAGGTCTGAGCACCTGACAGGCAATTACTATCTGGTGATGTAGTTGCACTGACAACCTGGAGAGCCCCCTCATCTCCCTGCATCATGTCTATAAAAAAAAAAAAAAAAATGAAGGGGGAAGTTCCACATTTCACTGGACAACACCACTGTCCCAAGAAATTACATTTTAGGAACTCTAATTTGGCACTGACATTCACACACTTGGTTGCAAAACTGG
This sequence comes from Stichopus chloronotus, assembly GCA_021234535.1. Lineage (NCBI taxonomy): Eukaryota > Metazoa > Echinodermata > Holothuroidea > Aspidochirotida > Stichopodidae > Stichopus > Stichopus chloronotus. The sequence goes on along the minus strand of CM037833.1, from coordinate 28,305,727 downwards.
TTCACACTGTACAGTACAGAACTTTGCAAATTAAATGGCATTGCATTTAAGTCGGTGAAACAGCTGCCACCCTTTACTGGTTTGCTGTCAGAGAACTTGTCTGACCTGTGGGCAGCTCTGATTGCAGCAATCACAGTATCGTATGGTCACGAAAATGCACTGCAAAAGTTGTGACAAAGATGGCACCGATGGTGCTGAATGGTTTTTTTAGGAAAAAAAATTGTAACTGATGTACACACATCCAAAACTCACATCTAAAGGGTGATGACTCATCCAGACATTAGTCACTGGACAAATTGATTGAAAATGGTCAAATGAAGGATGAAAAATTTCTTCATGGTTCCCCACTTTTCTTTTATCAAAAGGGGGAAAAAGCAAACAACAGTGGTTCTAAATGTCGCCAAGGGCCAGAAGATACTTGCGGTGGGGCTAGAGAAGGGCCCAGGGTCTAAGAACTAGTTTCGATGGATTGATCCTTGAACAGTTAGTCAGACTCACAGCAAGGGGTTTGGAAGATAAGTCGATCTTCCCCTTATCGGTAACCAAGACGACCTAGATATGGGTAAGTTAATGTCAATGTGGAGATGATTACATTCTATTAAAAAAGAAAAGTTACAAATACTACCACCATGCTATCTTAGACAACTTTGGCAAATTACAAAATCTATGAACAAAAAAAAAAAGAAAAAGGGAATCGAAAAAAAGGAAAGTATTGTGAGAAATCAGGATGAGCAGAAAAGGTGACCACCTGTTCGGTTTTTATATTTTTCATAATCAGTCACTACTGCTGCAATTCCACAGAAATGATGACCTCGACATATTTACGATGCAATTCCATTCATTACAGAGAGCTTCCATTTTTTTCTTTCTTTTCGTTTTTTTAATCTTTCTGGCCGTCGGTGTGCTAAATACAAACAACAGCTGACTGTGACTCTCGAGAATTCAAGAAGAATTTTGCCTTTTTTTTGTCCCGAAAATGCAGCCAATGGTGACTGGAAGTCATCTACAAATCTGAAGAAGGCATTTAGACAGGGATGTTGACTATGCGCAATGTTAAAATATCATCCAAAAGTACATCACTATGAGACTATCCCGAACTGTGTAGAACGTCAACACTCTTGACCGTAAGGGGACAGGACAGTTCTCCCTACCTTTCTATAGTCAAGAAGAGGATAATTTCCATTAATCTATGTTAAAGGGGAAATCAGGGTTTGACAGAGAAAATTCTCCTTTAGTTGATTTCTCTTTCTAAACTGATTGTTCACCGGAATGTAGAGACGTTGGGGAAGTGTCTGAAGGTAGAAGAAACAGTAATTTTTGCGTTGATTACTGTTGAATGAGAACTCGCAATATTTGTTGGGTACAAGATAAGACAGCCTCCTGTATACGATTATACCAAATTAGACTCCTTTCTCGAAATTGTCCACATGTTTTGAGATAATCTTGCTCATATTTGTTAGTTATAAGTCATTGTACGATACCTGTGGGGACTTGTAGTGACACACATTGTGAAAATAAACCCTGATTTCCCCTTTAACAGAAAAGGTCATATTTTCCACTGACATGATTGCATGGCCAATTCTAAAACACTGTTATTACCCGACAGAGATTAAAATATGAAGTTAAAAAAAAATTGCCTGTCAGTATGAACTTAAAAGTAAACAATTTCTTCTTTTTTTCTATTTCTGGACACTTGGTCACATGTTCTTTCACTATACTTGGTTTTTACAGAAGCTTTGTACTTTTAAAACTAGAGTATTGATATTATAAAAATGGAAAATGTCACAACTTTTTGCTTTATAATTTGCAATCTGTAGCTTCTAGCTACAAATGTGTTCTCCAACTTTGCATTTCAAAAACAGGGAGAAAAGCCTAAGGCTCTGATATTACATTCCTTCAGGATCAAAACCCACAAGTGGCCTTCAACTAAAATAATAAAAACAAAAAGAAATCAAAAATATGAAATCAAAATCAACAGTAACTGAAACAATAGTTTCAAGATCAGCATCATAATCATCATCGTCATAATCGAAAACAAAATGCAAACAGGAAACAAGAAATTTGGTGTAAAAAAATATTAAATTCTATCTTGCATATCAAATGTGTTCAGAAAAAAAACAAGAAGCAGTTTCCATTGTGACTAAACTAGTTTCAGAATGGGGCAAATTAAAGTAAGCAACCTTAAAAAGTAACAAAGAAAAGGGAGAGAAATAGTCATAACAGAACATGCGTTGAAAGGAGACGTGACTTACTTTTTATTTATGTTGCAAGTGAACAGGTACCAGACGCAGGAAAACCAATGGGAAAAGATGGAGATATAAATAGCAAACTTGAACATTCGAATAGTACCAATATTCACTGCAAGGTCTCCCTCCAGCTTCTTGATGTAGTTTGGGACCTGCAGAAAAAGGGAAGACACCCAGCTGAGTTTCCTTGGAATAAAGGTCGTAACAATTTGATCACATGGGAAAAACAAACTAAAAACATGGGCTTTATCAAGATCATTGATCAATTCTGACATATACCAGGAGTTCAATTTGTCGGCATCAACTGCAATTGCTCATCAGAAGATACAAAATGTGAGTTTCTGATTCTGCAAGAATTTTAACTGATCCATTAAAACCATTAAAATTTTGTACTGATCCTACTCAAGTCCTTTTGCATCAAGGACAATGGGGAAATGGCAGCATTGAAACAAAACTCACCTAGCTGGCTGGCTATTGACAAACAACTCACTTACCTGTCTCACCAAAACAACTGCACTTCCTTCAATAGTCAAGAGCACAGGTAAACATTCAACACATCTCTAGAATGACATCTGGCATAAACCAGATTCGCAACCCCGGCCCACTTCCCTTTCTGCCATCACTGGATGATCAGAGTGAGGAGCTCCAGGAAGTGTTAAAAAGCCAGCAGCTCTCTAACCATGGCAGATTGGAGTGCAGTTGCTGTTGTGAGACAGGTAAGTAGGGAGTGAAATATGAGACTCTTGTATGCTGTGACTTGTAGTCCAGATGCCTGGTCTATACACCAACATGGGCCTCTGAGTTAGAAGCCCATAAACTGCAAATTGTGTTGAAATGTTACTTCCATTTCTAGGTTCGGTTCTTGAGATTTGACAATCGAGACGCTTCCACACCACCAGCCACGCCAAGCCAAGCAAATCACCCTGGGAGAAGTTTCAAATAAACTGTTGTAAACAATTGCCAAGCGCTTGGTGATTTCACATTGTGTGCAAACAAAGTGTATCAAAGGGATTTGCGGATGTCCCTATCAGTATAATGCTGATCCATTCAATTTGCCCAAAATGCTGGGCAAACACGCTTCACGCAAACTTGAGCATGTTCTTCTGCTGTGTTGCTGCACACTGACGAAGTAAAATGAAACACTCCATTCTCTAGCTCGTATTCACAGGTAAAATGAAAAGCCATCCAGTGTGCAAACACTGCAGCACTGGACGCTCCACAAGCCAATGCCTGAAACACCCTTGGTGTGAAAGCAACTTTAAATTTGGAGACATTTCATAAAGCGAGTGAAAGGGAATAAACCAGCTGAGCTTGCATCACACTCCTGCACAATATTGTTTTTGTCTTTAAACTTTCTGTCGGAATGGTTTTTACCCAAAAACTTTGAAGAACCTAAAGCTATAACTGATGAAAAGTACGGTTTCCTGTCCACTTCCAAGGGCAAGCTGGCAAGCTGTCCAGCAAGGTAAAAATTCACACCTACAAAGACTTGCAATTAATGAAATAAACCATCAAAACCCCTTTTTATCGTGAGTTTGCATCTGTAACAACGCACCCCTCTGCTTCAAGTTCGCATATCGTGGAGGGAAAAACAGAGATTCACAGTCTTTAAAATGCCACATTTCAATTGAGTATTACTTTTTCAAGAAGTCACAGATTCTATTTGTCACGTCAAACGACCCCTTCACTTGTACTTTATTTTTTTTTTTGTCTTTAATTTAGTCCATGAAGAGAGCCAGGAGACTGGGTGCTCAAAGGGCGACAGGATCTCACCCTCCAGAATTTGATGAGTCGGTTGAGAGAGAGCAGGTACAGTAGCGGAACACGTTTGTTGGGCTTCAACTTGAAAAGCAGGCAGAATAGGTCCAGCGGAATGATGGCCAGGACGTCCAGGACGAAACCCCAGCTCTTGACATAGTGTTCTCGTATACTGTCAAAATCTTTGTTGGTACCTGAGGGGTGAGAAAAGCGGTAAAACAAATGAAAAGAAGTCAAAATTTCATAAATCAAAGAAAGCCCAAAAGGGATACCACCGTCATGACTGGCATATCTGACAAATATCAAGATGTAATGTCAATCAGTCATGGTGTGATGTCATCTCTGAAGATGGCTTTTATCAGATATCTACAGTAGGAGAGAGATTGTGAAGATTTTGGAACATTAATCTCTGTAATGTCCTAAATAAGATCAAATCAGACTGAGACCGTCCATAGAAAGACTGATACGATCAGATATACCGTATTCTATTTCGGTGTAGAGAGAACATTCCAAACAAAACTACTGATACATCACAACAGGTATGATATTTTTCAAAATGTCTGATCCGATATATCGTCATCGTGAGTGGACCCCGCAGAAAATTCCAGTCAGCCTGTTAGTGATGTGTTGGGTTTTGCCAGGTTTTGACTTGTTTGAAACTGATTGGTTGGATACCTGTTGAAACCTGAAATCAATTATGTTAATACTTGACTTAAAATTTCTCCTGGTTTTAACAGGTTGTCAGATACAGTACCTGTTAAAACCACACACCAATTACCTGTTATTTGACTGGAAATTTCTCCTGGTTTTAACAGGTTGTCAGGCACTCCTGACACAAATTGCAGGAAACCATGCCTTAGTTTCACATTAACACAAAACACTGTGGCCACAAGAAATAATGGAAGACAAAATGCAACATCATGCCCGGGGTAGCAGCATCGATCATCTCTTATGCACCACTCACATAGTAACTGTGAGACCATGGCCACATCTCCCTTGCTTAGGTGGCACCTGGGATACATAACATTTTACCACTAAATGAACATTTAATCTGATTCTCACTGAAAGTCAATATTTGAGTAGACCAGCTAGGTGGATACATGATCCAACGGTTTGCAAACTTGTTCTTGCTTTGTGATATCCGTGAGACACCAAAGATCCTTCCGACAGTCAAGCCCAATAACCGAAAAGGGAACTACATTGATAAAGGGGAAAAAAATTAACTTTTGATGATTTTTTTCCTTTTTCCCTTTCAAGTGAAGGATACCATTTTGGACAGCTCTGTCTAATCAAAGCTATCGCACGCAGCAACTGTCTTAATAATCTTGCTCAAAATGCCAAATGCTCTTTAGCATTCATGACAACATCAATTTTTAATGGCCAGCTGACAAAGGGGAAAACAGAGGCTTACCTCATACCATGGGGCAGAAAGCAATCAACGGCACATATTACTGGTGGCAGCTATGGCCATTATCTTGACTGGATGTTGTTGGCTTGCGATAGCATGTGACAGTAATGGAACTTTCTAGCGACCGATTACCTAGCCCCAATATTAATAAAGTGCTAGCTCTGCTTCGAAGGCGAGAAAACTCGGGGAGACGAAACGTGAAGGATGGGTACAAAAATGGCGATAGCAACAAGAAGAACAGCTCACGATGAACTCTTCATCTGTACTTTTCAGAAGGAAGCTGATTTACAAAAGAAGTATGACGCACAAGGTTTCATGACGAATCAAGACGGAAATCACAATTTAAAACACTAGACACAGCACCTTAACTTGGATTTCATCGCAAAGATAATGAATGCAGATATTCCGTTCAACTGCAGTGGAAAGGGAGTTGAAGGTCTTCACATCTTCACTGGATACAAAATTAGTACAGTATGTCTTTACACATAAAATAACTGGAAACCTTGGGTCTCCAGCTCAATTGTAAGGTCCATTTTTGAGCTCTCTGTTGGTTTATGGCTAGGGCATAGTGCTAAAAAAGACTGATTACTACAGACAAACAGATATGTGTAGGGGTAATTTACCAATCGGAATCAAATGTGAAAGCTTTGATGCTGTAGAGAATCATCCAGCAACATTCATTTCACAAGTGATGGTTTTAATGTTAAAGAACTTTAACAAATAATTTCTGAGAGGTAAAACAAAGGGCATTGTGACAACTCGGGCACACATTAAACTCTATTCACCTAGCAACTAACGCATTCACTCTTTATGTAACACATGTTTCAAGGTGTAAGCAGTAATGTAGTCATTCAGCCATTACCAAGATCTGTCTCCATCCATAAATGTACACACACATAGTTTCATTCATCCATTAACCTTTCTTACTGCACAGTTCATACATTTGTTCATCTATCCATTCATCTATTGATTCATTCATCCATCAATCCATCCATCCATCCAATCGTGAAACTATCCATCCATCTGGACACCTTATCTATCCAGCATATATCCAACCATCTGTGCATCCATATGACAAACATCCAGTCATACCTATCAGTCCATTCATCTATCCACCATCTGTTCATTCATATGTCCATCCATCCAATTAATATGTCCACCCACCAAATAGATTAAGTCCATCAATCCAATCATACCTGTATGTCCATATATCCACTAACACGTCCATCAATCCCATCATAGCTTCATCCATCCACCTATCAATCCGTGATACACCCATCTGTTCATCCAACAACCATCCGTTCATCCATCAATCCATTCATCCATCTCCACATCCATTCACAACCAATTATGCAACAAATCACCAATCCACACATTCCTTTCCTTTGCTTTTCATCCATTTATTTTGTCCATCCACAATTCCAACTGCCTTTAAAACAGGCTGCAGTATTTTTGTTTGCTGCTCTGGTATATCACATTTGAAGGACAATGAAACACATCTAAAGTGAAATTTCTAAAATTCTGCTGAATGACTTCTCCTTACTTGCAACATACTGCATATCTTCCATAGCTTAGATTTAGAGGTTCACCCATCAGCCAAAACCAGCACGACACATAGCAACATGTTGACAACAAATTTTGCATTTCCCGATGATACATGGGTGACTTAAAACATGGACATCTGAGAAGGCTTAAAATTTCCAAGGCTGAACCAAGCTCCACGGCCATGTGTTGCTAATGTCTAATTGTCGCCACAGCTATACAAAGTGTCACCAAAGTAAAATGAGTGTTTGCATAAAAGTGGAACATGTATATAAAGTTAAAAGTGCAACAGAGGTAGAGAGAGAAACCCATGGCCCGAACAACAAACAGGTACAAGAACTGATAGGATGCTTTAATGTCTTTTAAAACAAAGATTTAAACCACGTACTCTAAAGGTTGGACCACCTGAGCTATTATTCAACAGGGGAACTTTCGACTAAAATTGCACCACTTATGAACTGCCATAATTTACGAAAATGGATGTAAATTCATGAACTAGTGAAACGACTAACCTGTTGCAAACAACCACGATTGAATGAGAATATGATGCTATTCTCTTCTGGTCAGCTTTCACGACAATCAAGTCAAATTGGATTTATGGTTGAAAGTTTAATCTCGTGTTGAATGACCCATATCACCGGGCCTTTTTGTCAATGTTCAACACTTTGAACTCTAGATCTGGTCCAATAAGCATTTTTGCAACTTCTTCCTTTAATCCAATGCTAGTGAGAGAGCCATGCTCACAGGTACTGTGGGATGTTATTTTGGAAGTCAGACTTCGCCGGGAAACCGACGGAAAGCAGTACACGATGAGCGCCAAGGCGAATTCACTTCACCGTGCCCAGTTAAACCCTGCTTCCGAGCGACAAGCCCGTCACTCGTCCCTTGCATTCGAAACTTACCGTTTGGCGTGGCGACGGCCGTCCGGAGGTGAAAGATGATGTCGAAGAGGAGGATGAAGTCCATGATGTACATCACCGTCAGCACCACAAGATTCTGATTGGAGTTTGTGTTGTTTTCGCCTGAAAAAAGAAAAAAAAGAATAAAGTTGAAAACTGCAAAAAAATTGGGTTTCTGAGAGACTCTTTAAAATTCCAAGTACACATAGCACTGGAGACAGAGAGTGAGAAATACAACAACAAAGAAAGAGGTATTCACAGCCTCAGTGAGACAAATGGTAACACCATTAATCTCACAGAAAATGTTGTCATGTACATATCAAAATCGTGCTCCCAAAGGACCTCTCCAGTATGACATCATATCACAAAACACAAGGGCACCCTCCCTGAGACCAAGCCAATGAAAAGTACCCATGGATACATTAGTCGCGTGCAGAACGAATGACAGACGCAACGTTGACGTGCGCATGTTCCATTTAGTAGCTTATCCTGAAGGAGGGCGCTTTACTGTATCGGTGTGACATCACATGCAAGGAGTCTGTTCCTCAATACAGAATGAAAAGAAGTACAATGTTTGAGAGACAAATAACTTCATAAATTCTGAAATACTGTAGTGATAAAAGTAAGAAGAGTCAAAATTAGAAAACAGAACAGTCTTGAATACATCAATTTTTTAAAATGTTTCGAAGAAAAAGACGGTTGCCCATCAGGACAACCAATTAAGATTGGCCCCAGATAACCATGAACATCGAACCCCATAATACGATGAGAGAGAGACAAGGAGGGAACTATTGGAAAAGGGATGCTTACGCACACATGTTAGTATAGTGAATGACATTGTTTTGGTTTCTCTGATCGTTCACAGAATAAAGGGACATCAACGGTAAAATAGTCATAAATTATCCCAACAATTTAGACACAAATGCTTCAAAGTGACTGACTGAACTCTTTGCTTATAAGCTCCACACTACAGAATTCCACTAGAGTGTGTTACCTTGCACACAAAGCAAAAACACTGCACTTCTCACAAAGTTGTTGAACTCAACGATAAAATTAATCCGGGGTTCCTTGTACTTTGTGAATTGCATAACATGCCAGGGATAGAAGCGCATCACTCATAACTATATTTAATATGCAGCACTAACAGCGATGATTTCACACAATGTTGTCAGCAAACTGAAGCTGATAAATTGGTATTTCATACAGGATATAATGTACTTCTTAACATCAACATGGTTTTACACCGTCAGCGCAGAGTGTTTCAAAAACGTGCCATACAGAGGACTTAATATTGCACAGCCCCAGGGCTACCTGCAAAGGTGTGGTGTACTCTATTTGGGAAGACAGTCAGAGAGCTGCACTAGAGCTTGAGAGAGAGAGAACTGGTATGCAGAAAACCTCACAAAACATGCTAATATCGCACACAGCAGGTGACCTGTCTGCATCTCGACAAACCAATCTGCCACGCCGCACTGGCACGATCCCCTCTGACGCGGTGCAGCCAAGCAGAAGATGTCAGACACTTGCAGGCACCATCTTCCCCACGTCGATAAAAAACACAAGCAGATTGAGACCATGTTCCCTCGGGGGTCTGAGACCATCGAGCGGAAAGATCATTCTCTTATCACAAGCCATGGAGAGCATAATTCCGGCGGGTGGCAGTTCGGGACATGGTCGACAGGGAGAGATAGCTTAAAAAACAAGGCGGCATCTGTTCAACGTTAGAGCCGGCATTCAAGGTTATTACATCCGACGTAATTCGAGAGATGCTAACAGATCACTGGAAATTGGACTCATAGACCAAGGAAACAAAAGGACAAAATACCATGACCGTTAGACTAGCACATACAGTATGTTGTCATGGGGATAACTTCTAATAATGACAAAAGAAGTGGTAATGTTAGATAAACAGCATTGCATTCACATGATCAAGATGACCACAGGCCTCTAATTCTGGAATACAGATAGATATATCTCAAGGTTTACTGTTTTGTCAACATCTCCCACCATGCTTTGTGGTAAAATGCTGACCTGATTTACATGTCAACTATAGAAAGCTGAGAGTGACACTGCAGCGATCAATTTTGCTCTCTTTTCAAGAGACAAGGTACAGCAAACGAAATTAAAATGGAAACAAGAATTCTAAAGCAGGAGAACTGAGGAACGACGGGAGTGAGCTTACCGAAAAAGCTGGCGAGGTAAGGGTAGACGATGGCGATGGTCAGGGTCACCAGGAGCACGAAGATCTCCCACCACTTGGCCAAGGAGGAGTCTGGCTGGATCACTGTGTCCATCACGATGATCCGCAGGTCGTGCCAGCAGATGGTCAGGTACCGTCCAATTCTCTGTGGTAACGTTACGACACAACAATCACCGAGTAAATAAGGAAGTGACCCTTCATAACAAGAACAGGGAAAGAGGGGGCGGAGGAGGAGGGTAAAGAGGGGGGGAGGAGGAGCTGGGTCTTCTCCACCAACTGGCTCAAAATTTTACCGATGGAGCGATGCAGCAATACAGCGACATCTAATACCCAAACCACTGAGAGAATGAAATTGATCCTCTTCCACTCGCACTGTAAATATTCGACTGGGGGTTCGAGGGAACGAACTGTGGGAGAGTTTTACGTTCTGGGTGATCAAACGCAGTCACTGAATACATACTGTATGCAGGTAATCTGCATCTGAGGTTTGAAAGAGGTATTGCACTTAATTATTTCAACTTAATGGTTATTTTTTTTTTGCATGATTTTTTTTTTGTTTTCTTGTTTGGTTCCCTTCTTTTTCTCAATCTAAGGTGTCGGTCACCTCACGGATACATAAGAGCCGAATTTAGAACAAATCATACCAGTAATGTTCCATCAGTACTTTTTCACTTCTGTTTTCGCTCTCCTCAATATCTCTGATCCTCTTACAATTTGATTCTACATTGGTCTGATCCTCTAAGAACTTTACTCTACATTGGTGTGATCCTCTAAGAGTCTGACTCTACATTGGTCTGATCCTCAAAAAATTTGACTCTACATTCATCTGATCCTCTAAGAATGTGACTCTATATTTTTCTGATCCTCTAAGAGCGTGACTCTACCGAGAGAGCTGGTTTCTTTCAAAATCATTCTGATACTTTGCACTGCTTTGCCATAACACTGTGTTTCAAGATGACCTCATACCCTTACCTATAACATACAGTAGGTAATTGTCTGGTCTGACAAAAGCACCTCACACTACCCCCACCTCATCTACAGGGAGTTGCCCAGCACCACCCACTGAAACTACAACCCTCCTGAATTGAATCAGATATTGTTCTAACGTTACCTACAGCAATTTATCAGCTTCTGTTATAATCAGCTTCTGTTATAATCAGCTTCTGTTACAATGGACTGATATTAGCTATGGGGATTTCAATTTTCTAATACCATTGTATATCTTGATCAAACTTTTTCACTGCAATCTTTTAATCTGTAATATTACCATCACTGTACATATCATATATAACGGCAGCATAAATATGTCAACAGCAAACAATCACAAAAGCACAATATGAAGAATAATTGAGAAAAAATAAATAAAAATCCATCAAAATCGAGACAGACATTCTCAAAAGAAAGGAAAGAATGATACATTTAAGACACTTGATAGGCATGTGACGGGCATGATCACGGCAATCCCACAGACAAAATTACTTCTACAATACAACATTGACATACTTTATAATACTACAGACATTAAGTCTATACATACCACGTTCCTCTTTAAGTCTGCATGAAAAAAGACCATGTGACACCCACATGCCAAGAAGGACTACTGCTCCCCCTAATTACAATTACACATTCCCTGCAGCTTTAAACATGCTGAGGTTAAATGGTTATAGGAGCAAGAATAGAGGTGGGGTAAGGGGAGGATGATGGGAGATAAATGGGGGAGGGTAGTAGTACTATGGGGGGTAAGAAGGTTTGTCTATGCAAGTCACAAAAGGACATAGAATCAGTGAAGAAGCCACTTTATTACTGCACAGGTTCCCTACATACTGCAGAGTGCTTCAAGCACTTTATCATTCAAGACAGTTTTCACCTGGAGCGCAACATGCCGGCCGAGAGCGAAACAAGTCAATTGTGGCAACAAAAAATTGACAAAATTGTCCAGCCTTGCCAGTACTCTGAGTATTGAACTACTCTGTGACTACAGTTCTGTTGCAAAGCATACAACCAGTGTGACAGTGACCCATATGTAGTAGACCCAAGGCAAATGCACAAAATTGATTGTAATCTTCCAGATTGGTTCTTGCAGGGGCTTCCATATGTCCCAAGAAGATTCACTGCAAATCTTTGATGAACAACCTGACACAGTTTTGTATTTGCCGAGTCTGAAAGAAGTTTTTATCGCTTCCAGATGGTGTAAATGTTACGACGAAGTGGTCAACTGATTTTGTGCGACGTCATTTTTAATGACGTCCTTTCAAATTCACTATTACAGTACCAAAACATTGCCAAATGCAGAGCCACACACCTGACAGATGAAATATGGGTTGTACTGGCAGTCGCTTAGTAATCTACCTTTTTTCTTCGCCGGTGTTTCAGAGATAAAAATTAGAAGATGCCCAAAATTAGACTACAGGACTGCTTTCTGCAACGACTTAACTTTTCTGGAGGTCTTCCAAAAATGCCAGTCTCAGCTGGCTGTTTGAAGCTGGTAATTTCATGCTATGGATAAGTATGTGTCAAGGAAAGTTAGACTACTGATTAACACATACACATTGTGCCAGAAATTCTTGACAACCATGTAATCAGTTAGTGAATGAGGTTATCAAACGTACATCTAAGTACTGTGAGTTTAATGTAGGAGCGTGATGTTAATAGTTATGTTCGATTGTTGACATAATTCTGTTTGGAGACAGTTGTATCCACACTGTATGTATGTGGTTAGTTGTTATGTCTGTTATTTTTATGTAAATTAACCTTTGTTTTTGTCTTACTGTAGTTGCCGGTAGTTTGATATAGCATAATTCTGTTGCCGGGTTTCTCAGGGAACAGTCTACTCGCAAATGCACGTAACTCTGCATCGTGTACATCTCATCTCTCTGTTAGCACCGAAGCCTTATTTGAACATGCTAATTCTTCGCACTCTGGCATTCCACGCAGTAACAAAGCACAGAAATAGCAAAGTATGATGTAGGCAGTGAGAACAATCGACAGTGAATCCAGCACATAAACTGCATACAGTGTATGTACGAATCCATATTCCTGAACGGTTTTGTTTCAATTGCTCCAGCAAAATGGTGAGAAGTTACTGTAAATTAATGGTTTCATGCGCTCTTAAAGGGAAACTTATGAAATCCAATAGCCTGAGTGTGATTTTCTGATTTTTTTTTCTTTGTTTCAACTGAATCTGATTATCTTTTCCACAATCAAGCATTCTCCCACAGATGGATTTATGCTACAGTATGTACGTAGAAAGCCAGCTAGGCCAAGTGAGAAGTTCTTCGTTATGCATCAACCTGTGTTTAATTATCTGAATCAGCTTAGACCTTCAGATGCTCCATCTGTATACATTATCTCACACAAAGTCCAAGAAATTGGCTCAAGCACAACAAACACCGGCCTGATGTCGAATCAAGCCACCGTATTCTGAAAACATTCGTGAAGGGATACATATACATTTTTCTTTTTTTAGTCTAAAGATTGCCATTCAAGGAGCCAAACCAAAAGTCTAGATTCTGTGTCGACCTTCGCCATTTTCTGTTTTCAGTTCTTCTTTATCAATTCCGCCGCAGTCTTATGAGAGGCCAAGAACTGTTCGCAATCTCGTTAAAAATGTCTCCATTCGACAGCAAACCGTTGGAAGGCAAAAACAAAAACAGGTTTCCTTCCAGCTCTCATATCCCTACTGGAAATGGGGGTTACTCCAAGAAAATTTAAAGCTTCTCGACGTTCAAACCCGTCTCTGGCCTTCTGTCTGACAGAGATAAAACATTAAAAGGGAAAAATAACTCCCACAACAGGCTCATACCTTAGTTTTGGTACCCTCATTACACTGCAGAAGCTGCTACAAGCTTCGATCTGCCTTTTAGACTGCGCACTCTGCAGTGGATATCAACTTTCGTGCCAGTGTTTTTTTTTTCTCCTTTTTTTTGACTCCCTTCTTTTTCTGTTTCTATTCCTCTGTTTTCTGGTTTTATTTCTCTGACATGATGAAATCAATTAGCACCATAACTACCTACCTAATGGTAATATTCCATCGCCGTTAGTATATCAGAGTATACACTCACGAATCACCTGAGCATAAATACAGTACCATCAGAAACTCCAGCTTTGGATAAAACTGCTCAAATCCAGCTGTATCATATATTCCCTTAAGAGAACTGCAACATTTTTTAGTCACCAAATAAGAGCAAAGTCATAATAACATAATCAGCACAATGAAAAATGTTAATTTGTCCATATTTTTTTTTAAAATTTAAACAATTTTGGGGTCTTCTTTATTCTTATTTTTTTTTTTTCACAGAATGAAGTGACTTCATAACACCAGGGTGGACTAATGCTAGATACTACACGTCTTCATAGGGTATGCATGGAGTCTTTGCGTAATTAATCTTGACAAGTTTTTTACATCATGCATATCTTTCTCTTTGCAAGACATTTTATCAACAATTTTATTCAGCATACTGTGTCGTCCACACTACCACACTTTCCTTTGTAAGTCCTTGTTGAAAGGAAATACTATGTTTGCTTGACAGACAAAAAAAAAAAAGGAACATTGCATGTTTAAAACCTACATTTATGCATACATAAAAATACATTATGCAAAAATCGGCACAATGGAAGCCTTCTCTTCGAAGAAATGTACCTCACAGATGATAATTATTGGTTATTTTTTGCTCGAGAATAATTTGTTCACTCAAACTTTAAATTTCAAAAATTCACACGATGGAACTTCCAAAGCTCATATATGCATAATATTTGGAGATGAATTTATTGTTTCTTTGATGGTGAGACTGAATGGTGTGACAATGGTTATGTTCTTTGTTTGCCACATTTCTGCATTTTAAACACATTTAGTGTATGTAAAGCTGTGCTTGAAATTATGACTCTAGTAAATCTATCCCACAGTCATGGGTTTGTACACGTCTTGACAAAAAATTTGCCAGGATTTCTCCAGGCTGCAAATTTCGTTTTCCAACCGTCGTCACCCTACAAAATCCTAAAATACAGTTACCTCTGAAGACCCTTAGGTCTTAATTTTGCCAATGTTATCACATGCAAAAGATTGGGTTGTTTATTCCAGATACGAGGACTTTTCCAGGACATGTCAAGAAAAAGAGCTAAGTCGAGGACTTTCAAGGGCTTGAGCATGAAAATTCCAGGACTTTCCGGGTTTTTCTGGAGCCGTATGAACCCTGCATAGATGGTTCCGCATCTGATTCAGCACTCGATCGAATGTTTGACACAAGCCTTGATGATCTTATGATTTGATATACAACGCTACATTTAGTTTACAAAGTGATTCAAAGTAGTGACCCCCACAGCAACAGACCCATATTTAATCTGCATGTTTTTGCTTCCCACTTGAACTGAAATGGCATTCAAACTATCACTTGAGGTATACACAC
The DNA here is from genome assembly GCA_021234535.1 of Stichopus chloronotus. Classification (NCBI taxonomy): domain Eukaryota; kingdom Metazoa; phylum Echinodermata; class Holothuroidea; order Aspidochirotida; family Stichopodidae; genus Stichopus; species Stichopus chloronotus. Next base: position 28,290,272 of record CM037833.1, on the reverse strand, counting down.
TTCAGAGTAATTGACACAAATATGGGTGGGTAACCTAATTAAAAGGAACTAATAAGGGTTTGATTATACTTTCTTTGGGAAGGTTCTGCTTCCTGTCTTTGGGAAACCCCTTCTGTGTCACAAGGGAGGTGATGTGCACAGGAATGGGGTAGGGGGAAGGAGATTTTCAACATGGCTCAAACACAAATTTCAGCTACTGTACTCCCAATATAGGCTGGTTCTGATCTCACCACATGACCAAAGGACTTGACTCGAAGATCACTTGGAAAATCATGGAAAAGAAACATTGGAAAATGGATAACCTTATCTTATTCAGTGAAGCATTCTTTGCCTCTTTGCCATGTTACCACGACCATACCGTGAATGGTCCCTCCCACGTTTCTGGGTAGTAAAGTACATTTGCACTTCATGCAGATGGAACCTCCCAAATGAAAACTAGCAAACTGTTACAAAGTTCATGCAATCACAAAAGCACTCTCAAATTTGAGACCAGGAGGAATGTTGAGCCTCTAGCCCACCAGCTGTGCCCACGTCGATCCCACGATCTGCCAGCTGAACTTATGGTGGCAGTGATTTACGGAGCCCCTATGTTGACAGGAGACGTTTGATGGGGTGGTAATGATGCGATGACTACCCAGGGAATTTAACGAACTGTGACCAAATGTGAGACAATCCTGTCAACAAGTTTGAGCGTTTCCAACTGCTTCGTAAAACTGTAACTCCAGCAGCTGACCAAAATCAGCTCAAACACTTAGAAGATGATGTATTTTATTTAAATCAGTTCCAGATGGCCTGTAGCGATTTAGCTGAGTGGACTGTTCAGCTTACAGTAACACACTGTTTACTTTGTATATTTCTTAAAGGGTGTGTAACATGAAAATGACATTTTGGGGTATTGGGTGCTTTCAGCATTAAAAATACTAAAATTGGCCACAAATTCCATCGAAGTCTGTGAAAGATTGACTGATTTGCAGGAAAATTAGTGTCTCACAGCTGTATCATGAATAAACAGTTGGCTAAGTATGCAAATTTGTGACCTCAAGAGATGGACTCCTATGATATGTCCTATGTTCCTTTATCCTTTATTTCAAGGACATTTGAGAATTTTATATGCCCAGAGGATTTATTTTGGAAACATTTATTTTCTTCTTCAACAATATGGATATCACTTAGTTTGAAACACAGTATTTGAGTAATTAGGAGGCAAAATATATACACTTAACAAAAGAAATACTGACTCTGTGCAACACTCCACGTCATCTGTTTTGCATTTTTCTCAAACTCTGAAAACCTCCCATCTCCAAAACAGTAAAAGATATAAACAGAATTCCAGAGGATTTACACTAAGGGTTTTACCTTGCAGCTTCTGAATGGAGGGGGCTCTTTTCCACAAGTGTGTCACACAACTTTTAAAGGGTACTGTAAGGACAAAATGTCATCACTTTTTATGGTCAAATTGTTTACTGCAGAATCAAGTGGCATCCAAGAGCTATGGAAAGGACTCCCCGTCCCACAAAATGTAAAGTAAAAATTGATGTCAGTCTCTCAAAATTCATGTGACAAGAGAGCGGACATGTAATTATTAATAACTTGTCAACATAGAAACAACTGGACAGAGCATGCAGTCAAACATGGATGTCAAAACCGCAGAGGGAGGTACATACATGTATCCTATGGGTGTGAAACAATGTTTCCATCACAGAGAATTCTCTTTTGGAAGAAATCCGGTGAAGCTTTTGGGACTTGTGGGACCGCCAATTTGGACGCCAAACGACGACACAACAAATATTCACAGTGTGCAATGCATGCTTGACAGCAGATGGGAACCTGTACATGGGTGAGTCACTTCTTTCTAATGAATCACTCACCCCAAATATGAGGGTAGATCCAGAGGCGCAACTTCATTCTGAATCAATACCTGTAAATCCGAATTCTTACTGAACAGTACTAGCCCCCCCTATCACACGTTCATGTACATGAGGGCCCCAGCAAACAAAAATGCAGCCACCTACTGTATTGGCACATTTGTATCACTGCTTCTAATCGTTCTTACTTTGCTGTTTTTCTTTCCACACTTTCCTTTGGCAACGTGTGCCAAGATCGTGTTTACATTCAATCAAATTTTATTGCGGCATTTGCAGCCAAAATGTTTGTTTCTATTTTCGGCACTTAATTTAACGGCCGTCGGAGGAAGTTTCAAAGTGATGGACTGACTGGAGAGGAGGTAATGAAATCCGTAAGGGTGAAAAAGAGGGGAAAAAAAAAAAACCGCAATAAAAGTCTGAAAAGTGCAAAGGAATCAACTCACCGGAACGGTGATCGAACCTGCGAACGCCAGTATCACAGTACTACTTCTGAATTAAGAGACTGTATGCCAGTGATCAGATATATTGCACTTTCTCTAACAATGCCCGCCCAAAGTTTCTGTCAGTTGCACATGACTCACTAAAAGTCACATGACTTTCAAAAGCTTGCAGTGTCCCACGAGTCTTCAGCAGCTTCATCCCTTCAACTACCTATCTTACAGTTTTTCAAGTGTTTTGTGATCACTGCATTATTAAAGTTCTTTGAATTCTAACCTGGTTGAGAGAAAGTTCACTATTATTAAAACTAAAAAACAAACCCAACAGTTTATCAATAATATTAAATGACCCTAACTTTATTATTTCTGTGATTTTCTGAGCGTTTCTTGGTTTAAGGCCATACATTACCTACAAATACAATTCTCAACCTCTTTAATCCTCCCACCATGTCTAGGTACGGGTCCCTCCTCTCAACATTTCGCATTATAAATTTTTTAAAAACTTTTCGTCATTTGGAAATAGGGCGACACTACAAAAAAAAAAAAAAAAAACCCTGACACAGCACAATTCATTATGATGTAGCTGCCACATCAGTGTAATCGGAAATCAATGGTAAAAAGTGAGGATTCTTACTCCGCTGGTCCACATTTCCTTTGTGACATTAAGGATCATAGAGACAATAAGGGACAACTACCGTGCTACAAGCCAGTCGACCACGCACATTCACAAAAAAAAAAAAAAAACGGAAAACCTGATGCAGAACCTTCCTGTTCGAATTTTGAGACAATCTCCACGAAAAGCTGGGTTAATGAGGAGGATGAAACAAGGTATATACATGCGATGAGGTGGGAGAAAGAAGATGACATACTGAGGAGGGGAGACAGCAAATGGTTTATACATGGAAAGCCAAATGAGTTAAAGAGACCACCTTACCGAAGGATGTTTTCTGGCCGGACCGTGCTAAGGAGATGACAAAATGATGGAAGTATGAGTGTTTAAGTGAGTGTTAGACTACGACTTTACCCAGCAAAGCTACGAGAGACTGCTAAATTTGGGAGAACGGTTACAGTTAAAAGGAAAAAATAAAATGAAGGACGAAGAGAGGAAAACAACATACCGTACATAGAAAAGTAAAATATGGCAAACGTCGTGAGATACTGTGTCTACAGAAGCTTGAGATGATTTCCAAAGTTTATGTTTACAAGAAGAGCATTCATATTTACTGGCTTGAAACAAAGAATGGGAATGGATATTTGCATATGGCTTATTACATCCGCCTGTCACTTCTGGTGGGGATGGCAAGTGACAAGGTAGCGACGAGTAATTCCCACTTAAAACATCGTCAGTTTGAATCAGACGTAACTAGAGCATGGACGGAGTAAAAGTCTGGCAGGAGCGGTGTGATCTTGCGGCGAATCAATCTCTGAAAAGTGCACAGATGATGAGCAGCAGGACTCGATGATTACCTGTACAAAAGGACTGACCCAGGAATTTCCAAACCACCGAACACTAATCGCCATTCAATTCAGTGCTTTTATTTTTCTCCTTCTTTTGTGTCAAGTACACAACTGTCTCGTATTTAAACGCGCATCATCTGCCGTACACCATTACACAAAGCATACTGACTCTCTGCCAGTACATGAAGAATATAGCGAGTAGTGTTTCACTCCCACGTGTCGCCTGCATAGGCCATATCAGAAAAAAATTTATGCTTTCTTTGCTATTTTCACGAGCTAAAAACTTATCTTGATATGAGAGTCCTGTGGCTGACTTGGTTTACAAAACAATGCTACACAGATTTGGGTTTCATGCAGACTAGTTTGTAAGTCTGGAAGTGAAACGTGGCCATTGAACAAGTTGAGTCATCGGTGCTAGACACCTTCAGAGCACTCTATAGTGTGCTATACTGTATGTATTAACCAACAAAACTTTGAAGCACACTGAAAGGCTACTGTACAGTAACTCATGTTGTTTGATTTCATTTGTTGCATAATTTCCAAGAGAGCAAACACAAGCGCAATTAGCACTCTGGAAAAAAAAAAACCTGTAAGAGAGGCGGAACTGACTATAATTATGTCTAGAAATAGCCTCTCCTATCACGGGGTGATAAATGAAAGATTGAATACGATAATTACAGACATGTTAGCTGTGGTGTGTGATATATAAGCTAGAGTGCTTAAGGTATTTAATTGAACAGCATACACAGTGCAAACTTGACCCAAACAGACCAATGACATCAAAGTACTGTAGTAGAAGTCAGACAGACAGACAGACAGACAGACAGACAGACGGACATGGGAAAAACAGATTCAGACAGACTACTTCACCCATCAAATGTCATCCATGATTAAGTACCTGTGGCTTACACTACCATACTACAATGCTGGTGGTTACCATTCTGGCCAATATAGAAAGAGCCAGTCTGACATTTTTACTGCTCTAATTCACTTGCATGCCAATTATAACCTCCAGCATAATCAACATAAACTTTCACAGCCTGCACTTAACGCTGCTGTTCCATGTATGAAAATGAATTTAAAATGTGGCCGTGCTGAGACGACGTCCTTGCGGGTAATTATTGCCATTCTTCATGCACGCAACAGGAACAGCATCACAAGCTGAAATGATGTACATTAGCTTGATTTCAACGGATCAGAAAAAGCGACAAACATCCTTCCCAGGTGAAAGCTATCACACCTTTTGTGATTACCCCTTCTCCTTGCCCCAGTGACATGGCATGAGGCCAATCTCTGAAGTGCAAGAAAGAGAGAAAAAAAAAGGGGGGGCTCCATCAAACAAATACAAAAAGAATGGCAAAGGATGCCCTGCCGGCAGCCTTCAATGTGCAGACTAGAAAAAGGTTAAGAAAATAGCATTTTCATCCCTTAACGACAATAATTTCAAAGGACGTATCCTTACGTGCTATGTATGTCACAATACATGCAGTCATGTACACTCCAAATCTGTATCAAAAGACACTGGAATATAAGATGCAGTCAGCATTCTGTATTTCTGTGCATCATGCAATTTTACCCTACATCGGTGACGTAGCTTCTGTATACGCTCCGTGCCACAGGTTATTTTATTTATTTTCTTTTTTTTTTTAACAAAAATTTTGGGATCAAGAGTTTTGATATTGATGTTAGCTTGGTCAAACTCATCGGAAAATGACATTTGAAACATTTCTCTGTGGTCACACAGATCCTTAAAACGTGCAGAGTCACAGAACAACCTGACAGGCTGCCTTGTAAAGCCAAATCATGAGCCCTCTGTAAAATTGACAGATTGTCACCATAAGACCAGACTTGTGCTAACGCCACATCAAATTACAGTACTTTGAGCTATTTACAATAGTAACATCAAAATGACAACATGTAATTTCTTTCACATTAGGTCAAGTTCACCCTGTAACCACAGAAAAATTAGCTACTGCACTGGGAAGTTTCTTGGCAAATTTCCCCCATCACATGGCTAAGACCGAACAGCCGAGGTACCGACAAAGTGTAAGCATTTGCACCTCTGGAAGATATTTACACCACTTCAGTTGACTTCTATTGACCTCAACTGATCTTTGACCTTAACGATGGGTCTCAAAATCATTTATTTCATCAAAAGCGACCGATGGAATATCAAACGTTGTGGTTTGACATACAGTAACTGCTTATTACTCATGTCATCTTTGTAGTCTTTGGAAGAAATTAACACTGTCACCTGCAAGCAAGGAGCTAAACTCTAAAATGACAATCGACCTCAAAAAGCTGAACCTAACCCACAAAATATATTCATAGCGACTACGTTTCAGGCCACTTTCTGTTACTCGATGTATCCTACTGCAAAGATCCCTTTTGACGTCGATCAAGAAGTAATCACGGAGGAAAAGTCACAAATTCAAACAAATCAATGTGGTGTTGGTACGAACAGGCCTACATGAACTTTAACATGAATGTACACTCACAAGCAGAAACAAAAAAAAAAAAGATTAAAGGGCAAAGTCTTACCAGGAAAGAATTGGACACATATCAGCATGTGTCTAGAAGCGATGGAAATCGTTAAGGTTGAAACACGCATGTCCACCAACTATAGTTCGTAATACAACTTTTGTTCATATTTAAATCGACCCATGCAAATGCATCAGACGCAAAGTCCATGTTTCCTGTAATTGGCATGGCCGGATGATTCTGAAGCAAGGTGGGTGCATTCATGGTTGGTCAAGGCTACTGCACAAGCCACAGCAAACACAATCCGCAAGACAATACAATGACAGAAAGTAAATTGATAAAGAAAACAGAGCAAGCATTCCTCACTCATGATTCTTTCCCAACAAAAATGGTGCCAACAGAGGACACACAGCTAATGGAATGACAATGAAGCCATTACCGTTGGCAAGTGCACACGACGTTAAAAAAGATTCTGGACAAACAATAAAAACCACCATCTAAATATAGAACTACTTGTTGGGAATATCAAATGAAGGGCTTTGCTCAATACGTTCTGAAAACAAACCCACCCAAAGAAATGTTCAAAACATTGCAAATTTTCTAACTTATTACACTGGTCAGCAAAATATTGACTCAACTTTTGATTTGCAATTGCTTATCTGCCACCACATGATATTCATGAGCAATAGCTGAAAGAAGGACCACAACGTTCAAGACTGCAAGGGTCAAACATCAAGTGCCATCATACCCAGAGCATCTTCCCAGAACTTGTTCTGAGACACACGAGCGAGACGGGAAGCGAGACAACATGGAAGAGGCTGAACCCACACTATGAATAACAAACCGGCTGACCAAGATGGAACCTATCTTCCATCATCAAAATAATGCAGCCACCAAGGACAGGTTGCAAGTTTCAATGACATAACAATGAAACATCAAGGATTGACAAGAAGATTGAATATGAGCTTCAAAAGTGTTCCCATCTGCTACAGCGCAACATTTCAGAGGTTGTTTCTTGCATGATAGAGAAAAAAGGCTGGAAGGATCTACCCGATGTTCCCAGGGCTCATTGTTCCCGATGTTCGATGTTCCCCATTTTCATGTTATTTCAATGGTTGCCAATGAGTATGAGGTTTTCTATTTCAGGCGTTTGAGGGTTCCCAGAAATGTTATGGTAATTCCAAAGGTTCACTGACCTTGAGGTTTGATGTTCCTGTGGTTCGATGTTCCCAGGGCTCCACATTAAAAGTGTTCAATGCTCCTGAACCCTCGGAACATTGAGCCATGGGAACATTGAGCCATGGGAACATTGACATATCCCCCACTGGTATATGAATCTACCTGCACAATACAGTGTATATGAAATTTAAGGGAGCCTTCTGTCATTTCCGTCTAACTGTAAGGGCATTCCTTAAGGTACGCCTACTTGCAGCGTAAGATTAATTACTGTGATAGTGAACAAATGGCTATGGTACAGTACAGTTCAACTACTGTTTTGGTTTAAAAGGCAAATGCATAAACAAGGACTGCCAATAAGTTTCCAGCTAACTCCCAGCAAGCAGAATGCATGCATGACCTGTGCCTTTTGTGACAAAGATCATTAGAAATTCCACAATAGACCAAAAGGTTTTTGGTTCCACAGGAAGTATTATTTTAAAAACATAATTTACAATTAATAAATTTTTTATTTGTCTGAACATTCTCTTTGTGGCACTTTTTCTTTGTTTGTTTCCTTCATAAATTAGCAATCAGTATTTCCTATCCGAGTTACTCCAAACTACATCCTATACCATTCTGAGGGACAAAAAATCCTCACGGAAACGCAGCCAGTGATGAGTCATCGAACAGGTGTTGGAAAGACTTGAGGAACAGCGTTCCTTACCATTTCGGTGACTTTCTTATGTTCAGTTTTCTGAGGAGGGGACTTGGCATGAAAGGGCAGATGAGAGAAAGTAAACCGCATGCGACTTTGAAATCAGTCCCGACTGCCATTGGTAATACTTAGCAGAAAATCATAAGGAAAACAAAAACTTTCATCAAGGATTTCTCCTCCTCCTGCCTTGAAACATTTCACAAAGATTAAAAAAGGACCTGCCTCCAATACCTGCCTCAGTGACAAAAAAACCCAAAACCCGGACTTATTTACGTGACCTTCAAAGCTTCCATTGAGTGATGGATGGTCTTGTTAAGAATATTTTACATAAATTTCTTTAACAAAGGACATCCGCAAGAAATTTATGCCAGTTTGGTAGAATGTCCCTGTCATATAAAGGAAGCATGAGGTCCAATCAGGTTTTCACCTTTTTCCTTCTAAAGAAAAAAACCTTTAAGACTTGCCCCCAAAGTCTACCACCATAGGAGATATCCCATCTGCGGGTCACCGATGTCTGCGTGTGAACCAAAAAAAGTGGTACCACCCGAGGCGTCTCTACGATGATTGAAAAAGAAGAGACAAAGCACAGTAGAATGCACTCCCGTCTCCCGACGGTGGAAAATAAATCATGAAACTAGCGAAAAAACTCTGCAATGACACCACCCACGGTAGCAAAGCTGAGACGGGGAGAGAATGCGACCGTTTGCTGCGAAACTCCTACAGTACTTAACAATATCATGACAGATGGCAGTGACAGAATTGTCAGGGTGAAGCAACCTTTTTTCTATTCTTTTTTTTTGTCACAGTTAAGGCTCAATTTGATGGTGATATTAAAAGAAAAATAAAATGACAGGGTTTTCAAATGGAGGAGTTCAAGGAAATACAGCCAAATGACACAGCAGCACACATTTTAACAGACTGACACTTTTGCTGTTTGACCTGTTTTGGGGTTTTTTTTTTTTTTTTGTTCTGAATCTCCTGGTTAAGCAATATCTCTCAAAATCTGCCAAGCTACCCACTGACCATGATGCCAGCGTACTACTTGGTATTCAAAACATGCAATGGACTTGCAGTCCGTACCAGATGGGGAGGTGCTAAGACCAGAAACTATGATGAAACCCAATGGTATGTAGGCTAAGTACATCAGAAGTACATGAAATGGTTGGATTGTATTAAAACTGGAGCATGCAAAAAGATGGTTAAAAGTTGAATGCAAAATATTTCACAGAGTACAGGTTGAAGAAGAAACTTTTTTTGGGGGGGGACTAAAATGCAGCATTGCCAGATTTTGTAAAATCATCAAACGGGAACTGACCAGAACGACACTGGGCTGCTCAATCGACACATCAGGTGGCTTGTTGGAGGAACGAAAAACAAATAAGAGAAAAAAAAAAAAAACACAAACAAAAACGAAAAGTAAAACAGGGCAAGCATAAAATTGGTTCACAAAATTTGTAAGGAAATTAAAACAATATTGTTCACAGTAATGTGAAGCAGGTCACAATGTTATGATCTTGGCCACTACATTCAGGACACTTCGAGGGAAAGACGAGTTTATTTTCCATTGAAACTTAATTTCTGCGTAGGATGCGGTTTCGTGGAAGAAATATGAAAACTGGTGAATACAGTCATTAAATCTGACAAATACATTGACCTAGATCTGGCATCTACTGCGTCCTTTAACCCTCGGTATTTACTATGACCAGTCTCAGAATGGGTAGCACAAAGAAATAATGGTCCTGGTATTATTTTGAGCATTTCGGTACAACGGCAAAAACACATTATGTTTTTCCCTTTGTGATGAAGGTAGGATGGGGTAGATTCAAACTTTCCAACAAAACGCACACTTTAGAAGGAAAAACGCACGTTTTAGGAAGAAATGCCGAGGGAGGTGTTTTGGCAAATGTGCCTCTTCGTCAACTGTGTGAGAATACAGGACATGTCATACTTTCCAAAGTCCGATTGAGAGGCAAGTCAGCTACAGATGGTCCACTCTCTACGTACTGTGGATAGAGGGTGATTGTGCTATCTGTGTATGCAGCCTGGATCCTCGACAATGGAATGCAAATGTAAAAAAAAAAAAACACCCAACAGACAGAACATATCAGATGATGATGTGAACATTTTGCCCATAATAAAATGATTCCAAACCGAGAACAAACAGAAATTTAGATTCTTTAAACATCACATCACAAAAGAAAACATTTTTTTCAACAATTCTCCCTTCTAACAATGAGCACAATTCCATATGCAGGTTCCAGTGCCTCCATCTTTGTTCTCCCTTGCCGAGAAGAAAAAAAATATCATACGTGTTTAGACTGCTCGCATGTTATTTTGATCATGTGAGTTCGTAATGTGGTAGTTGACCCCAGATGAGATTAAAAGGCAGCATGACTGCCTTATTCTTCAAGTTGAAAGATACAAAACAAAATGTTTTCTACTGATAAGTTGGGGTGACTTTTACATTTATGTTAGCTCAAATGTCTATCATTTATCCTACACATACAGCAAATTTTCACTACGATAGAGGTTTTGAAGCCATAAATTTACATAAGCATGATAAACACGACAATAATTAAAATTCTGTTAAAGGAACATCAAATTTTGGCATCACTGACATTGCGGAATCACTTCCATAAGAGGAATTTGCCATTAGCTACTTTTAATAAAATTTGCAGCAGAGTCTATACATAGGTAAATTGGTCCACCACAAGGCCTGTGAACTGGGAGCCTGTGCTGTCGTTACCCTGTTGTTACAACCCATCCAAGTGTGTGATACTATACAGCACTATTGCGATGGGTGCCTCTTATCTGGTCACTGTGAATGCACAGGGAATGACCGCAGAAAGACAGGGGTAACAAACCAATCAAGTGCACTGAGGCAGATAATCTTTCTTCTGCTACTGGCAGGTTGGGGAAGACTAGCTAATGGGAAATCCCTCTAATGTCATGGCATGTATCTTTCTACAAGCGGCTTATATCTACAGCACTTGAAGAAAAATGGTGACTAAAAACTCATTCGTCAATCTGTCCTGTTATTAGGATATTAATCTGAAGATGTAGGGTGGGATCAAGAAAGCAATATAATTGTACGCATGGCATCTACACACCCTATGATAAAACTGATGACACACAGGAAAACATTTGTACTGACTGAGATGAACAGAGGAGAGAAATGTGATAGAAAAAGTTACCATGACGACGGATCCTCTGTGCACGGTCACCCACTCCCTCTCTGCCTCTTCGATGTCAAACGTGTCCATGGCCTTGATCTTCTGAATCGATGAGGCACTGACCAGGGCTGGAGGGACAAAGACAAGACGGTCATCACTGGAGTGCTTTAAACAGACACCGTACACGACGAGACCGCTCAGAACGATGGTCAAAGTCTGAAAACCCTAGACATCTCACAGAGATCTCACACGTAACACCGTGGCCGGGGGGACAGGTCCCACGGTGAAGCGTGGAGATGTATGGGGGGTATGTCAGTGTTTCCTGCCAATTAGAGAGGAGCATTGTTTTTCTTCGAGTGTCACTAAATAACGGCAATACATCATGGCCTTCAATCAAGCCCATACCACATGAACCATTCCACCTTTGATTCCCCCTTTTTAATTCGCACCACAAAGTCCCAAATCCACGTACATCACGTCTAATTACGCATCGTGAACAAAGGCCGACTAGACGAAATGACATACGTGGATAAAATGTTGCACTTAAGTTGTGCTAAACACCGCCACAATACGGGGTTTAAACAGAGGATGACACATTTTACCTCTAGATGGATTTTTCAAGGGCAAGGAGGGCAAGTAACCAAGCATGACAAAGCAATGTGATCGGTTCCAGCCAGGTTCTTACATAAACTGATATTAACCACTATTAATTGAGGCACTGGACCATTTTACTCCTATTCACATATGTACAGTAAGGGCAGAATTAACGACAGAGCGTTGACCATGTTTCTTTTGCCACCTTTGTTTTTGAGACAGAATTGCAACATAGTGTTGACAAATTGGATGCTATTAAAAATTCAACTTCTTACGAATATACCCATAGATCAGGAAATGTATTAGTTGAGTGCGACCATGGAACACATCGTAAAATCCTACCCCCAGTGTTGGCAAACAAAAAATGGAGATATTACGCTAGGGTGCAGGGATGCTATAATGGTGATGTAACAGGGTGTCGTCTGCTGCTCAAAGGATACATGTTACACAGAAGCTGAGTTACTTCGGTCATGAAAGGGGCAATGAACAGAATGATACATGAGGACCAAAACAACACACACGTCCATCTATGACCGAAACACACAAACTCTTGCATAAAATGGATGATGGAACTAAAATTGAAGCTTGTTCAAATTCTTTGCATTCGACAAGACTTTCATACACCCAGAAAGAGAAATCCCAAAGCTACAGTACACTCTCACATGTAAACAGTATCATAGAGATTGAAAGTTACAGCATGGCTGCCAAAACCACATCAGCTTCATGTGGCATCGTTTGCAAATGGCAGCTAACATTTTGTTCTTGGAAGAGCAACTTATGATGTATCCCGACACCCACAAAATACCAAGAATTCCTCTGAATAATAAACTCAACATATCTCACATAACACAAAACATTCAGTTTTACATTTTTACACCTATAATGAACAACTACCCTCAACTCCTAGCATTGTCTGAGAAGATTGAATTTCTCCAAATACTTCACTGGAAATTCATTATGCTTCATTTAAATTATTCAAAGACACTTTTGAATGACTCTAATGTTGCCATGACGACATTCCCTCGCCTGGCAGCTGACATTTATTTACATCTCTGAGCTCATTTTTTTTTTCTGAGAAGTGCTGACTTACCGGGTGGCTGTAATACATGCCGGCTATGTGGTCAGTTGCACTGTAAGTACGACCCAAACTAGCGTTAAGTGCACGGTGTGCAATGTAGAGCATACATAGACAGATCATATACACTGCCACTTCTAGGCAGACAAACAAACGGATTATTTATTTTTTTTTTACCTGGCTTACTGTTCATGATGAGGAGAGACTAGAAATGAGACCACCAAGCACCTCAAAATGTTCTCTTTGGTAGCCTGATGGGTGTCAGGACATCCACTTTACCCACTAGAATTCATAAAGTGCCCCTTTCCCATTACCCCCTTGCATATGAAAACACTGAGTAAATGGGCGACATATTTTCAGAACAAAAATGCGTTTCCCCACAAGACTGAAATTCAGCCTTTTCATATTCTCCATGAGTACGATGGTCAGTCTCAAACATTGAGAAACGCTGCCTAAGAAGCCCACAGATTGAAAATCTACTCACGCAGTGCCTTCATATCTGAAGCATTTGATCTCTTCAGGCTACGGCAAGCGGGTATGATGCCCTCTCCGGCCCGCACCCTATCTTTCAAGTGGCCGACAGCATCACAGCGCATTTCTGCAATCCTCTGTAACTTCTTGGCAACTGAAGAAAAAGAAAGACAGCACTTGTACAGTATTCAAGGGTTGCATCAAGGAGTGAATGAAATTAAAAACCTGGCAGCAGTCCAGGTTAAAAGAAGTTGATGTAGAGCTGCTGGAGAGAAAGTTCAAGTTAGAATTGTCCTATGGTTGTCAAAAATAAAAAATAAAAAAACGTGACAAAGGACCCAAAAATAACGTGACAAAGGACCCAGAAATTAAACTAGAAAGCCAAAAGGCTTAGTGATTCCTTGCCTCATGATATATATTGTAACAAACATGAATTGCCCATATGACAAGCATGAGATCCCACACAGTTATCCTACTTGAGATACCATCTAAGTAAGGTCAAAACCTTTTGAAATCTCGTGACCCAAAATGACCTTTCACCTCCACTTAAAACAATAGGGATCACCTACCCTATATGGCCATCAACATGCTAAATATGAACAATTCACAAACTAAGTATAAGATCCCTCTTATTTATCACCCTTAAAATATCATGCATACAAGGTTTTGACCTTTTGTCACCCCAAATAACCTTTGACCTACACAAACATGAGAAAACTCCCAAACGGATATGATGCTGCAGGGGAACAAATTATATTTTGTCGTGTCTAATAACTTGATAAAAAGGTAAACACGTTTATTTAATCAAAATTATAGCACTTTATTTTGTCAAGTTACAGCTATTGGTGGCAGCTTTTTCATATTTGATTTTTTGGCATGATGCCCTTCCCAATGGCTATGAGGTCCTTGAAAATTAGCAAAAACTGATATTCCTATTAAACAAGAATCTAGCATGACTTGCAATTTTGCCTTTAGTCTACTTAAAGACACAACACACAGTACAAGTTTCCCTGGTTTGATACACAGTAGTCATTTGTTTAAAGCTTACCTGAACTACTGTAAAGTGAAATAGGGCGTTTAGAATACACCAACATGGCATACAAAGAAATTCGCCTCAACCATTGTTAAACCATTCAGTCTCATCAATAAATATCTGTCAAAGCTTCATCTCCTCAAAACATTATGCATGTGATGAGTAACGGATGCATCATTTGAATTTTAAAAAGTTTGGAGTGAACAAATTATTGTTGAGCAACAAATAGCTAAATTTCTGATCTGTGAGAATCTTATTCCTTGAAAATAAGGCTACTGTAATTCGTTATTTTGAATAATCTATCATTCTATGTCCACAAATAATGGTTTTAAAAATATGGTTGTTTTCTGTAAAACAAACGCCCTATTTCCCTTTAAGGGCTAAACAGAGACACTGTTTATACAGTAAATGGTTAAGTCCATTGAGCACCTGGCTCAACAGACTCACTGTATGATTTATTCTGGACATTGTGGTTTCGACTGGCAGTCAACTGTGATAAATTATGTCAGATAACAGTGACCAATTTGAACAGAGGGGGGTCAGTTACAATTTGATTCATTCAATTAAGCAATCACAGTTCATGCACGCTCAAGGGTATTTGATCCAAATGATCAGTAATTTAGTTCTTTTTAAAAAGCTAATAACCCGTGGTATATTTAATCAATTCCAATTTACAATTCATGCATGCTCACATGTCCTTATGAGGATAGTGGCAGGCCAAATAATAATCTTTGATACCAAATTTAATGTTGTCTTCATCTTTTCTTTATGGTTATCGAAGAAGCTATGTTGGTATGTCCTAAAAGAAGTTCTCAAATCAACAAGAGGATTCTACATTACAAGTATAAAATTCACTAGAAGGACCATTCTTTAAATATTGTAGATTCAAGTTTTTCACATTTTTACCTCCCATGACCCCAAATCACCTTTCACCTCTGCCAAAAAAAAATAAGGATCATCTACTCGATATGGACAATCCACACGCTAACTATGAGATCTCTCACATTTACCGTTCTAGAGATATCGTGTTTACAAGCAATTTTCAAGGTATTTACCTTTTGACCTCTGGTGACCCTTGTACTCAATAAGATACACCTACCCACTTCATATCACATCTGCTCAAGCTTCTCTTCTTGAGATATCGTGTTTACATGGTTTTCACAATTTGACCCCTGTTGACCCCAAATGACCTTTGACCTCCACTGAAAACGATAGGGTTCCTTTACTCAACATGGTGCAACTACATACTAAACATGAGATTTCTACAAGCTTCCTTTCTTGAGATATCGTGTTTACAAGGTTTTCACAATTTGACCCCTGTTGACCCCAAATGACCTTTGACCTCCACCAAAAACAATAGGGATTATCTACTCAATAAGGGCAACCTTCATGCCAAGTATGAGATCACTCAGAGTTACTCTTCTGGAGATATCGTGTTTACAAGCAATTTTCAAGGTATTTACCTTTTGACAGCTAGTGACCCCAAATGACCTTTGACCTCCACCAAAAACAATAGGGATCATCTACTCAATATGGGCAATCTACATGCCAAGTATGAGATCACTCAGAGTTACGCTTCTTGAGATATCGTGTTTACAAGCAGGCATCACACACGCACATACATACATACACACACACACACGCACGCACACACACGACATCACCATCGCATAGATTCCTCTGCCTTCGGCAAGGAATCAACAATTGGGACATTTATTGTCCCAATTGTTTATTAATACGGTTATTATCATCATGGATATTATGGTTCTCTCGCTGGTCGGGTTGCTGAGTTTGGGAAGGCTACAGGAAATCATACCTGAATACTGCCTTCCAGACACGGCAGTACGCATATATCATGTATACTCAAACTGTGGATAATCTTCGAAGATCTATGGACACAAGTGGCAATCTCATAGTGTAGAGGCAACTGTGCGATAATTTGTACAGCCTGAGAATGTTTTCCCAACGAGGCAACATCGATGATCTTATCACGGGCTATGACTTTAACAGCACTGCAAGCATGAGCTATGACCTTTACTGTACATAAGTAGTTAGGTGAGCTTTACCTTACAGTACTGTAGCTATCATGGGCTATTTGACTTTCACAGGAACGAAGCTACAATGAGCTGCATTACCAAGCTTGTTTCTTGTTAGTGTACTGTACGTATGTTATTGTTTTTCTTTAACGTTTCTGAATGATCCTGCGCCTTTCAAGTGGTACCCCAGCCCACCTGCAATTCTTTCGTTTGTTACATTTGTGCAGTTAGGCATTGAAAATGCACATTTGAACTTGAACAGCCCCAGTGTTGAAAATGTGTGAGATATGTAAAGCTGGAGAGATTGGAAAATTCTACCAAAGCCTGCAGGAACTATGAATCCCCTGCCCCCCCCCTCATAAAAAAAAAACTATTCTCAAATGCAGCACACATGTATGCACTTCAGTATTCTGCTGTACAGTTTGACCGACCTACAGTACAAATACCTTGCTTGCCTGATGGTAACAACAAAGGTACAGTAAGTATGGATGCTCTTGCATTGACATCACATACAGTAGCAACGACAAGAGTAATCCTCTTGAGGAAAACAGACTGTATACATACATATTGCTACACTACGCACATGTAGTAGAAAGACAGGGACACCACATGTGCATATGTGTGTTAAATTTAGTAGTGTAATCCTCAAGGAGGGCGCTTCACTGTTTAACTAGTTTAATTAAGAATTTGAGGATCAGAATTAAGTATGAATACTCATCGAGGGATCCTATTCCATGTTGATCGTGAATGAACACCACAGGAATTTTGCCAACTCAACATCCAGAGCAGTCATGTGATACATAAAGCACATAAAAGTGGACACCGCCCCAGGGCTTAGTGCAATGGTCAAAGGGGAGACTAAGGCCAAGTGCAATGGCCAAAGTGGAGACAAAGGGTTTTAGGGCAGTGGCAAAAATGGAGATGGAGGGCTCAGTGCAATGGCCAAAGAGGATACCAAGGCCTTGAGTGCAAAGGACAAAGTGGTAGACAGAGGCCCTCAGTCCAATGGCCACTGTACTGGAGACAGAGGTCTCCAGTACAGTGGCCAAAGTGGAAATGGAGGGCTTTAATGTCCAAAGAGGAGAAAAAGTCCTTTATTGCAATGGTCAAAGTGGAGACAGAGGCCTGCCTTTACTGCAATGACCAAAGTGGAGACTGGGGCCTTTAGTGCTATGGCCAAAGTGAAGGGAAGGGCCTTTTAATGGTGTAATGGCCACATTGGAGACAGGCCTTTTAGGGCAGTGGTCACAGTGGAGACTGATGCCTTTAGTGCAATGGTCACAGTGGAGACAGGCCTTTTAGTGCAGTGGTCACAGGGGAGACTGATGCCTTTAGTGCAATGGTCACAGTGGAGACAGGCCTTTTAGTGCAGTGGTCACAGTGGAGACTGATGCCTTTAGTGCAATGGTCACAGTGGAGACAGGCCTTTTAGTGCATGCCAAAAGTAACGTTTTTCAAAGACATCTACACAGTCATTAGCTGAACAGATCACACACAGGCCACAAATAAACTAAAAACACTCTTCTTATGATAGAAAGGTGAAAAGCCCAGCTTGCACAGTCACCGGGTTGCTATGCCCATTTTGCACCGTTGCTAACATCATGATAATTGGATTACGTAACACTGCAACACACATGGCGGATCGTCCTTGGGGCTAACCAAGAAAGAGCAAAAATCTAACATTTTTAAATCATCCGAATCTCACAATATATAGCAAATTATCTCTTAAAACTCACTCAGAACATTGGGAACACATTATCCAAGAGGTATGGCCCGATATAATTGTTCCAAAAGAGATAAATCGCACAAATATTTGGTCCAAACGAAGGTTGCACATCTCAACACAGTCTCGAAAATTTTTCCTCGTGATCGTCACAGGAAATGTCGAAAATATCCGCAATGGGAATCCCGAAGGGTTTCATACTTCACTTTCACAAAGTTAATTGAGTTTTTCACATGAAAATGACAAAAATGATAACAGAGGTGCGGTGATGCACTTCCGTGACAAGTTTTAAAATCTTTTTCTGGTTGCTAGGGCTACAATGTTTCTTTTCTACTCCATATACGTACTGTTTACGTACTACTGATACGTAGGCGCACACGCAAGACATACGCTACCCACAATGCAATACTGTAAACTAGTTTGGACTTGTTCGGATTTCGACATCGTGTGACGTCATTACACGTTATTATCAAGAGTTTGCGTGGTTTGTATATGGAGCAACCAACTGCGAAGGCAAGTGAAAGTGATGGGAGTTGTTTAGTATGTAAATATCACTAAAATGTCTTTCAAACAAGGGGAGATTACAACCGTATATGGAAACAAGTGTCATGATTGACATGGAGTAGCTTTGGAGATTGACGGAGTGGTGATTCGGTTCCCTGACATGTTTTACTGAAGGTTGTTTGAAGGCGTGGTCAAAAGCTAAAATCATCGATATCTCTGCCGGATGATCGTGTATGGTTGCAAAATTTGGAAGGGGAGTTGGGGAGTGTACAAAGTATGTGCTGTGAAAATATTAGCGTGATCGAATGTACAGGGGCGAAGATATCATCGTTTGAAAATTTGACCGCGCAATTGCGTAGGCTGGGCAACCGTAGCATTTTCAAGGTCACTTTTCAAATAGAACTGTGTGAAGCGTCGTAGTTAATTGCATAGCAACCAGGTGACTGTGCAGAGGTTTAATTAGCTATGGTCTTAATTGTCGCAATCAATGTTTGTATAACATCTGTTGAAATGAGAGCCACCAGCATGTCTCGTGGAGACCAAGCGACTGACAAAAAGTGATTACAGGAGGAGATCTCCTGCTGGTAGAGCTTGGCCGTTCACAATGTTCCAGAATGAAAACAACACACAAGTCACCACCAGAACAAACACTTCACATATGAGGGTATTTCGCATGACCAGAAAGACTTTGATCATTCCTCCAGGATACCATTTTTGATGACTACTGGTAGTGCAAACTAAACAGCCTCTAGCTACCAGTCAAGGAAAACTCAAAGACATCACATCCTCCTTGTAATATGCTGCCTGCATATTTTGCTTCCTGCATTTAGATTCATGTCTGTTGCCATGGTGACAACTGCATGTGACCACCCTCATGATCAACGCCGCGTTTCTCGTTACTCATTTTCGTTTATATTTTCCTTACCTTCTGGGTAGTGAAGCAACACCTTCTGCAGGTCCCCTTTCTCCAGTACCATCATGTCGCAGTGAGAGGCGGCCTGGATGGCATTGGTCCTCGGCATGCTGAATATGAGGCTGACCTGAAAAAGTGAAAATCGCATCATAAGGTCAGAACAGGGGGGGGGGGCAAACACGTTACAGTGACCGGCAGAACAATTCGGTCTCAGAAGTTTAACATGCTACGGTACACAGTGAAAATCTTTTCTCCGATCAATGAGTCACATGATCTGATATTTACTTACTTTTCTCCAATTGATACCAAAACACGGATTTGAAAGTGCTTTCGCACTTGCCACAGGAATTACAAGTCTAGACCCACGCAAAAGAGAGTAGAATAGAAGGTCAGGATGATTTCTCAATAAGGTCAGAGAAAATCAGGATTACAATGCGGATCAAAACCAGGACAAAAGCACTGTAGGTTTAATATCCAGGCTAACAAGTTTTCATAGCAACCTACAATCAGGTGCTGAGTGACCATGTGTTATGACACATTTTAATCTTTAATTTCCACAGTTTACAAACCTAACCAAAATCCACAGCTAACTTTCCACCCTGCCCCCTCCCCCTTCAAAGTGGCAATTCCACAGTAACAGAAGGAAATGTTGACTCTATTCAAGAATTCAAGCAGGTGTACTGAAGCTATTAATTTATGAATTAACTCAAGCTAGTATTATCATTATTAACCTATACCTACACCTTACGATCCCCATTGTATTTTGCACGAACACCTTGTGAAATATGAATGTTAATGAGGTCAGTAAGGGAAGGACCGTACAATGGACGAGGCTTCAGACGGAACTCGGGTCTTCTTTTGTGAAATTCTCTGAAATCTACGGGGAAAACTTGTTTTGAATACATACAGTAAATGCTCTCCCAATGCCGTTACCTCTATTGAACCTCACCACAATTTAAAATATATTTCGTTCGGTTGTATATCAACTGTTCATTAATGGACGTTAATTTTGGTACTAGGCCGGTAGTGGGAAGGACAAATGAAATACCAAATCCAAGTCTGCACAAAATACGGTAAGAGAACTTTCACAAATTGGTACAAGTACAAAATTGAAATGGAACATACAGTACGTCACACTGTACTATCAATATGTTGTGGTTCAGCAACGTCACGAACATGCTGATTTGGAACTAATTACCTACTAATTCAATGATAAGACTCAAAAGCAACACTGACTTTTGGGAAAGACTATTGTTTTCTTGCAAATCCAACCTAGTACTGATGTACTATTACAGCAATGCATCTGCTTCTTTCTTCATTTGCAGGAGATGGGTGACACGTCAGCCCGTGCTTCTTCCCTCTCTGATTCATTCGGCATATACGCAGTGAAGGACCATTTGCCTTCTATGACCGGCTATACGATGAAAAATACCGTAATGTCGTAACAACCACCACGCAGTGTTACTGAAACAGTATAGCCTGGCACTTAATGCTACCAGCAAGACACTGCTTCCATCCACTATGGCGGCGTAACAACTTTGCTTGATGATGTCATGTGCAAAACCTCTACATGGCCCACAGCAGATGCTTAATTTAGCTCTAGATCATACTAAATAAACACTGCCAGAAGGAGCACAAAGCAAACTCCTAAGCTACACTTGCAGGTAAATCACACATTTTTAATTATAGCTTGGAGTAGGACAGAATTGTGAATTGTCCTTCCCTTACCATCCTTCCATTACATATGGCAACAGAAGGACATCTTTCAATTAATTGTAATTGAAGATGTGGGTGATAGTGCTAATTTCCTTTTGTAGGCCTGCCTACACTTGCTTACAGGTTTCATTTCACTCATCCCTCTAATTTTCCTAGAAAGAAAAACAACTGTTTTTGGTAAAGGAAGGGTATTCAAAATACTAAAAGTTAAATGAATGTGAAAAAATGATTTGAAAAATGATGAATTGCCCAATTGTTTCTCTTTTCCCTTCTATTCTTTCTCTTTTCCCTTCTATTCTTTCTCTTTTCCCTTCTATTCTTTCTCTTTTCCCTTCTATTCTTTCTCTTTTCCCTTCTATTCTTTCTCTTTTCCCTTCTATTCTTTCTCTTTTCCCTTCTATTCTTTCTCTTTTCCCTTCTATTCTTTCTCTTTTCCCTTCTATTCTTTCTCTTTTCCCTTCTATTCTTTCTCTTTTCCCTTCTTTGTCGAGTTGTGGCAAGTCAACACATAGGATAACGAATTAATGTATGATTTTTAGGAAAAGTGGGAGGAATGTTCCAAAAGTAGGAGAAGATAAAAGAATTAGGAGTCACTTGACAGCCTGCAATTGATCAGGGGTAGCCTATCACATCCAACAGAAGTCTGATTTTCTGCTCGTAATCAAATTCTGTGAAAGCTCTCCAGGTGGATCATCACCACCTCTTCGGCTAGGGCACGGCCAGAGGGGATGAAGGAGGATACACTGTATATTACTCTTTCTGGATGAAAATACGAATGTTCAAGTTTCTTGATTTGATTGTTACGTAACAAGAGGACACTTTGCAGCCTTTTTTTTTTTTTTTTTGAACTTACATAAGAATGGCCCTTAAAACCATTCAGATTGCACATTATACAGATTCTAAAGCAAACTTTTGTACCCCTGACCCCAGTCTTTGCCACTTTTGCCAAGGACAGCATCAATTTTGAATCATGCCAGTTTAGCATCCCCCCCTCCTACCTTTTTGACTTTCTGGCAGAATCCCTGCACACAGTTGATCAAAATCATGACGGGTGAGAGCTTGATGCACGACAATGTTGTGACCTTCAAGCTCTGTGAATGCATGCGTGCACGTGCAAATGCAAGTGGGAGCTAGTTGTCATGGCAACTCGTTTTTGAGCAGCCACTAACTTCCTCTTAGTTGATCATTCCTGCGCAAGGTCTGAGACTGACCGCAATTAATCAAATCAAGTGTGAATTAAAGCAAAAATTCTGACCTTGAGTGGATGATCAGAATTCGAATTTGATTATTTAACTGGTAACGTTCAAAGAACAAAAGTGCTGAAAGTGGCCTATACAGTTACTATGGTTAATACTATGCAAGGAAGCAATGCTATGTACAGTACGACATTGAACAAACAGATGTTCACCAATGTATGGGGTCTAATTTTGTGCGGTCAATTTTTGTTCATGACCACTGCAAGGGATTAGACAGCCGGTATTGCTTTTCTTCAGAATGATATATAAGAAAGAGTTAACCCCAGGTAGAGTTCTAAGACTGGCATGGCCTGTTTCTGTAAAGAAGCTGACCAATGCTTTCAATTCACCAGTTTATGACAAAGGAAAATGAAGTTTCCATGCAGGTATATATACTATACTCATATTGGTAGACACAATGCAATCCCTTTACAAGTAGTCAGCTAAAGGAGAATGAGATACATTTTACATAACTTTTTAATCTTTCTACCTCCAAAGTTAAAAGATTAAAGTATATGTCTTCTTTGACCATGGTAATACTTCCATGCTTTGACAGATTTGTGTATAATGATCTCTATGGCAAATTCTGTCAGAAAGTGCCCCAGCAGACAGAAAAAAAACTTTCGCTTTTGACTTTTTCTAATCTTGACATTCCTTAGATTAGCCTTATACTCTTGAGTATGTGTTCTACAGAATGCCTCCCCCTTGCCTTGTAGAATATTGTTAGTTGAAGGTCATCAGTGTTTACCGAGAAGAGTTACGGTAAACTTTGATGACCTTTGACCAAACAACATTCCTGATTTAAAGCCCCTAATCACTGAAAACTACAAAAGCTTGTAAATTTCACTTCAACAGATAGATTTTCCACGTCACTTGTAGGTTTGAGAAAAGAAGGAGAATGAGAAACTCTCATCCACCCGTGGAGAGATCCTGTGAACGAAAAATAATGCGAAATTCACAACACGATTTGACGATGTCGCAGAATGGAAAGCGTGTACGTGAGAGGTATATCAAACTATGTGGTGCATGCTTATCGTGTGCATCACGGTCAAATTAAACCGCCTGATGGTCCGTAAAAACCTGTAATTCATTAGTTAGATTTAATGCATTCGCCTGGAGATTCAACATGAATTTGCTTTGGAAAGTTCAGGTATAATGCCGAAGTCTTTCAAATGCGAAGAGTTGTACTAGGAAAGAAAATGGCAGATGCATGGGGTAAGTGACGCAGCACAGAGTGGACGTTTCATCCTCCTATACCCGATATGCCCGGTTAAACGCTTTCAGCCTGATTCAGGATGATTCTCCCAACTTTAAAAATCCTGGATCAATTTCATCAGAAGAAAATGGAAGGCTGTATAAACGAATCAGCATCTACAATGCTCACTTCACCGAGAAATATTTTGACAAGCACCATATGCCACGATATTCCAACAAGGAATCCGAACCAGCTGAGCACCTTGCCTATGCAAAAATGGCATACGGTAAAATCCCGCGACATTGCAAATCAACCTCGGTTGATTCCAGAGGCCCTTACTGTACATCACCTGTGGCACAGTAATAGTGCCGCATGTTCAAACTGATTCTTTACAATCAGCCACCGCAAATTCCGACCGTCTTTCTGTGTTTCCCGGTCTTGGAGATTGGATTCGCCTTGTACAAGGATGCCATCAGGTAAGAGCAGTTTCGAGAACAACACCTAACAATGCCACATAACCACATAACCACAAGTACCACATAACTAAGATGATTCACAAGGTGACTTTGTTGAATGAGACAATCCCATATAGAAAAATTCCAATACAGAAAACACTGGCTAACAATGGCTATTGTTATGAAACACAAGATAATTTCATAGTGACTACCGTATTCCAACTTAAAGAAGATATTCACTAGCAACTTTGCAATGACTATAATGCATACTGTACACTGCACCAACGCTACAGTGGACCATCTCGCAAAAGTACGGAAGCCCGACCGAAGCACGCGGTGATCTGCTCCATTTTATGACGTCATGTAAATATCAATTAGATCATTGTTAGTTTCACAAGCTTCGACAGGGTTGGAATGTGGGGCAATTTCAGACCAACTTAAATTACTTAAATTTAACTTAACTTAAATTACTTAAATTTAGCTTATCATTGCTGGGATATGAAAATGTGATATTCGTGGTTAGCACACATTTCTCTTTGCAATGATACTAAATTTAGACACATTTAGGATCGGGAGGGGCATAAAACACATACTCATAAGTATCATCTAGAGGACGTCAAGATATGAAAAATAGAAAATAACGTCTTTTTCTCTCTACCAGGGCACTTTATAACAGTTCGACATACCATTGGTAGATCATTTTTACCAAATAACTACCATTACACTACGATTGGAGGAAGAATGTGCAAAAAGTCATGTAAAATACATGTAACAACTACCTATGGCCTCCTTTAAGCTTTCATGTATACAGTAGAGCAGCACCTTTGACAAACCACATTTAACTTGCTCAGTGACCTTTTCAAGACACTTACTGTTCTACAGATTGACAGTCTGAAAAACTTTTTCCATTCAGCATGGTATTTAATAGCGGTTTTATACATATACATCAAACACTTCCTTTGTCCTACATCTATAGAACTGAACGCTACCCATAACCCTCCCCCTTCCCTCCCAACCCCATGCAAGTAAACTGGTCCACCCATTTACAGCTCTGTACCTAAATTCAGATTGTAGTGATTCCTTTCTCCCCGCCTCCCCACCGTACAGAGACTGGCTCCTCCACATCCACGGATACCAGCTATACCCATCAGGAATGTTCTCCCCATTCCCTATCTCACCCCATGCCCCCAAACTTGAGTCCTCGCCCCCTTTCCCCCGTAGCCCCCCTTCTCCTCCTGCTACTTTCCGGTGCAATTCAAGTTTGCAGATCTGTACTACTGTACAATATGGGTAAGCCTTCACATTGCAATGTACGCTACAGCACAGTGCTTCTTCCAGTATTATAGTAGCTATCTACCCTTCCTCTACTTCAAAATCAAACTGAGAAAAATGAGGTCTTCTAATGAGAGGGAATTTGTGAATGGCACATTACACAGCGGCGCTACTGTTTGCCTGAGGTTCTTCCTTGTGCATGCTTCTAGTAACTAGATCACATTATAATGACTGACTGGCCTTCTATGCAGGGCTACCACCTTTTGCAAAGCTATGACAAATTCAAATTGCCCTCTGGCTCTACAGCAGCGATACTACAGTGTGCTGCACAACTTCTTTCCCCCTGTTTCTGGCGTATATCTCCTTGTCCATCTTGTTGCCATGGCAACACCCTTTTATCATCCACAACATACCTCACCAAAGAGCTTGCCATGCCTCAGGGTATTCAAGGTAGTGTAGTCATCGTCATCCAGAACCTGCAAAAAAAAAAAAAAAAAAATTGTGAAAGAAATAAGGAAAGGAGCGTTGTGCAGACCTCAACACCACATTGTGCAAAACCTTCCAATTAGAATTTCCAACTTGGTTGCTCTGTGGGTTTTGATGTCATAATGCATGCCAGTAGAGAAGCAAAATACTGGGTGCACAAGACAGCCATTTCTTTACCAAGAAAATATAAGATGCTTAGAACTGTTTGGTTTTACCAGGAATACTGATGTGAACATATACAGATCTGTGCATACATGTATGGCTTGTTTGAAAAGAGTCCGTTTTGCTTTGGTGCATCAAGGTTTGACCCAAGGAAAGTTGGGGCCTGAAATAAATTTGCAAATTCTACGCACAGTATGGTAGGTGTAAGGAAGACAAAAGTAACAATCCTCTTTCCATCCCACTGTTTTCTTTTTTTTCTCTTCTGTTTTCATCTATCACGGGGGATTAACAAGAAAAGAGCATAATGAGAATTTATTACGATCCCAACAACAATAGCGCAGTTTGTATTAAAACTACAACCCCCTGCGCAGAGTTACTGTACTATATGTTAACTACTGAACACTGAGGTCTACTTGGTGTTCACAGGGCTCATTGTTCCCGGGTTCGATGTTCCCCGTTTTTTAATTATTTCATTACTTCAGAATGAGTGCAAGGTTCATTATTCCCAGAAATGTCACTGTATTCCCCAAGGTTCACTGTTCGCGAGGTTCGATGTTTCCAAGGTTCAATCTTCCTAGGCTAGGGCTCGATGTTTAAAGGGTTCGAGGTTCCTGTGCCCTGGGACATGAAACCTCAGTAACTAGAGTACCATTGCTGCAGAGGCTCATACCTCAAAATCCTGAAGGTACCATTTACGTATCATTATGTCAAATCATAGGCACCTCTGAGTATCATTATACCAAATCATCACCATTGTACAAGAGAATCTGTAGGACTGCACAATTTTCAGAATTTCATAAACTTGTGCTCCAACAGTGCATAAGTTTGATCTTTGTCAATAAATTAAAGTTGTAAAAACTTTAATGGGTACTACCAAATAACAATGCTTATAATCAGCATCACTATTCACGTCCAATAATTATGGAAACTGCCAATTTTTACTAATTTTTCTTATTGGTTTGTACTGGCTATGGGTATATGAATTGGTACTAATGTGGAAAAGTAAATGGTCACGAGTTTTTCAAAACCAATTTAAATCATTAGCAACTCACTCATTAGTGGTCATTTACATGTGACTCATAACGGGCCCTCTCAGTTGAATTTTGATCAGTTACTAAAAGTGGTATGTTCTGTGAAGACTAACTGAAGTTCATGAAACAACTCAAAGTGCCCCTTTAAGTCCACATACTGGTCAACACACCCAAGGGCAATACAGAGTTTCAGCTGGCATACCAACTATAACTATCCAATTACTCAATTATCATTCATGCACATAGGGATATTTGAGATGTGTGAGACAGTTTAACGGGGCACTTTAATGGGAGAAGGAGAAGAAATTTGCAGAATTTAATAAAATGGGCCATTGGGCCCACATGGAGTCTTGGACTACCAATTCCTGAACACCCTGCAGGGACCAATAATTGAGTATCATTGTGACAAACCATCAACATAGTACAACATAATCTGTAGGAGAAGAAGCATTTTGTAGAATTTCCTAAAATGGACCGTAGGGTCCACATGGGACCTTAGACTGAAACTTTTTTGCACACCCCAGATGAAGCACCACCTAGGGATTATTGTGTTCAAGTTAAATATAAATCCATGGATGCATGTGTGAGAAACAACATTTCAAACAAGATTTCACATAATGGGCCATTGGGTCCACATGGGACCTTGGACCAAAAATTCCTGAACACCCCGAAGGGACCAATAACTGAGCATCATCATGACAAACCATCAGCATTGTACAATATAATCTGTAGGAGGAGAAGCGTTTTGTAGAATTTCATAAAATGGGCCGAAGGGCCCACATGGGACCTTGGACCAAAAATTCCTGAACACCCTTAATGGTCCACCACCTATGGAACATTGTGTCCAAGTTTCAGACAAATACATGAAAGCATGACAGAGGAGAAGCATTTTGAACAATTGTGAACAGATACATAGAGTGACGCCGCACCATTACAACAGCTCACACCAGCTAGCTGGTATGAGCTAAAAACAAACCCTGGGTACATCTTCTTGTGGGAACATTGATACAACCCCCTGAACTGGACTGTATTTGACAGAGCTTGTCTGAGGCGAGCAAAAATCACATCAGACAACTGAACTCCACTCTTTCTGGTTGTCCCATGGACAAGTAAAAGTGAAATTCGCACTCTAAAATGGAAACAGTCTGTTGGTATTGGCCTTCATTTATGTCAACAATACCTCTTTTCCGTATGTTCTGTAACAAGGCTATAGTTTAAAGGGGAATATGGCATATGGCATACAAAGAGCTTTAATTGTTGTTAAACCATTCAGTCTCATCAATAAACATCTGCCAATGCTGCACCTCCTCAAAACATTATGCATGTGATGAGTAACAAAAGATGAATCATTTGACTTTTAAAAAGTTTGGGTGAACAAATTATTGTTGAGCAACAACTCACTGAATTTCAATCTGTGAGAAACTTATTTCTTGAAAAGAAGGCCTATTGTTGTGTTATTCTATAAAATCTATCATTCTATGTCCACAAATGTTGGTTTTGAAAATATGGTTGTTTTCTGTAAAATGAAGGCCTAATTTCCCTTTTATACAGAATAACAGAGACCAGTCTGAGCGAACTGGGGGAGTCCACTACACTGTTTTGTGCGCATGTATACACTAATTACAAATTATAGAAAAAACAAAAATTTAGTCTCTGCATTTGGCTTTTCTTTTTGTTTCTGTTCGGACAAGCCAAATAAATTTTGGATGACCAAACATGTGGAGTTTGTTGTCATAAAATCTTGCCTTCTGTACACTGCAAAAGCTTTTTTGCTGATAACAATTCCCTGATTTAACAATACTTATAGGAGCAGAAGATACTTATCATAATTTCTGTCAGTCTAGACTAGTTGAATTATACAATTGACAAGATCATCGTACCATTTATGATCCTGTTATAAACAAGGTTGATACAAGCTACTGTTGCCCAAAGGAGTAAAAATTCGGTTCAATCCGTTTCTCATGTACGTACAAAATGCACTGACAAAAGTACCTTGGAACAAAAAATATATATACACACAATACATGTAAAAGACACTAAAAACAATGCTGTACTTCATCAAAGCTAGTGACCTTGAAAATAAACCCAAACAAGTAAAAAACAAAGAAATTAGACAAAAAAGAAAAAGAAAAGACAAGAAAGAAAAACGTTTGTTTGTTTGTTAGAGATGCACCGATAGTAGCGTGAGATAAATGATGTCTGTATATCCTGACAAAATAAGTCGCAATAAAATGATCACTTCTCCATCTCTGTTTTTCAGAATTTACATCAAAATTTACACCGTAATATATCAAAAGATCAGCACAGATTATTCTTTGCTCACAGAGACTGATGTATGAACAGGAAACCAGGGTTTGTTTGCATGTTAGAGTGTATTAGGCAAGAGTAAACATCAGCTTTAATAACAAGCAATAATGATGAGTGGTTTTTGCAAAGAGAGAAAGAAAGAAATGGGTGTGATAGGATTCACGACAATATACAGTACTGCACATCGCAAAGAACAAAACACGCTCTTGTGCTGACAAAGAGGAAGTGATGAAAAGATAAAAACCAATCATCTCTCGCATCTTTAGCCTGTCGGAACCTCTCAGCCACCTCTGGGCTGGCATCTCAAGCATGTCCAGTCCCATGCAATGAGGCAGCTTTCCCCACTTCGGAATCACAGACTTTCACTTTGACATCCAGAACATTTACCTTGCTCGTTCTGACCCCGTGGGACCGTCAGGGAACAAAAGAGTGAACTACGTTCAGGTCGCAATCTGAGCATCCTGGTTGAATCGTGCTAGATGCTTAAAGTGATATTCAAACTGGCAAATCTCCACCAATTGATGTGAGCTGTTTGTCTAGCAGGAATGACCGGTGGGACAGGTGCGATCCACTTTCTCCTTCTTCGATTGCAAGAAAGTGCTGCAGATGGGGGTCACGAAGACCGCGCCGGCGCAAAGTGCAAAGTGTTCCACTCTGCAATCTTGATCTACTTGTTTGGAAACTGAAGACCCCAAGGTGCAGCAGAACCAGGCTTCATTTCAACCACAAATAGTACAGCAGCGTCAAGGGATTGATGCCACCTTACTTGTTTCAAAGGGGCACTCCGAACCAAAACTTATTTATGGCCATTCATATTCAAGGTCAAAGGATTCTGTTCCAAGATACTGTACATATTGAGGCCGTGCATCAAGTAAAATTCCAATACACTACAGCTGTTTAGACCTGAGAAAATGATGTTTAGTGTTGCTGTGTCATGCTTACTGAGAGACAAATTACCTGCAGGTTTATCGTAAATGTGATTCAAAAAATTAAGGGTGTCAACAGATTTGGTGTCCTACATTATATTGTTAAATTTGTTACCTTCGGATTGGCAGGATAAAGTAGTCAGAGATGTTCTTAATCACAAGTTTCAGTGGCTCTGTACATATTCACAAATCACCAAATTCTGTCACTACTGTAACATGTTAGGATGTTATGTGCGACAAGATGACTTCCCTCTGTAAATGGACACAACGTGGTGTGGCATTAACAGATTAGTACTGTACTGTAGTTCTACAAATTTACAAGTTGCATTCTTCAGTAGCATTTTCATAGTGCTGTGAAAGTGCATCCATTTTTACAAATTTTGAAACTGTACAAAGAATAGCACTGTACTTACTACACAAAGTGTAAAAATGTAAATTTTTGGCGGCCCGTTGTTAATAATTACTTTTCATTTAACAGTCTACATTTACAAGAACTTCCATTTCCCCTTACAGTTACTAAATTAGAAAATGCAAAGTTTTAACAAATTCAAATAAACATCCATACAGGTAATTCAGTTTGAGGGTAAGTGTTCACTAAGTAAAATGGGACACTAAATGGAGTTTTAAGGAGTACTAGTATGGTTTTCAAGTATAATCCAATCTCAACGTTATTACTGCAGTTACTCCTGTACCATCTAAAATGTTGTACATCTTTTCAGGAAAGTAAGTAATAGTTTTGGTAGCTTTAAGACAATCCCAGTTTGGTGTCTCCTTTGCAGTGGAAAAGATTTCGATCTTTTCAGATACATGACATTTTCAAAATTTTTACATGATTCGCATGTTTCAAGTACCTATGTCACTTAGTCTAAAATAAGACTATTTACTGTTATAAACCTTCCAGTTCTTTTAGAACTAATTGAATTGGGAACTTTTACTTAAATGTCACAGGTTGGCCTCCATAATTATGGAATCCCCCGCGTATGTTTATAGATTTTTCTTTATTATCAAAGACAAAGGTGGCTTATTTACAATTGACTACTGTCTACCACATTGCCTACCGGTGCTCAAATGATGACAATTAAACTTGAATTGCCATTTCTTGATCTCAAAAATGCCAAGTCTAGGCTTTTATCTGACTGAGTTTTCCTACTGTACATGTATACATGGTGCCAATAGTGAATTGTTTCAGTTGTACTCTGAACAGTATAGCCAAAACATGCTACAGTACCTGAATAAATTCAACCCAGTTCATTTACTTGAATTATGGAATAGAGAAAAAAAAAAAGGCGGCGGATGCTCAAAGTGCCAAGCACTGCAGAGCTACAGTACCAGTTGATGGTACGTCACACTAATGAAGGGGGGAGTTCAAACCTTCATACAAGCAACTTTTTTTCTCTCTTCTAAAATGACTGGTGAGTAACTTCAAGTAAATAAAAAAAGCCTCAGAGCTAAACTCAACTCTTCCTCCACAGTGATAATGACACACTGTAGCAGCACTATTTTTTACATAGTGTACCATGATATGGATAAATTAGTAAAGTACATGTTTTTGTTTTGTTTTTTTATTTCTAGGGCATGTCCCAAGCTATTTCCACGGTGACATACAAGACATTTCAGAGATTGAAAAGTGTCTCTGGCTTGCAACGAAAGAGAAATGTCTGCTTTTGGTGTTTTCATGAAGCTGCACTAAACACTTTACAAACAAAAAACAAGATTTAAAAGTTATGTTAATTAGGAAATATCTCGATTGACTATGCACCGTGACATACCAGACAACAATAATGTTCTCTGAAAGTAATAGTCAAACAGTTATGCTACCACTAGTACAGTAGTACAGTCCAAATAAGTCATATGGAAAAATACCGAGTAAAAATCTTTCGTGGTTATGATACGTTGACAAGATCCATAAAAAAACCAACTGGTGTGATGTACGGGACATGTGACATATGGGACAATTTCTCCACATAGAGATGTACTGTGAAAAACTGATATCATGGTGCTTTAATATGGGATCCGCTTTTGAAGTGTTTCACTATTTAAAACATCTTATCAGACATCCCCACATACAATCATTATCAACAAAAATACGGGGGTCAGAGAAGGGACGAGGGACGGGAGGGGGGTCAGAGGAAGAAAAGACACTGCAAAATCAGGGACAAATACTCTTCATGATTTTACAAGCATACATACAGTAATTAAACATACTGCTACTCCAGTACTGGGTTAAAAATACTATTCAAAAGCATAACTTATCTTTTCACCCGTTCCCACCCTGTTTTGGTCCCCCATCCCAGCAGCCACTACTGGGCAACATGTACAGTACAACTCTGCCATCATTAAAATCTGGACACAAAATCTATCCATCACATCAATATGAAACATGACTTTTACTGAGTACTGCACTTCTACATGATATAAATATTGAACGATTAATTTTTTATCTAAACTGAGACTAAACACTGGAAATTATCCAAAAATACGTATGGATCCTACCCACAGCGTGCTCTTAATCTGTTGCATATCAAAATTAATGGAGACAAATTTTCCAAAAGCATGAACCACAGTGTATTGACCTAAGTCCAGCAGCAGTATCATGGGGTTAGCATATTTTGTGTTAAAGGTGGATTTCATAACCTTGAAAACATGTTCACTCAGTGTCATTGAGGGGTCCAATTTCCACTGCCAATTTATAGTATATTTATGTGACTTATAGATGCACACACACACACAGAATGAGCGTCAATTAATAACTCGTTTTGGTATCCATTTATTAGACCTACAGTACGCAGCCCAATTCTACAGAGGAAATATGACCAACAAATTATTCCTGGTGTTTATTTACACTTAGCACAGTTCATCCAAGGGTTGTGTTGGTCAGTCAAAAGATTCATTGTATTCTAGATTTGTGCTGATTTGATTATCTTCCAAAGATGAATCATGACAAAATGGCCTTCAGAAATGTGTGACAACATTGCGTACAGGATTAAAAATTTATGCAAGTACGTGCCAGCACTTCTGCAAACAGCAAGTTCGGTAATCAATCAGTAATACAATGGTTATGATCAAAATTTCCTCAGCTTGACTGCAGCTTGGTTTGTGTTTAGGGTGTACAGTATTCATGAAGACATGAAATATACACCTAGCAATAAAACCAAATGGCACAAACTAATTTTGTTATAGATCATGAATTCTGTGTGCCAAACTCTAATCATACTGCTTGTAAAGCATCTACAGTATAGAAATACTAGCTCCTTGCGATTTTACAGTACTACGTTTGCACAGCACCTTTCACAGTACCCTCCACCACAGTCACACGTGTTCAAATCCCTTCAAAAGAAGCTTGTTACTAGCCACACATTTAATTGCATTAAGGCCATATTCTATATTATGCAAGTAGTCATAAAACTGGACGAAATTCCATCCCGATGAAAGAGATTGCCGACAAGCTAAAAATTCATGATGAATTCACGTAGAGAAATGGGTTAATTAAAGCCTACACACAGCATTTTATGCACTTGTACTGTATATCTGTTTTTGGGGGTACCACGTAAGCCCGAAATTTTGATAACTTTTCTAAAAATGATGGACTTGAGCATGTCTGCAATATAGCCAAGGCACTTACCGTCCAGGTTGAAGGAAAAATATTAAATGTTCCTAGACTTTGCAATTCTTACTTTGTAGTGTGCAGCATGCTGTAGATGTGTACAAGTTTGCATTGAAAAATGGTCTACAGTACTGCAGGTGCATAAAAGATACTGCTCATTCATTGTACAATAATATAGTCACTGGTTAACATTTGGCATACTTATTTTAGAACTGGTTCGAGCAATCAATTAGCTATCAGAAGAAGACAGTGGTTCAGCCATGTAGGTACACCACGTGCATAGTACAGATTTTATGGCAGGGATCCAACGTTGATTACTGTAGTTTCCTTTAAAATACACAGCTGTAAGCTTTCATGATATTCAAACAAAGAACAACCGGCATAAACGGATGCCTGAATAACAGTACTTTGATTACGGTATACCCGGTATTTCAATCACAGACTCTGCATAATCATGATTTGACATAGAACAAATATTTGTATGCGTGAGGGGGCCCGAGGACACGACAGGTATGTACTGCAAGTGTTTCTCTAACAACACAAATTTTACTTTTCTTTGATTACTACTAATTATTTCCAGAAATATTTCACTGCAACTTTCAATATGTCCTGATTATTTTCAGTATTTTACAGATATGTTTGATTTTTACATTGTTACCAATTTTTTTATATTTTGATTTTTTTTTCAATGCAATAATCAAACTGAGCAGGAAAGTTTAGCTAGGTAGTACACAGTCAAGGTAAGATCTCATCAAATCGGTATGATGGCAGTGGCCTTAGTAAAATACTGCAGTACAAGTATTGCTGTACGGTAGATACACACTTTTGTCAAAATTTCAAATCTGGCAGTTTGTGACAATATATTACTGACCATGACAAGTATAAAAGCATCTCTCTTAAATAAATACAGGCTGCTTTGAGGGCATTGTGTGACCCCCAATCAGTCCCAAAAATTAAACTTTGGTACTGAATGCAAGAGTAAAAATCACGTAAATTTCCAATAAAATTACTGGGAGGTTTAAACTATTCTGTGGAAAGAGTTGAAAGAGAAAATTTGGGAAGACTGTAACACCAAGACCACACGCACACACAATATTCCGCAATGTGCTTTAATGACCACTAGCCTAGTTGTACTGCCAGCAATTGCGTATGCATATTATAAGGTTAGGGTTTATACGTATATATACATTACAGGGCTAGGGGATCGAGGATGTATTGCATAAATCTTCTAACACCCTTCTGCAGGATTCAATCTCGTAGCATAGTGGGTTAAGGATAGGACTGTTAAAGGCTGTAATGCATCACCCCAGACAGTTTTAATTCTCCCAACCACCTATCTCTAGTCCCTCCCTCAGCCTGTCTTACATTCCTCCACATGTGTAATCAAAACAATGGATCCCTGTGTACGCTGTGTAATACGAGCTGCTCTGCATCTTTCGAATTTGCTGGCAATCTAAGAGTACTGTAACTTAGAACCAGTTGAGAATTTTCCTTTCAGGGAGGTAAAAATATAGCTTAGGGTGATGCAATACAGCCTCTAAGCAACTGTTACTCGCGAATCCTCTTCTTACCTCTTTTCTGTAGCAGTTTTAACTGCTGTCATTTCTCTCCATAGGTTTCACAGGACGTCTAACTTTGCTACTTTGCACGATAAGAAGTGGAAGAAAAAAACGTTCTCAAAAAAATAAATAAAAACAAAACTTTAAAAATTAGACACAGACCCTATCTGTCACTATTTTAGTTGTCTGGTACCCTTTCTGACGTCACTTGTGGTCACAGATTCTAAATTCGTACCAATTAACTTTAGAGATGAAGAAAAATATCCATCATACCTCCCAAGTAACCCGCACTTCGCGGGTTTGACCTGCATTTGAACACCCAAACCCGCTGAACCGCCCAGCCCTCTGAAAAACCCACATGTCACATCGTCCCTGTCTTGGGAGTGCTACGCACAACTATCAAGCACTGTAAACTTACCGGAAACTTCCAACTCTACACACAAACTCAACCTATTTCAATAGTAGGCCTACATTGCCTGATTGCGCTACAGTGCATCCTTCAAGTGTTACGTTGCTTGTCGCAACACCCTTAGTCCTTACCATTTTAGCTGAAAAAGTGCCACATAACTGCATTTAGAAACTTCTAAAATTCCAAAATTTTCGAAAATGGCAGGCGGCACTCCCTTACAAATACCCCACCCTCAGGCCAGTGGTCCACCGACAGACAGGTCAGAGGTGAACCCTCATCTAGCCTCTCGGAACTTGGGAGCTATGTAATCTGGTCGTTGCAGGGTTTGTTCATCTCAAGACTCAAGGTGCACCGTCTAGCGCTACAGTACTGTAGTGTGTGCCAGTATTACCCTACGCACAAGAGAATAGAGCATTGTGATGATAGAGCCTGGCCTAGTTAGGCTATACTTACACTTCAGTGCGAAATATGCACCACATGCTATCTCAGTTACACTTACAGTGCCGAGGTTTAGTCACTGGTTGGATATGATAATGGACCTACCATCTCTGAGTAAGCAATATGCTCAGACACAACGTCATGATTTCCTTCGCAATTTTCTGTGAATTCTTCGTAGAGTATTTTGCCCCATTTCCAATGATGCCTACACCGTACCTGCACATTATGAAGTCAGTATCCTACAAAAGTTTGAGAGCTAGAGGTGTACAACAACCTTAGGGCAGAACGAAAAGTTTTCAGATGAAGACTATGGCATGCCAAACGGGTAAATTCTACAGTCTTCGTTCAAAAAGTTTCGCTGGAAACAAATACCTGCAGCCAAGACTTGCAAACATGCTTCATAAAATGGAATGTTGACCTTCATAATCGGAATATCTCAATTTCAAAATATCTGTCAGAATTAAATTTGGCTTTAAGATGGGCAAAATTTGTCTCGAAATAGCTGTCCATCAGATATCATTTCAAAGAATTCTGTTTGACGCCTTTACAAACTTCTGAAACTGCCATTACATTTTCAGCCTGTCGTTATCCTACAGATAAACTTCAGATTTGATAGACTTAGATTTGCACCTTTCTTTGTAAATATCTGAACAATAAATTACCACATGTCTTTTGAATGTTGTTAACCCTAGAAAATCTACACACATGCCCAAACATACAAAAAATGAAGTAACGCACTTTTTACAGTAACCAGGCATAACACCAAACACGGGAGGCTTCTCTTAAATAACTATTTTTTTTCAAAAGTTGGAGCGATCTCCCGAATCATGTAAGGCTCTGTAAGTCATAAAAGACTTTTGAATGTAAACTGAGATTTTATCTCATAGAAAATTGAATGTTTATTCCAGTACATTCTGCGATTGCATCTTTCTTCTTTACATTCAGGTATGTATTTATGTATGTATAAACGAAATAAAAGAAATGGAACGTGGGCAAAAATTTAGAACATTAAAATTTCATGTCCAAAAATTTAGTATGCCTTACTGACAACTTAAGAGAATAGTTTCCTTCTGCAGGTATTTCCAATTCCATGCCAATATTTTGTCCTTGACTCAAGATATTGCTGTTTGAAGAAATATTTGTCTGGACAACAAAGATTTCCAGTTGCCTCATCTTTGTTACCAAAATGCCCCCATGGTCTTTCTCTAAATAAAAGCCCTGATTTGACCTTGGAAGTTGACACAGACGAAAATGTAAACTGGCTATTTTGTGGATATCTCAAAGTATTGTCAACATCATGGTCACATGTCTTACATTATTGTAATGTTTCTCTTAAGTAAGACAGTCAATGTTATGAAATATTCGTGTGTTGCCTGCGTGACATCACAAGTTTGATCTTGTGAAATAAATAAACCACCATTTGAAGTAAATGTTTCTTAAAAAATTCACATCTTCAGAACTGAACATATGCTATTGAGATATGGTTTTTACCAGTAGAGAAGAAAAACATTAATCACTTTTATGAAATATAAATTTCCTTCAGTGGCCAATTTTCACCATTTCAGACAACCTGGAAAAATAAATAGGTTTCAGGGTGATAAGTTCTTCCATATGATTTCGAACAAAGCCACAAAAACCTGTAAAATAAAACGTCAAGCTCAACAGTTACGATCCAACTTAACTGTGCGCATCTTTGGACATGCCAATTAAATTGGAAGAATAGCAGTAACAAATATTCAGTTAGTCGATGCACCTGAGCACTCACCGCCGCAATGAGTCGGTGATCGGTTTGTAGGTTATTTGTAAAGACAGTGCTGTGGTTCACTAAATACCACAATTCCACTGATCAAGGGGCGACGATTTGAATAGCTTTTTTTTTTTTTCTTTTTTTTTTTGATACACCAGTTTCACATCGCTGGTCCTTACAAAATACACATAATATGCTAAAAATCATGTCTCGAGAAGACCGTTTATGTACGATAGAACATGACGTGAAATCCAGATATACCATATAGGGTATGTTCCTCTCGAGAAGGTATAAACATGTATGATATCATATGAGGAATTACTGCGCTTATAACAGGAACCAATAACTATCAAATACGAATTCTGTTTTTTTTTTTCTTCTTCTTTCCTTTTCTTTTTATTGTTTTTTTTTTTATGCCGTTCCCGTTGCCTCCCAAAGTTCTTTCTATAATTTTCGATCACTGAATGACGTATTCCGTCCATGAACAACCTCGCGTGTACATTTTAAAAATAATGATAAAAAACTTAGGGCTGAACATAATCTTTATCCTTCTGGTCTTATAAGCAATCTCTTTAGTTATTTAGCAAACTAGACGAATGTAAGCTTTTGTGTGCAGGCCGGTACACTCCCACTGACAGGGAACTCAAATTTCATATAATATGCGTCACGGATGAAATTCTGCAATAAGTTTGTTAAACCTCTCATCTCAAAACAGCAGGAAAGTTAAACGTTGAGCCAGTCTCTTGCATGGTAGCTCTTTCCTTTGTATCTAAACACTCGATGAAAAGTAATTTACACAAGTTATACTTGTAGACTCCAGTTTCATTGAAAAAAAAAATCAAGAGGAACCAAATATCCACCAAGGACCTGTGGAGAAAGATCTAAAGGCAAAACCTTAGATCCAAGTGCGTACTCGGGTAAGGGTATGCTTGTCCAGACTCCTCCCCGCCCCCATCCATCCCGTACCTTTAAAATTTCTTAAAGCGGGTTAATTAACGTGCGACCGTTGAACGAGCAAACGCAATGAACTGCTATTTTAAAAGGTAGAATTTTTCAAAAATCAATACAAACCACATTCTACCAAAATGAGAATGTCTCCACGTTAAAATTTCGTTCTAGATAGTTCTCTTTCCACAAGACGTACTATCTCCACAAACAGACAAGGCCGATGAGGTGTGTGATGTTATTTCATTATCAATTCGAGATTGTAACGTCTGTGGTATGATGGGAATTCTCTGACCCACGTGACCCCATCTCTGAACAAACGTACCGCCTTAGCAAATACAGAAAAATAACGATAGACCCCCTTGCATTGACGTCACGACAACATCCAAGGAAGAGCTCGCTGTTTAAGGCAAACAAATGAACAGTGCATGGTTACCACTCCGACAAGGGTCACAGAATGATTGCACCAAATCACAGCGATGCTAAAGGACATCTTTGTTTCGCTCTGACAGGAGGTAGTATCCTATTGAATAAACCATACAGACAGTAACATTAGCCTATACATTAACCCTCCTGCACCACCGTCCGCACACACTCTTACGCTAGGCGGGTGTACATTGAATGGCAAAGACAAAAACTGCACATGTGAAATTAAGTAGTTTATCCTCAAGGAGGCCGTTTGACTGTATCGCTGTGATGTCACATGCAGAGGTGTCTGCATCAAAAGCTATAGAATTATACATTTGAAGAGTTGATTGTAAGTGACTTTGAAAATTTGCACAAATATGGACCCACATGGACCTATATTGACCTCTGACCCATAATGCACTGCAACATTTTCATTTATTTACTGGTAGCTTAGGGCAGAAAACTGTGACTGAGCTGTCATAAAAAAACTCTCCCTTAGAGCATAAGTTTAGAGCATAGCACGGGAATAAGCGGTTGAATTAGTGGATGATCATTTTGTGTGCAGATACACAGACTGTGAAAGAATGGAGCGTGAAGGAGTTCTCGTGGTTACAGATTTAAACTAAAAAAAGATGCACTGTAGGCTGGATATGTCAGAAAGTATACTTCATCTCACAAACAATTGTGGATGAAAAGAATGCAGTCTGCTAGAGTCTGTGATGATTCCCAAAAATGTAAATGTCTCAAAGAATGCACCTCGACAAATATTTTCGGGAAGTTGGAAGTTTCTGATTGTTCTTGGTATGGGGGTTTGTGGATGTTTGCTCTTTCGGAGACTTTTTTTTTTTTATGAGTACCCTGTCCTTCACTGATGACCCTTTTCTCACTGAACTAAACTGTGTTGGTGCTTGGCCTGTCGCAGCCCATACACATATTGCACCTGAGCCCACCCAAAACCACACCCAATAACTTGACTTCAACATTTTAAACGAGCGAAGAATTGCCACATAATTGGAGGAGGTGTTATATATTCTCCAGATGCAGTTTTGGAATACTCTCACCCCCCCCCCCTCCCGGCGGACCTCCGCCAAAACGCTTCCAGCGTAGTAAGAATATCTTTGGCGATAGGCGTTCGAACATGTTGCACCCAGATTGAGGAAAAGAACAACTTTCGTCACTCGTCAGATCAAGCCATGCTTTTGAGGTTTTTGAAACT
Source organism: Stichopus chloronotus (assembly GCA_021234535.1). Lineage (NCBI taxonomy): Eukaryota > Metazoa > Echinodermata > Holothuroidea > Aspidochirotida > Stichopodidae > Stichopus > Stichopus chloronotus. The sequence continues at coordinate 28,249,525 of CM037833.1, read as the reverse complement.
CGTCTGAAGACTCATCTTTTAGCACGTAAGATGTACATTTGAGTTTTCTTTTCATTATTTCCAAAGTAATTTATTTCTGCTCTTTTATTATTACTATTATTAGGTTTTAGGCATTATCTTATTTTTATGAAACTTTTCAGATATTATTTTTAAACCTTTATCAGAGACTACATTAACTGTATCTTGTCATTTGTATTATTCTTTTGTCTTATCGTTTTTTTATAATTATTATCGATCTTTGATATTCTATTCTATCTCATATGCGCCTTTGATCACTGGTCCAAGTGGAATTGTGCGCCTAATAAATGAATATATCAGTAAAAATAATCATCGCTCTCTCCTTCGACTGGGGCAACCTCTCAATAAACATTTGGAAAATATATGGTATTATTCGTCAAAGAAACATCACAAATAAATTCCAGGAAGTGCATGCACTAAAATTACAACTACAAAAGGCCAATCAGCAGTTATGTCGTCACACGAAACAGTCAAAATTAAGGGAGATGATAGAAATGAAACTAATATCAATGACCAGCAAATGTTAACACCCCTGATCTGTCTGGTGCCTCTATTACATTAACTTTTCGCTGCAGGAGTCGAAAATATATTTCAAAAAGAGAAAAGAAAAAATAGAAAAGAAAAAAAAGGTCATTGACTATTTAGCTGTCTGGCATTCTTGTCCCTCGTGGTTACAATTGTTTAGAGACACAACGAATATAAATTAAGACACGTTGTATCAACCTAAACGTAAATTGCTGGTTGGTGTTTTGTTAAACCAGTGGCCTATATCAGCTATGAGGATTATACTCGGATGGTATATTTACCTTTGTCCCCCCCCCCCTCTCTGTCGTCTGCTCTAATATTTGTTTTGTTTTGTTTCCCTCTAATTTCGTAGTTTTTTCTTCTTCCTCTAGTGGCAATTTTCCAGCCTTCCATAAGCTCGTAGAACTCCATTTGCATAACATTTAACTCTAAGTACATAACGACACTTAAAAAAAAAAAAGAGAGAAAAGATACAAGGAAGTAGATTGACCCCCATTGAAAGGGTATTGCCGTATAGTTCCATGACGTGTGACTAGGAAAAAGTAATCATTTCGATGACTTTCAAAGGAAGTAGGATCTGAAGTTCGCCAAAGTTACAGGCACCGTCACGAGGATCGATTGAAACATCACAGGGTCAAAGGTCATCTAAAACGAAAATCAGCGATCGGTGGCACAAAAGATGTTTTAGATTTTTTTTCATATTTCTAGGAAAACGTTTAGTCCATTTTCGAACAATGAAAAGAGCAACGTAAACTGTTTGCGGAAACATTATTATTGATCCATTCATTGAAAGTATTCTCTCTCAAAATCAGCCTACCCCCCCCCCCCCCCAATTACCTCGATAAAGTTGACTTATTTTGGAAAGGAAAAAAAAAGAAGGAATTCGAAGTGGGTGACAAAATCTACACAAGTTTGTTTTTACACTTTTTATTTTCTACAAATACGATTTCTTCAACGCGCACACAACGGTTGCATAGTACCGAAGAAAAAACAAACAACAACAACTTAGAGCTAGAGATTAGATTGCGTGACTCAATGCAACAGGGTGTATTCAAGGTTGTAAGTCAATTACTAAGTGAGTACTGGCATGGAAGATGCACAAGGGCTTTTGTTTTAGTAAAAAAAAAAAAAAAACTACGATAGACTATGTCCTTCGTTGGGCTATTTTTCTTCAATTAATTTTACTCCCAATAAGTTTACTATGAACAATACAGTTACAGTCATACGTCATTCGGGATGCTATGGTTAAAACACTGACGTAAGCAATAAATGAATTTGTGTTCACTGAAAATTCAATTTTCGCTAATGCATAGCTAATTAACATGTATATCACTTTTCCATAACTTAAAAATATCAAGATTCAATGTATTGATAGATCTGGTGATTAGATTATGAAAACTTTATAAAGTTTGATCCAAATGACACCCTTCTCCAAAACGCCTGAAAGCCCACCCCCCCCCCATTCCCCCGGCAGCCCACCCGAAGTAGATACTTCAAACTTGATGTATTTTGTCCAATCAAAGTTGTAGGAATTCACATTTAGAGTTGTTTAAGGAGAAGGCATTTTGTCTCAGACGTATAGAAACGGCTAAAAAGCTCTAATAAAACCACAGTGCCAAAATCCAACTCGCAGTTTGAAATGTAATTTTCTATATTGACGGTGGGAAGAGAATGTTTGCATGTGTTATTACGGGGCTTCTGCGCTGTAAATGCCTACAAAGTGGTTCGCCAAACATCGTTCAGTGGTTCAAAAGAGGTTCTTCACGTGACGTCATTGCGTTTTTTTTTGGTTTTTTTTTGTTTTGTTTTTTTTGCCATCGCTGTTAATTACGCACTCCACAACATGGCCCCGGTTGAAATACACGCCTTGCTTTGACGCCCTCGTAAAGACAAACAAACGAACAGTACATGTTGCCACTAGGCGAGTGTAGACAGAGAAGCGGCACTACAGACGTGCACATGTCAAGTGTAATAGTTTATCCTGAAGAAGGGCGCTTCACTGTAACACTGTGGAGTCATATGCAAAGGGCCTTTGCGGTAGGCTTACTTCGTCGTGGGACGAATGAGTATAGGCCTACCCTACGTAAAGACGACGTAACGTTGATTAGTCTCGAGGAGACACGGTCAAATGCAACGGAAATTTCGACTCTCCCCCCCCCCCCCCCGCTATACCTTTAATTTCTATTTCAGCCTGATATCCACACTCACCCCCCCCCCCCCCCCCCCCGTCTTCCCATATGTATACATTGCTCCATCTGAATTGAGTTTGTCTCTACTGTGTTGCAAAGAAGTAGTGTTGGGGGTTTGATGAAAGCAAGTTTTTTATTCGATATACATTTCACATCCTCCCCCTAGCTTACACTTACTGCTCAACCATTAATGGTAGACCTACTGCACCGCGGCACCCTCAAATATAATACCAATATGATGTAAGTCTGTGATACAATATGGACTGTGAACACACGGCTTTGCTTATAAATATTATGCAGCGCCCGACCCACAACGCCTTTCAACCCCCCACCACCACCGCTATCATCACACACACTTCCTCCCAATTCCTTCCTTTTCAAAATGTTTCCTATTACCGAAAGAGGGAAGATAGGGTAAGTTAGATTACAAGATATGATTGGTTCTAATAATTAGAATAAATGAATAGGTGTAATAAAAAAAAAAATTCAACGATTCTTTGTCTCTTTTTTTTTTCAAGAACGAAAAGGCTCTCAATCTATGTTGTAAATTTTACTACATTGCATCACTTTTACGATGAGTCACTATGTATCTTCTTCAGCAAAAAATGAAATAATCTTTCTTGATGGTGTAGGGTGTCAATCTTAGAAAGGCATTATGCTCTGCTTATGTATTTTTCTTTAATATTTACTTTAAACACAAGGCATAAAGGTTTAAGTTGTATGTTACATGCAATCAGTTACTCATAATGAAGGTTATCTATAAACCAACCTCGCTGTCTCTATGACTGGGTATTCAATGCATTATTTTTTCAGACTACGGTTTTTCCTAACCGTACATTGGAAGGCAGCAGAGGGCCTCTCACACAACAAGCGCCTTCAATTCATTGCATGTCTTAATTCAACTCTGCTTCAAATGGCAATTACTGTATACTTCTTTTCTTTTTTTTCTTTTTCTCCCGAAAAATACAAAAAAAAAAAAGAAAGATGAGAAGAGGTCTCCGATAAAAGGAGTTGATAATAATTTTGCAGTAAATACACATTTCACAGAAAAGGTCATCTACTCCGGATGAACATATCAAAAGAGGAATATGGGGACTCACCTCGACTTTTCCTCTCTGGATATAATACATGTTGTGACATATCTCATTCCGGCTTGCGATGATTTGATTAGGGAGGTACAGGGCAGGTTTGATCTCCAAAGAGAGCATGCGTAGAAATCCATCGCTGAGGCCCTTGAACATAGGCGCCTGTGGACGAAAAGCAATAAGGTCGAGGACGATGGGTGCCTATAGGCTTACAATTTTATTCTTTGTTTTGCATTAATGTTGTTTTTTATATCGTTTTCTTTTCTCTCATTTAGACGGGTACATGTATTGATTATACACAATTATCTATACATACAATGGATCGTGGAGGTAAAGAGACAACGTGGGAATTTTACTTTGCAACCAGTCGTCTTTCGCCCAGCAGACAGGAATCACCACAGTAGTGAGATTTGTGTGCTGACATAGCTACTGACCATTTTGTGTAATTTAATCAAGGTCACGTGTTGTTACCTAAGCGTGTTGATAAAAAAATGAGTTTACCAAAAGTAGAAAACGGACAGAGGCAATATATTATCAAACTTCATGCGAACTAATAAAAAAAGATAATTCTCTTCAAGGAATCAAAAAGACAGTAATTAAGCTTCTTGTCAGGAGTTCCATTTCCAAATGCAACAGTGAACGAAATTACATACAGGGACTACGTGACACATTCGTGATGTCACATGCAAGTCACATGTTGCTACATGTGACAAGCGACCAAGAGAGACGCTCAGCAGTAGCATATCGGTAGCCTGAGTTGAAGCTGTCTATCTTAAACAGTAACAAAGGCTTTTTTTTTCCTTTTTTTTTAGAAAACAACCAAATTAAAGTGACATAAAATAGTATTGCCCAAGCATGAAAACCATTGTCTTTTTTCTTGTACTCCGTCTTTTGTCATAAATTGTTTGTTGGTTTATTTCTTCTTTTTGCTTTGTTTTATCAACATTGAGTCGATGACATTTTTTCGTCTATTTCGCGGAATTGTGCGCTGTCATGACAACCTGAATCCTGAGCTTGCATTTCGTCACAGAAACATAATGCGTGCACCCTGTTAAGCTTTTTAAAGCCTGCACGATTGAAGTTGGTGCTCTTTTATACGACGTATACCGAAGAGAAAGTTACTTTGCTCCACAGTTTAAGAACTTTCAGCTTTCATCTAACTTTCATCTTTCATCGGATTCTTATATATGCAAAAAAAAAAAAAAAAACTTGCCAAGTCAAAATGCAAATGTTCGCAGGTAATGACAAAACCAAAAAAAAAAAAAAAATGCGTTATCTGCTATAATCATTTAATTTCGTGTCCTTCCATACTTTTTTTAAATTTAAAAATGACCTTTTAATAACTCCATCGCTACGATGGAGATACTGTTTATTGTATGGAATATGAAGATTCTAAAAATTGAATTATGATGGCATTTACACTACTCGTCAACCAAGGATATTCAGAGGACGGACCGTTATTTAAAGGCTATGAAAGTGTAGCAAATGAAGGTCATATTTCTAATGGATTGTCAAAGCCAAGGTGGTGATTCTAAACTAGGGACAAGGGAACTAGGAAAATGCTCATTTGGTTTTCATGTTTCCTTTTGAGATGTCGACATTTTTGTATGTAAGAAACATGTGAGGAGCCTCTATTGCAGTTTTCTTCCTTTTTTTTGTCAGGAAACAGTGATTTTCTTTCCAATATATGACAGCAAATGTTCTAAGACTTGTTGAAAGATTTTCATACCCATAACTGTAAATCACCCGTCTAAGGAAGGATAATACTTACATTTGACCCTTTTCATTTTCATTACTATTTTTCTTTCTTTTTTTTCTTTTTTGAGGGAATTACAGCTAAACACCTCCTCCTTTCAAAGTCAAACAGTACTAACGAAGGTCACACTACTCTTGTTGCCACTTTGCAGGTAGGGAGCCTAGGCTCGTTAGGTGCCATTTTCAGAGAGAAAAAAAATCACACATTTGCCCAAATGAAAGCATCCCTACATACTGTGACATCAAGAGTTAAACTTCCACCGTATCGTTCAAAACTTCGTTGCCCTATTCACAATGGAAAAACTCCTGCATGGACTGATGGAACAGACTCAATGCAATCAAAACGAGCGGAAATTTGTAGATAACACGTGAAACTATCACCCGTGTACGACTGCTACCCGCAAATGTAGACGCGGAGAAGACGATAAGAACTTCAAACTTTCAGTTCTGCTTCTGTCACCTCTCGCAATGAAAGTGCACGCAAAGAACCAGTTTAACAACGCCATGCTATACAAAGATCACATGTACGCTTCTAAGTTTTATATTATGTGTATACCTCTCTGAAGACATGGCATGTGAGGAACTTCGAAAGCAACTAGAGCAACTTTTACCCGTGAATTCATCCATATTAGAAGCCAAATGAGAAGTAAACAAGTGTCTCGTTTTCAAAACTTGTTCTTCCTCAAAGTGATATCATCAGTATTGAAAAATGGCAAAAGCAGAGAATTCCAACCCCAAGTAATTTCTATATAACTCCCACATGATATATCATGGAGGGGAAAAGGATGAAGGTGTTATTGCTCCACCTTTTGAAATGTTTTATTCGATAAATCAATCCCCACTAATTTGGTGTCATCTCATGAAGAATGGGAGACCGTGACAGTATGATTGACGGGATTTATCGAAGAGCTACCCCAAGTCCTACACAACCCCCTTGCTTAAGTTCTTTGGCTTCTCCTACACTCGGTCCCAACATCAAACCTAATTTACCGTATGGCTAATGTCTATGAAAATGCCATGAAAGTTTTGTCAACTAGTTATTCCCAACCACATTCCGTCGGTTTAGCGATACGTGAGAAAGCAAGTGATCAAAATAGAAAACAATAATAGAAATTAAGAATATTCCAATACATGCTACGTCAACAATAAATGAAAAGCAAAAGATATTCTCTTACATATATTTACATGCCCCTCGAAATGCAAGGTCCTACAAGGTCGATGAAGAATAATCGCGAAATAAATAATACATTAATTGGAAATTATTTATGATTATATTCAAACGAAATGTAAGTGTTAATTTGTACCTTATCTAATATGTATTTAGTCCCACTCAAGGATACCTCCGCGTGAAAGGTCAGGGGCAGGTTATTTATCAAGCTATCGTCCGTCGAGCTGGTTTTTCTGACCCAGAGGTATTCGTAGTACCCTATCACTTGTTTCTGTAGTCCCTCCGGTACCTCCTGATCCCTCTGGTGACATATATACAAAGAAGAACAGACCACACTGATTGCCCGTGAAAGATGATCATTAAAAAAAATGCAACTATGTGTTTTGTAGCGTAAAAAACGGAAGGGGGAGGGGTGAATGAATTGACGATGAAAATATTAACAATCATATTAATGATGAAGTTAAAAAAAACAAGATAACTCCGTAATTAACTTTTTTCATAGCATATATCCTCCCTTTTTGTTTTTGATTTTTCGAAGAAACGTTTTTGAACTACCTTGTAAAAGGTGAGCAAGGGGGGAGAAAAAGTGGGGGGGGGGGGGGAGGCATACATTGATATGAGTGTCAGAGGACATGAATAGGACGATAACTGGAGAGGAAAAGCTAAAGAGAAAATGAGGAAAGCGACGGATGGAAAAGAAAATAAAAGGATAAAACAAAGGAACATAATGAAATCGATAAGGGTGGAATAGACTGACATGAAAAAAAAAAGGAAGAAACAAGATGCAAAATAAGAAAGGAATTAAGAGGAAGAAAGAAAAGAGACGTCTCTAGAATAGGGTATTTAAAAAGAAAAAAATAAGCTGACGAGAAAGACAAAACGGAAGAAATTTAGCGAAAATGAGACAAAAAAACAATCTAGAAATGTAGAAGAATAAATTTGGTTAATATTCAATGAACAAAAACAAAAATATAAGAAGTGATAAAAAGCAAGGATGAAAGAGATTAGAACTTTAGTGATGGGAAAAGAGAAAAGAAAATGGGGTAGAGTTGAGAGTACAGTGAGAGGGGATCCATTAATGACGCATGCTCACCAATGTGTCTTTGATCACGGTGAACCGATGCCAATAGTTTGCTCTTTGGGCGTCAAAGTTAGTCAACATGGAAGCCATTCCACCGAGGATAAGGCCAAAAAAGACACCTATACCGATGATCATAGCAATCACGGACACGAACTTCTCCAATCCATTGATGGCGCTGATGTCACCGTACCTTTGTTTTCAAACAAAGATAAAAAAGGATGAAAGAAACCGATTGTTGTCGACTTTGACGTCACATAACAACAACCGAGGGCGCCCTCTTTGAGAACAAACAAGCGGAACAGTATATGGCTGGGGTAGGTTATGCGGTTATATCACAAAGATGCGAAGTGCATGTGTTTAAGTTTAGTAGTTTGCAGTCGAGACGCCAGGGTGCTTCAATGTCTTACTGTGACGTCACAGGCCTAAGGGGTCTGTATGACGTGATTTGGAATTGGAATTGCTCCATATGATTTATGGTTTTATCGATAAATCGATATCGATACTTGTTTTACTACAGGCATAATGTGACTTGACAAGTTAATGTGACAATGTGACAAATTTCTTCTTTTCGATCATTCTGTACCACATAACGACTTAAGACAATGCTAAAAAAGACGTTTGCGATTTTACCAGCCAAAGCGTTATCACATTTTTTTTTGGCATCCCCACACCTTAAGGAAAGATGCAAAGAAATTATTGTTCCATACGTCTTTACTGGTCCTTGTTTACCCCCCCCCCCCCGGTGTACTTTTCCCATATACCCGGTCCACCTCTGCCTCATAACATAGTCTAGTTTTTCTCGTTTCTTTTCCCCGACTAAAATGGCGGAAGTCACCGTCAGATTAAAGTAGACGTTATTTATGCTCACCCTGTTGATGTCACTGTCGCTACGGACCAATACAAACTGATGACGTAAGAATCTAATGCAGTTTCGTTGACGAGCCGTCTGCCGGAAATAGCTAAAATTGGAAGAAAAAAAATTATTAGAAAGGAATAATTGAAGGAACTAAAGTAATCGTCTAGCCAAATTAGTTTCCAAGTAAAGTCAGAGAGACAAATAATTGTTTGAGATCTCTGAACCTGAAGTGCGTCGTCTGAAAAAAAGGCAAAGAGCAATTTTGGATGAGGGGGAAAAATTATTGCATAATTTTGATAAATTAATTGGTTTTTAATGTCATGCAATCGAGAGGAGGAAGCGTACCTGATAAACAATAAAAATATACAGGTGAGAGATATAAAACACGTGTTCGTTGCACCTGACGTAATGTCTTTGCAGAGTGCTCTCAACTTGTCTGATCAAATGAAATAAAGTCATTTTCATCGTCTTCCTCGTCATCAGTATCCTCGTCATCATCATCATCATCAACTTCATCGTCATTATCATCATCGTCGTCGTGGTCATCATCATTATCGTCAACTTCGTTATAGTTATCATGATCATAATCATCATTATCATCGTCATCGTTGTTACTATCGTTATTATCATCTTTGGCATCATCACTATCGTCATTCGCAGTACCATCATCATCAACACCATCACCACCGCTATCGTCATTATTATTGTCGCAAATCATCGTTGTTACGGACTTTTCGATTTCAGGACGGTAGACAAAGAGGACAGTACACGCAGCGAAAAATTGCACTGCGCATGAGAAGAAACCAAAATCCCTCCGTCCTGTTGATTTCCAGATAAGACCGGTCGAGAGGACGGTACAGGGGTTGCCATAGTAATTTTCCTCGTCCATGTAGATTCGCCATGTAGCGTTGTTACAGAATAGTGATGAGGGTGGAAGCTAACAAAGCGCTGCAATTTTGTAAACGCATGCGCGTGCCATTGTTGTGTTGTCATTCTAACGCACCATCGTCTTCAAAAACAAAACCTCAGCACGAAACACCGTGTGCGCGTTTGGTTTTTCACCCACCGTCCTGTTACTCTACCGTCCTAAATCGAAAAGTCCCCTATTATCGTTGTCCACCCGTAATCACCACCAACGGCCACTACCAAAATTACTGTCATCTTTATCATTACCGGCAGCAGCAACAACAACAGCAGAACAATCTTCATTATCATCAACTGTAAGTCATCGCCTCTTTCGTTATCATCATCATCATCATCATCATCATCATCATCATCATCATCATCATCATCATCATCATTATCTTATAGGCATCATTCTTATCATCTATAATTACTTTCTTATCGCTATTATCCTTTTAATCATAACAACAATCTTTACCACCACATGATCACTTTCATTTATAAAAAAAAATACATCATCATCATCATTAAATGTTTTAATTGCAGCTGTCACTATTATCACAATGATTGTAAGTTTTGTCATCATCCTTATTAAGGTCATCAGTATTACCGCCATCATCATTATATCACTCTCATCATTACCATCGTCACTATCGTCATCAGCATGATCAATCGTCACATTTCATCGTCATCCTCACTTGATCATCGTCATAATTTGTCATAGTTGTCACCATCATCATTATCATTATCATCATCATCATCATCATCATCATCATCATCATCATCATCGTTATTGTCATCATTATCGGCAGCAGCACTAGTATTAAGACCATCTTTCAATAAATTTTCTCCTTTGATAGTATCATGGTAAACATTATCATTATCCTCGGTATCGCCATTACCATCATCATTATCGGTATCATCATTATCGGTATCATCATTATCGGTATCATCATTATCAACGATCACGTCATCACCACTATCATTATATCGATTATTATAATCACAGCCACCAACAAACGATCGATTTTATTTCCACTAACACCATCATCACCTCCATCATCAATGCTAGCATCGTTCTCATCACTACCAGCATCATTATCACTATCAACAACTCTATCATCACCACAATCATCATCATCATCATCATCATCTATACTCACATCCAACTGCGTCTGCCCAGCTGTCATTTTTACATTCCTTATCTACTCCGACGTGATCGCCAGCGCAGGCCAACATGTACCAAATGGAAGCCGCTACGTGTATCACCAAACCAGCATACACGGAGTACATCAGTGAGCGCACCAAGGCAGTGTTGGTTCCAAGTTGAGATTCTCTCTTTTCTGTTGACGGTCGAAAGAAAAGAAGAAATACAGGGTAAGAAAAAAAAGACAATGGAAAAGAAGAAAAAAAAGACAAGAAAGCCGGAGAAGAAGAATAGGGGGGAACAGCGAAAGGAGAAACAATGAAAAGGTTGAAGATGCGACTTAAGGTACCGGGAAATTTATGTGTCAAATTTGCTAAAAAAAAACAAAAAACGATGATGCTCAAAGACAGGAGTAGGTGCGGGCATCTGACAACCAGAATCGAAACCATCGCCTCAATTACATTGAATTTACTGACAACGCAATGTTTTATCGGCATTTAAAATTGAAGCCAAGTCATTCAAAGGTCCGGTTAAAAAATGTAGTATATCACCCCACCCCCCCCCAAAAGAAGAAAAATCACAAACGAACCGCACAGCTTTTTTTTTTCTCTCTTTACTTTCACCTACGAAGTACTGCATTTAGGGTTCAATTCAACATGGCATTTCTTCTCGTTCTTCCTCTAATCAAAGAAATGAAATGTGTACTGTAGATGTGTGTTTACTGCAACACGACTTTGTTCGATCGATACTAACGGAGACGGGAAGAACATTTGCGACTAGAGAACCCTCGATACCAGCAAATTAAAACCGGCATCAAGATCTTCCGTTTAACCGAGCGTGTCAATGACACGAATAGTTGCGATTGCAGTGTGCTTAATATCTGGCGACAACGTTGAATAATTGAACCGAACGGAGGTCGGTGACGTCTCCAGATGACAGTATGTACCTTGAGCTTGAACGAAAACTGTCGACTATGAAGGATTCTCATCTATATGTTACGATTAGCCTTTGAATAGGGTACCCGGATACCCGATTACTTGACCTTGAATAGTTCGTTGTCTTACCCTCTCACGTAGGATGCGTTGGTGAAATATTACCGTCCGAAGCGAAATGTCGTATAAAGAATTCAAAATTAGAAAACTCGTGGGCTAACGGAAGCTAGATTTTAGGGTACCCGGGTATCCGACGGAATAAGCATCTGAATATCGGGTAATCGAGCCCCGATTTTTTTTATGACCCGGTGCAAACACTGGTTAAAAATCAAAGACTCGAAATTGCAAACAATTACATATATTCTACGTCTTGGGGGGGGGGGGGTATCTTTGATTGTAACCATGTAAATTTCATATGTCAAGGACGCCACATCAAGGACATAACACTTCGTGCAAAGCAAGGCCAGTGCTCTGTGGCTTTGAAGGCTCACTTCCGTTTATTCAGCCGTCTGTCACTCTCCTTTTTTTTGCCATAGCAACCGTCATGATGAAATGTACACTATCGGTACAGCTCTGTATCAAGATGAGGTGAAGAAATACGACATCAGTTTTTGTTATACGCAATTAGCCGTCTCAACCTCTTTGCACACATCACCTCACACGCTCACACACACACACCACACACACACACGCACACATACTTTGTTGTTGTTAATTTTATTACAGGCTTTCTTTTAGTCTTATTACTTTATTTTTCTGTTATCTCCCTTCTCTTTAATCTCCATATATGAACCCAACCGTCGAACGGTAATGCGCGTGCATCACTCACGTTGAAGACATATATTACAGAATGAATGGGACAAATTAGGCGCTTTCTCTCTCTATCTCTCTCTCTCCCTTGCCGTCGCTGTATGGCGTGCAGGACGAACGATCGACCGTGACTAATATTAGACCGATATTAATACATGTATACGCGCAGGGAAGGTAGCATTGGACCTTTCGTAGAACGTACACACACGTATAGGCTCAGTAGTGCTGATATTACATGTATGATGGATAGGAAGGAATCGGTATTAATTTATGATATTTCAGCGGAGCGTAGATGCGTGAGGGCACAAGCATAATAGGTTTTGACGTTCACTTACGCCAGATGCAAACAGACTGTTAAGTATGATTCGCGTGTATATCAACGAGCTATGGATAGGACTATAGTCATGAAGAGTGTTGTTGGTAATGATGACGACACAGAGGTATACAAGGTTTAAGTGCCATTGCGGAAACTTGAACTGATTTAGGCAAACCGCACTGCGGATTTTGCTGTAGTCATCTTATTTAGATGATCTAAGTGTTACATGAAATCCTATTCTTAATTCACCTTACGTTCTTGAATAAAATGCTGTATTGGTATGTACTGTACTATCAAGATAATGATAAATATCTGGCTGTCGAAATTCTCCTTATTTACATCACAGAAACGGAAAGGTATAGAGAGCATAACACTAGTCACGAGAATGGACTGTACTTTCCTTCTCAGTACGATAGATCCTCGCTAATAGGCAATAAGACTATTTACCCTACAAAGCATTTAATCTACTGCAAATTTACTAAACTGTATCAAACAATTGACCAAATGCTTCACTCTCAGTTTGCATAGGATTAAAAGTGTGATCATTTGCAGAAATTTCATCTTTTAAATCATTTTTCTGTAGCTATAATCTTTGCAATATGAATTTTTAAGGACTCGTTTAGTGAACACTATACCCTGCTGAGAAGTATGTGACATCTTGTAGGAAGCCCGCCAGTAATATTCTCTACAAAGGATTAACATCATGGTTTGATCACCGATCTTTTTTTTGTCTTTGAACGGTTATTGGTAAAGAAAAGTCCCCCAAATTACCCCCTCCCGCCGTCCATCATGCTTGACGAATAGCTAAAAGAAACATGAAGTTATGTGATATTTACAAAAATGTATCTTCTCTAGCCCTTGAACTTGATGTAAATAACATTTCTGGCAACATTACTGCTAATGGGGATTTGATGACCCGATGACAGACCATATGAATTTGTAAACTATGTCACTAACATTAATAAATTCAAATTCTTACACGGATGTTATTTATGATGAACTCGGAAGGGGGGGGGGGGTGTAGATAATTGGCATCTACGTTTGTCAAGGTGTACATTTACCTGAAATTGTCTCAAAGAGGTGTAGAACATTAGTAGGTGACACTATATATAATACAATATAAATTCACATACAGTGACAGCAGGATGAGCTTTTATTCCTTCATATTTTCAAAAGTTCACCAAAGTACTGGCCGATGGTACCTCTCACAGTTGTAAAAAGCTTTATAAAAATTCCCGTACGGTGGTCTATTTGTCTCAGCATAGCCTAAATCTCCAGAACAGATGCATTTCCATAAGAGTTTCATTGACCGCTGTGGTTTTATTCACACTGAGGTTCCCCACTTTACCACGGGGCTCGGTTCCACTATTCTTGTTAAACAAAAACGAAAACCTAAATCATTCTTCCTTGTGCCATAATTTACACTCTAACTAGTAAAATTCCTCCTGAAAGAAACATGGCCTAGATGTCATTTTGTTTTTCCAGATTGGTATCAAATTGCCGTAAGATTGACGACAAACGTCTTCCCCCCCCCCCCCCCCCCTTTCAAACAGCATATCTCGATTTAACAGTATATTTACTACCTTTTAGATTGTTTTTTTTTCTAGAATTAACCCCAATTCCAATTGCTGTTTTTCAAAACACTCATCGTGCTTTCTTCATTTTGCGTGGAACAGCTATACGCGATCATGACCCGGACTTTTTGCCAAAAACAGAGAACTGTTTAGAGTAATTTACACGAAAAAATAGCAATTAAACTGAGAAGGAAACAGAAATGGAAGACAAGAACAAAAGCATCCGTCAACCTATTAACCCTCCACTCCACACTATAAAAAGGATATACAGTTGATGTGTAACATAACCCAGGCTAACGTCCTTCCATGTAGGTCAGCTCACCGCATCAAGTGACAAATCCTTGTAACGTTGACAAGTACTTGTCGGTCAAGGGCTCTTTGCGGGGTGATAAGGGCTAGTGACAGTGGTACGATACAAAGCAAGTCATTAAGGTAAATCGAATCATTCTTTTTCTTCATGGTTTTGTTTATACCATTTTCTTTTCTTTTCTTTTTTTGTTAATTTTCTCTTCGTCTCTCAAAGGAAAAAAGGAAAATCAGAAAAATGGGAATTATACCTACTCTTTGAGAATATAGTAAGTTGCAAGGTAAGAGAACATGTTCAACTTGCTTGACAATTTCTGGTAGAGGGGGAAAATAAAATTTTATCCAGATACTGACAAGATCGAAAAGGACAAAATTAGAAACGTAGGGGTTAAAACTTTCTTAATTTCAAAACATGAAAGTACGTGGCTTACGTCCATGGCGATTTATTTTATTGTTGCACAGTTATTAGTATCTTTCAGCTTATTACATGTGCATAAAGTACCAAACGTGAGAGAATCAGACATAGCAATAAGGAATATTTTGTGTCTGATGACACAAAAATTGGTAATAAATTAGGGTAAAAACTGTTAAAAGGTGTATTCATACCTACAAACACCTGCATGTTGTTCTGCAACGCTACCGAGAGTTTACAATGAGTAAGTTTATGGATGTCATAAAAGGAAATAAACGTCCACTCTTTTGGAGTAACCTGTTCTCTTAGGTCAGGAACATAAACATTCGATACTCAGTTAAACAGAAGGACAACTCACGACCGTCTTTGCAACCCAACAAATTCGACAAAACAAGGTATCTAGTTCAAATGAGAAAAGGGGAACTATGAACACAGTAAAAACTTTGTAATGTCTTAATGAAATGTTTCTCTGTAATCGTACGGTTTCTCACGAACTCAAGTCTGTTACGACCGTGATCTGTATCCTGCAAATTCAGGCAGAAGTTGTTGATAATTTCTAGGATCATTTGGACAAGTAAACATTTCCAACGAGATCTGAATAACAGCAAGAAGCACAGCCAGCATGCTCACCCTGGCTGTTTAGATTCCGAGACTGACGCAATGTTCATGCAGATGTGTCTTTTGAAGACAGTTGAAGAAACGCACGTGTAAATACACTGTGGTTGCTTGACAAGGTCGTTGGTGACATCACGACGATATATTTCGATCCGGTTGTTTCAACAATACCGTACCGGTGGTGTTCTGTCGCTATTTTGGTTGATGTTGGTCACTCTACATGATCCTGGGTGTTTTCCAATCTTTCTCCCCTATCCGCTTTAATCTGATATTCGACTCTCTCTCGAGAGGTTCCCCTCTTTAAAAGTCGTTCCCATATTATTCTCACCTTTCCCTTAAAAGCTGTCTCTTTGAGATGACGTCACGCTGTAATTGGTTGGTCACCTATTTTAGTATTCACCAGCCACCCCGGATATGATTACATAAAATCGCCATTTTTTATTATTTTTTTTATTTTGCTCTTTTCGACTACGTTTGGAGAATATTTGCGATGGAACTTGCAGATATCGGATCTGAAATGAATCCGATATCGCTCAAGTGTGACGGATGCTTAACACCCGTTATCCTTCCAGTGCTCCTGGTTGATGTTTCACAATACTGGATTTCCCTGCGCCTTGGTGTTATATTTACAAGAAAATGCCGAGCTTCAGAATGGCGATACTGATATAAACAATCCTATACTTGAATTCAATCACTCCGCTATGGGCGAATGTGCTGCTATAGTCTATAGCCTTCTTTTCATCGCTCAGAAAAGAAAAAAAAATGATCACGTGGTATTAGGACGTCACGTGAGTGTCAGATTTCTATTGCTTGAAAGGATCTATAAGTGAGGACAAGCTGGCAATACCATGATATGGGGAAGAGCTTACACAGTCGACAAAGAGAGGACAGTGAACATAAGTATGTGTATGGACTAGTATTTGTTGTAAGTTACGTGTGCTTGTTATTGGGGTACTCTTGTACGTATAATTTCCTACAAAGGAAATTATACGTCCAATCGTATTCGAAGGCCTAACAGAGGGCCTTTGAAATCCAGGGACAATAGGTGAAGAGTAATAATTGATTAAATAAAAAAAGTTTTATTACAATAATTTTACCTGTTAGACCAAAGAATAGATTAGTTACAGTGTAGCGTCAAAAAGTTACAACATTTTACGTACAGGCAAATTCTACGTAAAAATCCGGCAATCTTTCTTCACGAAATTCGACAGATAGAGTCACAAGATCGAACTGAAGGAAACAATTGAGAGACAGTCAAATGCTCCACATTATCGGTTGCATTTTGACGCTGAAATTTTTCGTCACCTAGCACAGAATCAATAACAGACATCGATTTAAGCAGCCTGAAAGTTTCCCCGTCATCGTATGGCATATAGCGCATCAAAAACGTAAAACGAAGCAAAAAGAGAGAGAGAAAAAAAACGGGAGAAATATGCGGTACTTGCCCGTTTGCCTTTCCTTTTCTTTTTCAGATCGTCTGATCTTTTAAAAGCCTTCCCGTTGAAAGCAGAGAAGAAGTGGGAAAATATTTAGTGACGCAGTCTCTCTGCACAATGATTCAATGTACGTCTTCTTTAGATGTATAAAAGAAGAAATGGTATTTCCAGACTCAATGGCTGGTAATAAAGTGCCTTCAATTACTTTATCCTTTTGATAAATACCACTTTAATTCATTGTCATCGCCTGCTTTGTATATTTTACATTTCTTGCCGTCTTTTCTTTTCTAACCATATATCAGATTACGTAAAGAAGGAATTTTACGTAAGAAAAAAATGTAAAAATTATGTATCGTGGCATGTACACCTGGTACATATAGCAGAAATAAAGTGCTTTTAATAAGGATCTTTATTTTTAATTTACTTTCCAGTTTAGTGATTACGTATCATTACGACCTTGAAGTTTGCATTGTCTTGTCTTATTCAATTTTCCCTGTACAGCGGTATTTGATAATTCTGGCATGTGTGAGGTGAAAATATAGAAATGAAAGCATTGGAGTACACTTTTTTGGTTTACCAAGTGTTCGTTTTCCCGATCGCAACGCCACCGGAAAATTTACTCAGGATATTAATGTTAACGGAATTTGACAAGTTTACCATGAAAGATATATTCACTGAACTGGAAAATTATGTAAAACTTTCCACAGAAAATTTCAAAGTCATGGGCGAACGGACACGAATCATTGGCTGACTGCTACCTCGTGTTCAGGTCCCTGCTTCCATTTTGTAAGATCAACCAGGCCGCAGCTATGTGCCGCATAGTTTAATCCATCTATCACACATTTCATTTTTTTTTTTGTTATAAGCATTTGCCACAGAAATACCCCTTTTTCGATTTTTCTACTTGTGGAAAGAAAAGTATAACTTCACCACTCAGCTGATATCACTGTGCCTTCTTTACAAGAGCAATTGGATCATGTACTTCCGTTTGCATTTTGGAACAACTTGAGAGTCCCCCGCAGAATGGGGGGGGGGGAGGTATCTATAGGTACGACATAGGTATAAAAGCTGTGAAGTTTTATCAATTAACAAAAGTCCTCTTGAAACATGTGGTCAAACGATACAACATCAGGAGGCATACATCATTTTTAAAAGACATTCCTCATGGCATTTTTTTTTTTTTTTAAATGTCTGTGATTTATAGCACATAGCTGCAATACACACTTCTTAGGAAATTTATTTACTTATAGCTAAAGTAATTCAATTTTAACCAGAGATATCCGCATATTTGTGACTAATTTTAAAATAGTAAATCTTAAGTATTCTACACTATACTTCGTTCTTCAAGCGATAAAAAGTCTTTGAATTACCTTTAAGCCTAATGCCGATAAAAATTCGACGAACTTGTACGGGTTGAGAGAAAAGAGGTGGAAGCAAAACGTGAGGGCGCTCGTCATTGCAGCGACACCGCTTAATTAAACAACAATACAGACGAACAAACAAAGACTACTATAGGAAAGCTATTCGATGGCTTTTCAGTATCAGCTACGAAGTTAAATCGATACTCTGAATCGCCAAGCAAAACATTTTATAGGTCAATCTAATTTTCTCCGACACCGGTTCTCACGCCCCATTTCCAAGAAAAATATAACAAATTACACAGATCAAGAAACAGTTATTTTTCACCATCATTTTTTTCCCTCTTGGTCGTGATTCGAGTGTATTCCTAGAGCTGTATCTGAATCGATACAATATATTGATTTCAAAAATAGTTCCAAACTCCCCCAGCGGGACTCAGTTCGTGGGTGGCGCCAGTAATCCTGGCTATGTTTCCTTTACATTAGTTTAATTCTGGTGAAGCTGTTCCCGAAGTACTGTAACATGATGTTTACTTCATTTTGTTTCCCTCCCAGCTTTGATCCTTTATTCAAAGAGTTGCTCACATTTCACAAATACACGCATCTCAATTTTCGTGTGATCTATCTGGCAGAACACGTATGGAAAAACGTATTCCCCCTATACATACCCCCAGTCCCCTGCTCCTCGCTTCTTCCCCCATCCATTGACCAGCCGTCGCTAAGGACGATCAATTTCAGGAAACATAATTTGGGAAAAAAAAAAAAACACCTACATTTCTTAGTTATAGTGGGCTATTCAACAGTGAAAGAAAAAACAGTCGAACACTTAAAATGACAATTATTATACGATTCCTTTTCAATCATGAGGAAATACTGGCTGTACCATATCTCGGAAATTTGTTTTTCTCTGTAAGGAGCCAAAAATACCAACATAAGAGTTCGTCTCAAGCGGACCATGATGAGCCTTTTTGTCAGACGTGTATCGCGGTAAAGTGGAGACAGAAACCTCGTGCACCAATTTTAAATAGTTACACACTACTTTTTACATGTAAGCTGTCGGATTGGATTATTGCATGAATTCGTTTAACATGTATTTTTTTTTTCTGAATAGGGTAAAAACACTTAAATTTAATCAAGCAAGTTTACCCCTCCCCTCAATCTTCCCTCTTTTCCACCAATATATATAACCTTCAATGTATCAGACTTTACTATAGTTTCAATTATTCAAGGGACTCTGCATCAGCATATTTCCAAGACATCACCTACAACTGATTGACTGACTAGTTTCCAGGCAACCGGGGAAAGACAAGACTCGAAATATCAAATTATTCGCTCCGAAGATAACATTTAATCTTATGGTAGCCATTTACATTGTCTCATTTTTCCCCCTTCTTTTTTGTTATTACTATAAGAGTTTAACTAATCTCTGCCATGATGCACCGATGGTGAATAATTTAAGTCTTTTTTTGTCATCTTATTGTCGATCCATAACAAAATTATCATGACTTTGATTAAATGTCATCTGCAAGGTTACTTTTTGATCAACGCTGGGGGCCCATTATATCATGTCTGTCAAAGGGAAATAGTGTGTCCAAAATGTACCAACATGACACAAAAAGAGAAAAGCTCAAGTTGATAAACCATACAGTTTCACAACCATTTATATAGATATTAGCAATAGCTTCATTATCCCCCTAACATTATGCACGAGTTAGAAAAGATGAATCTTTTTGATTTTCTCTTTGGTGTTTGGATGACAAAGTTTTTGTCTTGAGCAAGAGATAACAGGATTTCTACTTAGCTGCGAGAAACGTGTATACTACGAGCTGTGTGTGTGTACAGTTTTATCAGTTCAGCCTCTACTCAGTTCGTATAAAGAGTCTAGTTCCATAGGCTGTACTTGTTGTTAAAACGATCGACAATGTTCAGCAGCGATTTAATTTCCAGTTTCTCGAGGGAAGTCAGTGCGTGGGATGATAATAAATGTATAACTTCAGCCGGAATGTTAGTAACATGAGACATTCTGCAGATACTGAGACCGCTACCCTTGTTTTGTTTTACTTTCTTCCTCCATTTTGCCGACTTTGGCACGTTCGACCTTTCTTCTAAAGCGCAGGTGATCGATAACCGATGGTGGTTCGTATACAGTCTTTCAATGTTGTATGAACACGTCCCACAAAAAGAGAGAGAAGTAAAAAAAAAAAAAAAACAGACGGCTTGTGATTCATTTTAAGAGCGATAGTATGTGACGATACATTAACAAACGGAAAAACAAATTGCACAGGTTTGGAAGGAAACAACTCAGATTCTGTAACAGAAAACTGGGCAACTGCACGGGCAGTATTCGGAGAAGTGCCGTTTAGGCTGTTAGAAAAATAATTCAGTAATTAAAATGTTTTTTTTTTCTTTTAAAAAATCATCATGTAGGATTACTGTATTGCTCTCTGTTTTTGAAGCTTTCCATATCTTGTTAAAATATTAGTCTAAGGAGTAGAATTTCCACATGATAAGACATCGGTTCCCTTTATATTATTGTCACATTTCCAAGGCTGGCAGATTGAAGTGAAAACACAGTGACGGTGGTAGTAATGATATTAATATTGGTATCACTGCTCATCCTGTAATACACAGAGTAGTATCAATAGTTGTATCAGCAAATCGTACAGTACTTGTTGTAACAGTAGACGTGATAGTAGTAGTAGCAAAATTAGTAGTACGGGTAGTTCAAAGGGCATAAAAGTAGTTTCAGAAGGAATAGTACTCCCTTCTAGCTGTAGGCTATATAGGTGCAGAGGCAGTGGCAAGCGCTTAACAATGGTGTCGTAATCACTAGTAGTTATAACTAGTAGTGATAACAGCTGCAAGCGTAGTAGTTGTGGAATCATCAATATCAGCAGTAGTGATTTGTCGTAAAAGCACTTTAGTACTCAGTAGGGGTAACAGAATCTTCGCTAACAGCAGAAGAAGCCTAGTATAGGAATGGTTGTAATGAAGATAAACTAGTAGTAGAACCGGTAGTAGTAGTAGTAGTAGTAGTAGTAGTAGTAGTAGTAGTAGTAGTAGTAGTAGTAGTAGTAATACTACAAATAGTAGTGGTAGCATCAGGAACAGCACTAATAACAACATCAGTGATGCAAGTAAATTGTATATTAGTTGTAATAGGAGCAGTATACTACAAATAGTAGTGTAGCATTGGTGAATCTTAAAAGAAGTTAAAAGTACTATGAGTAACTCTGGTAGCAGAGGTAACAGTAGAAGTAGGTATTATGCTAGTAGAAACAACACTATTAGAAGTAGCGTTACCAGTAGTACCAGTACTACTGGTACACTGGTAGTGAGTAGCAGTAGTTACATTTTAACGGCGTAGCAGATTTGCAATTAATAGAAGATGAGTGGTAATATTAATCATGTTGATGATATTGGTAACTGCGTGCAACATAGGTAGCTCTTATGCAGGCTGTAATCTTGTCTGGACAGTTGTGAGATGGAATTCCTGAGATGTGATATAGAAGTTGTTTGCCATGTTGATGTATGAAATGAAAGAAAAGAGGAAGATTAACGATAGAGGCGTTTTTTTATCAAACAGCACATTTTTTCATGCCAATCTCTTTGCTTTCCAAAGTAGTTACTGACATTTTCCGTCATTTGAAAGACGTTGTACGTCCATGTACAACCTCGCGTGTACATTTAAAAATAAAGAAAAAGTTAAGATCTAACATAACCTTATCCTTCTGGTCTTTCAGTACACACGCAATCCACAAAAGAGATCCCCCCTGCTTTCTAGGTCTATCTCTTCCTCTCTGTGGAGCGATAGGTAATGCCTACACAAAAGGAGAAATTAGTTAGACACACACCAATATCCTGTTAGCAATCGGTCTGCATCAGTAAAGTGTCAAAATTGAGCTCTTTTTGGACAGACTTATCTGCCAATCTTCAGAAATGCATCTCCCTTTGTGGATCATGAGTCGGTATTTCAGTTCATTTTCTTAAAACACGATCCACAAAAAGAGAATTTTTTTTTTTTCACAGCAGTTTATAAAAATTGTCCAAACCTGCTAACTCCATTACATGGAAGACAAGTGAAGCTATTTGAACATCATATGAATAAAATAATATTTCATTTACTGGTAACACGGAGTTAATTTTCTTCCTACCAATCTGTCAAACAAGAAAGAAAATTGCAAAATTCCTTCACCCTTTTGTTTTGAATTTGTTAACAAGGTCTCAAGCATTAATATAAACGGTTTCTTATTTTTCAGCTTTTTCTTATTCATAATCAAACCATTTTTCTCCTACCGTTAGAAAAATGATGCTCCGCTAAGCTATTTGCAAGAATTTCAAAGTAGTGACGTCTTACTTTTTTTTAAATTAGACAGTGTCTCTGTTGACTTGTCAACAAAATCTTTGTTTAGACCAGTATTGAAAGCTCAGCGAAGTTCATAATTAGCATCCCCCCGTACTGCAGTGTTTCCGGGCGGACAGTGGATAAAATGTTTAGCGGTTGGTACGTATAGGTACGTCCATCTTTGCCAAGTGCCCATGCATGCATCCTAACACAACAGTAGAAAATAAATGGTGCAGTTTGGAATTTGGAAAGCCGACCAAAGTTATCAGCCGTACCGACAATGTGTCGACAATCTGCTAACATGTAAAAAAAAAGAGTACAAAATAAAAAGATACACTCACAGAAGTATTTCCCTAAATTATGTAAAATAAGAACTCCATAAATTTTACATATAATTAATGTAAGCAGTATATGTAATTTTTACATAATTTTGGTAAATTTCACTACATTTTAGTAAAATTGTTATATATATAATGTAAGACTTGCATTAACTGTGTGGAAACTTATACCTAAAAGATATGGAGTTCTTATTTTACGTTACGTTTTGCGGTGAATGTCTGGTGCTTGTGTTGTGACCTTGTCACGTGACCATATGGTTTTACACTTATTTTTGTCCTTGCTAAATCTTCCCGATACTGTCTTATTGGCTGACATTGTAAAAGGAATGTTCGTTGGGTTGACTACAAAAAGTGAGAAAATAGGATAAAGTTAGTAGAACATTCTATTAAATTAAAGAAAACGGATTTACAGGTATTCCTTTTTTTTTCGTTTTTGTTCTTTTGTCGGATGTTCTCTCTGAAGTATGTCTTCCATCGATTATATGACCTTGTCTTAAATAAATCATTTTCTGCTTCAAAGTATACGATTCTAACGATATTGATTAATTGATTTATTCATTTTCCCTTTCTCTTTGTCTTTCGGTTTCCACGTTTTTTTTTTGTTTTTTTTTTAATAGTACTCACGTGTCCGTGAGGAATTCCAAATTACGTTTCAAATTTAGATGGAGTTACACGAAGAGACCATGTTGTCTCTCTTTTCTTTTTTTTAAATTCTGATTTTGAAATGTAAGTTATATTCACAAGTTGACACGTCACGTATACTTTTGAGTTTCTTTAGAATATCCTTTTAGTTTACCACGAAGCTTCTGAACAAATGAACGTAGGAAAAGGGCCAATGGATGTATGTATAGATTTACAGTGCTCGATTGCGTAGAACGTACTCAACATTCGGAGATTGTTAGTAGATTATTCTTCTTTATAAAGGCCTCACAGAACCTCTTCTCTTAGATACAGGTGTTTTTAAGGGTTTTAAAAATAAAAATTCGGGCTGTCGGGGGCTTTTCAAGGACCGAAATATAGATGGGGTGGTTTCCAGGACGGTAAAAGGGAACACGACAGCGAAGTCATACAGCAACTCCCGTCTTAATTATTTAGCGGAAAAATTCAGCATCTGTTCCGCTCTGCATGACTCACGGACGTCAAGCTTTTCAGGTCTTACGCTGATAGTATTTGAAGTTATCAAACACATTAAAAAAAACAACATATTTTTAAAGGTTTTGCAGCGTTATTTTGAAAACAAGCTCCCAAGATAAAACATAGGCTTTTTTAGAGGTTGTGTAGGTTTGCCCGTGAGGTCTTTTTTATGTCCGCGGGATAACTGTATGGAGATAAAAATAGATAAGAAAGAAAACAAGAAAAATTATAACAGACTTTACAGGATTGCGGATTTTTTTTTTTTAATGGAGTTGGATGCGTTGCTGTTTCGAGTACTTGCAATTTCCTTTGTTTTTCATTGTTTGTTGCTCCTCCATTCTCCTATCCCTGTATCCCGGTATGTTTGGTGTTCTGTTCTGTTGTATTTCTTTGTTATATTTATTTGTTGTTAACTCCGCGTTCCTTCTAACTTCTACATTTGTCTTTGTTTACATTTATTTCTTTGTAGTTTCCTCGTTTGTTTTTACTTCACCGTCTGCATTTGTTCTCACTTATATCTTCGCCATTTTCTTGTTTTTGTTCTGTTCTCTGCATTTGTTTTCTATGCTATTTATTTCTTTGTAATTTCCTTGTTCTTGTTTTTTTTTTGTTCTATTTCGTCGTTTCCTTTTCAAAATTGAAAAGAAAACTTTTGCTTTCATTTATATCATCGTCATTTCTTCGTTCTTTCTGCTTCTTTCACTTGCAGTCGTTTGGCCTTTCATTTCTTCACATATTATCTGTTTCTTCCTTTCTGTTTCATGATATTCGTCGGGTCCAACAAATACCGTACAGGGGGTCTCGAAGGTACTATCGTCATACCGAGACTGCAGATGTAAACCCACTGCAAAGGAATTAAAGCCAATTTGAAACGACCACAGGCCGCGACGTTAGCTGAGTTACCCTCGCACGAAGCCCTCAGGTTTGCGGGATGAGATCCACTGGAGCGTGGGGCTTTTGATTAAACAGACCTGTCACGAGGGATAGTTTGAGCATTAATAGCTACTATTCGTGCGAGATGTAACCCGTCGTTCAATTACGCTGTTCGTCAAGACTTAATGCTTGCATACACAAGCAGTTCAAAACCGATGCCGCAGATATAACATATGGAAAATATTCCCCTATAAAATCATCTCTTACGATATGGAACGTGTGTACTATATACCAAAAGAGAATGGAAACTACTCAAATTTTCGATTCCGTTTTAATTTTCCTTCTCTTTTTTTTTGGGTGTGGCTCAGTTGTGGGTATTGATTACCGAAATCTGCGGAGTAAAAGATTACTAGATAACTTTTTTTTTTTTTTTTTTTTGTAAACTCAGCACGTAATTGTGAGATAGCTTTTAAACATGCATAACGTTCGTTTTTCATTATTTTCTTTTCGTTCTGCTGGGGGAGAGGAGGAATTTGATTAAGTGTTATATGCAACTTGTGATTGCGACTGAAAGTAATGAATATTAATCCGCGATTTCGTTCAATGAAAAAATCAATCGCTTCGTGCTTTTCTCTTTTTTTTTCTGATATTAAAAATATGTATACTATCATGGACTGATCTTTCTTCGAATGTATCCGTTACGGTTAATGTGGGATAGAAGGAATCGGGAAAAACCACAAATATTAGAAGTGTTAATGCTTAACCTCTTTGAAGTCATACTCACGGCTGGAGATCACCCACAGGATACCAGGAAGATGACATCTGGATTTTGAGGAAAGGGAGGGGGGGGGGGGTAGACGGTGAATATCGATTTTGTTACAAAAAAGGAAACAAAACCTTAAAACAATGTCATTTTGCACCGTGATACAAGAGTTTGGAGTAAAAGTACGCAAAGGGCATTGGTCCATTTCGACCAGAACAAATTAAAATAATAAACAGATAGATAAAGCAGCCTTCTCACTGGACACTGTCCTAAACTACTTTTTGTCAAGAGGAAGCATTTCTATGGAAGATTTTTTTTTTTCTTCTAGACTGCTATCTATCACAAGTCAGATTTATAATATGACTTGTACTGGCAATCGCCTGGTCATCTACCTTTAGTCTTCGCCAGTTTTTCAGGGAAGAGAAAATGGGGGGGGGGGGGGAGATCACCTGTCACAAAATATGAAAGAGAACTCTTCCAGATGTCTGAATATGAAAATTGGCTCCACAGTTTTGTTGGCTTTGCAAAATTCAGACTCTCCAAGAAGGCATAGGCTAGCAGTCAATCACCCTTACTTGAAATCAAACAGGACAATGGTAATGAGTATCCATATATGCACAAATGGGGCTTAAACAATTTTTTTTCTTATTGGCTGTGACATATTCCGAGGAATTTGACTTTCCACTTTATAAATTTTCAACTCATATTCCAGATTTAAGGGTATCATTGAACTGCTTTGGAAATTTCATACAATTACATTAGATTATCATACATGGGCTCTACCTCTCACTGTTGACAGTCACGCTGACTATATTATAAAAAGAAAGCAAACTTCCACAAAGAGAGCAAGTTAGATGATCACGGAACAACACCCAACCCCCTCCGTCCACTCCTCTCGTTTGTCACCACATCAAGTATAACATTCTCTACATATGTATGACACTATGACATGTCACGGAAGTTTCGAAAGCAAGTATCTGCCAACAAACACACATTTATACATATTTCAACTTCCAGATTCCACCGAATTAGTCATAATAATATGACGAACACTCAACCATACTTTTTTTTTTTTTTTTTAAAGAGTGCATCGTAAATGAAACCGCTATTATGGTAAGATAATGAAATTCAGCGATAGCCAGGGAACTGTCACAACATTCCCACCATGCACCTCGACAGCTTTCGGGGCAAGCTGTTTTTGGCGCATCGAGGAATACCGTTGGCAGGGAGTGTACCTGCTATATCCATTACGCTATGGAAGCCAGTGCAAATGTCAGTCTGCTTATGCAGAATCAAGCCGTCCGGGGATTTTATGTCAAATTAAATGTTTGACTTAGAACCGTCGTAACTATATAGCGGGTGCACGGTGTGGAAAGCAGAGGAAGAGAGAAAGAGAGAGCGAAAGAGAGCGAGCAGTGGAGAGAAGGGAAGAAAATACAAAACCTTATGAATATGTGCAGACGTACGCGCGCCTCACGACTATCGCTGTATAACATCTCAAATATTTAATAGTTCCTTTCGATCGCTGGCCTACAGCACAGAACAGCGACCGCGGTAACGGCATCGTGCATTAAATGTTTTTTTTTTTTCTTTTCTTCGCGAATCGAAGGATGAAAATCTTATAATGCATCACCCAACAGCATGTTACGTAGATGAGTTTAGGTCTATATATAGAACGAGCTTTGTGTGGAGCGGCTTCACGATGCCGAATGTATCAAAGCTTAACGGGTCTTCTTCTAGTTGTAATTTCTTACCTACCAAGAAGTAAAAACGATGTTCATTTTATATATATATATATATATATATATATATATATATATATATATATATATATATATATATATATATATATATATATATATATATATATATATATATATATATATATATATATATATATACGAGAGGCTATGATCTTTTCACAAGCAGTGCATGCGGAAATAGCAAATATAAAGAAAACAGCTTTCGGGTACCGAAGATTACCGTTTTTAATATGTCTGTTAAGTTTCGCTTTGACTGAGATGAAATTATGAATGTTTTTGTTTAATTGCGTTCGTTTAATTGGTATTGGTTTCTGAACTAGCGACGGAAGCAGAAACGTCATACCAAAAATGCCAGTGGATATGCTAGAATATTAACCTACAGCTTATTTTTTTGATAAGAGTTAAAGATGTAGACTACTTAATTTTATTTCGGCTTAAATTTTATTTTTGAGATTTTAGCTTTGTTGATTTAGATATTCATACTTCAAATAGCTTGGTATACTTGAAGAGTGTAGTATTAAATATTCAAGATATTCACCTAAGAAACGCAGAATGTATAGATAGATAGATAGATAGATAGATAGATAGATCGTACTTTTATATAGACGTATATTTTCGGTATTTTTTTATTTTTCGATATTTTCCATATGTTAATACGCCACTGCAGTACGTCGTGTAAATTTAAATGGATTAAATTTAAATTAGCTAGATGCAGTTATGCATGCAGTTATGCATGCCGGTTAAAGGTGGCGAATATCAGGTGTCTTTAATAATTGCAAGAAAACAAAATAAAACTGAAAAGAGGTAATCACATTTCGCTTGAGTATTAAAAAGTTTTTCTCTCTTAGCACTGTTCGGTAATACTTTAAAGGAAGTCTATTGTAACACATAAAATAGTTAAAGGCCGACACCACGTTCTCTGTTAAGTACCATTCTTTTCTTCTTTTTTGATGATATGTAGTCTTCTTTTATGCCAATGAGAGTCATAATAATTTTATACCTAATGAGAAAAAAAAAAACGGTCAACGGATCCAAAGTTGCCAAAACTTTGAGATTCACACATTCGTTATACTTTCTATTTTTTGTATGATTTATGATAAAAAATGTGTAAATGTACGACGTAAACATTGAAACGGTACGCGAAATGCCTGGCAACAATTTCAGACTAATTCATTGTTCTCTCTGTTACACATTTGTAATGACCGTTTGACAAAGATTCACTGTGATTTCAAAGGTATACCAAACAGATAATAGAAAATAGATGTATCTTGGAATTGACTTCGAAGCTTACGACCCAACTCTAAAATATACTGCTTTTGCGTTCATAAACAAGTGCAAGAGAAAATGCGATACTATGTAGTGTTCCAATAAAAAAAAACAGCTAACCTTGACTTGCAGACATGTTTGCCCAAAAATTCTTCTTGTAAATAAAAAGAACCCGCATCTTTTTTTTTTTTTTTGGACATTCGATCACACTGAAAAAGGTCCTTTACGAGGGTTAAGCTACATGAAATAGTTTAGTTATCATAAATAAAAGAGATTCATCGGTGTGTGTATTCCAAACTGTAGCATGACCGTTGAATACTACACGATCATACATTGTCTTTGACGTCGACGTGTGTGTTATGGTCGAACAGTCGAGAGGCTGTGAAGATGCGTGGACGCCATTTTGAATTTAGTCTCAGTGCGATACCCGAGGTGAATCCTCACAAAACCCTGAAAGCTACCACAGTCGTATCTACGGAAAATCATTTGCAGAGCCTGCAGCAAACGGGCAAGGTCTCGTTAAATTTCTGAATATCCCTTACATGTAACAACAATAATAGACCCACCTTGTGACGTCACAGTCACGCAGTAAATCGCCCTCAGTAAGGATAGACTACTCAATTTAACACGTGCCAGTTTCGTGTCGGCCATTCTATCTGTGCACCCATCCAGCATAGCCATACGTACCGGTCCTTGTTTATCCTTAGGGAGGGCGCCCTTGTTTGTTGTTATATGATATCAATGCAAGGGCTGGGGAGGGGGGGGTCATAGACATCGGAATCCTAATAACTGGAAGTAACCCGTCAATGGACAAAATCGCGTCAAACTGTCCGCTGCATGGAGGGTCACTTGGCGCGCGAATTGTTTCGTATGGTAGGTGTGATAGTTTCATTCCCGCTAATAACACCAGCAATAGTTCGAACAAGCACATCGTACAACGTACACTGTAGAGTACTGTACAGCTCACTGAGAGATTTCGTCAGTTATAGCAGAGTGAAAGTTTAGTGATTTGGGCCTAAAATGCAGAAATAGGCGGGTCTGGCCCGTACAACCGCCCATGTCACATAAGATTGGTAACTTTGGCCACCCCGAAAAATCTGGGGCGGCAAAAATATTTTAGGGCGCTTTGCTCCTCTTCCTCTCGTTACCTCAACCCCTTTTCTCTTGACCAAGGGTGTGCTGTGACCACCTACCCTGTGTTCTTATATCGGCTGTTCAACAAGCAGATGTGGTATCTGCTATTTTTGTAAAGAAAGTATAGAGAGATCCGATTGGCTGATTATTTCGTCCTGCCAGGCGGGTGCAAATTTTTACTGATGATTAAAATTATTACATTCTTTGTTTTTACTAATTTTTAAAACAATTTGCTAAAGGAATGGGATATTGGCGCTAATTGAAATAACATATTGAAAGGAATAATTTGCGCCAAACATTTTATCCTGTCATTCTAACCCGTTGAAGTTTTCATCGTTTAAAGGAGTAATGAGTCTCCATCGTAAATTATCAGATGGTTTCGTCGTATTCGCACCTTTTTGTTTTTTATATTTTCTATAAATTCCCGTAACAGAATTAAAACTGAACTCCTGAACCATTAAAACATTACGAGGGATATGTTTTGTTGAAACAACATTCACTGCCATCGTCATGCATCGTGAGGGACAAATTATGTTACTGAGCGACTGAGGTGGGCAGTTTATTTAATATAGATATTCTCCTTATCATTCATAACATAATTATGA
Organism: Stichopus chloronotus; assembly: GCA_021234535.1. Classification (NCBI taxonomy): domain Eukaryota; kingdom Metazoa; phylum Echinodermata; class Holothuroidea; order Aspidochirotida; family Stichopodidae; genus Stichopus; species Stichopus chloronotus. The sequence goes on along the minus strand of CM037833.1, from coordinate 28,218,818 downwards.
CATTGGCTTTAAGGAAGTGTTAGCGCCAGCTTCAAAAATACAAAAAAAAGTAACAACAACAATGACGTCACGTTAAGTGGTTGCTGTATCAAAAGTGACGAGCTTCTTTAATCCGTAACTTACTTATGAAATTAAACTAGGAGCTAACGTATCTCTAAATGATAAGACATTCATAAATTAATTTTTGTGCGTAACCTAAACAGATTATTGTCAAAAGATGAATAGAATCATGTAGCTTTCTTATTTTGAGAGTAGAGCTGTTTACTGAAATAAATTTTCCACGACACGCGGTCTTGTCAAGTTCCTTATGAGGCTAACCGCATGTTTAATCAAACTTAATTTTGGGGGGTCTTTTTTCTTTTGTTTTAGCCGTGTGCAGCGCCTCGGAGAAAATCTTTTTTTTTTTTTTTTTATTCTGGGTGACTGTTTTGCTTTTGTGTCTTAAAAATATTGTCAAGAATGAATCGAATAACCATCATCCACATAGTCATTCTACTGTGCCTTCTCTTTGCACATAGCGGAGTGGGTACACCGTCACGGTTCATCTATGCCTGTCCCCGCTGATCTTGTTATTGACCGTTACGAAAGCAACACAGCTGGATAAATGGATGGATGGATGGATGGAAAAAAAAAATCCAAAGCGTTATTTGCCGTACCCTGTTAGCACACAACGTAATCACGTATAATTTAATCTTGGTTTTTGTTTTGGCCTCTTCTTATACATTCTATCCTCCTCTCCTAGTCAAGGTTTATTCCTAGCGATGAATATTACCAGTTAGATTTACATCCAGATATACGATATACAAGAATGACTGACGTAAACCTTTACCGGTCATGTTTTGTGTAAGGACCGTTGCCTCGTAATTGTATTTGCTTACGGTTACGCACTGGAAAACAAAAAGAAAAAAAAAAAAAACAAATAGGTAAATTACGTCTCGCAGTGATGTGAAGACGCCGTGCGAACCATTTTAAGTTATGTACCTACTATATTACATCAAACTGATGCATATCTCGTGTACGGAATTGATTAGCAAATTTTGCAAATCAATGCTTGAAATCGGTATCACTTAACATATATGTCGATTAGCAGATGTTTAACAAACATTACCTTGTGAATAATCTAAATCACTAACCGTCACCGAAATATACGCCATACGCAACGTTACGGGTTCGACTTTAAAAAAGCATTCGTTAGAGAAGTCAGCTTTTTAAGGCAGGAGGCAGGACCAGATAAGTTATCGATTTGTTACTTTATTGCGAAACTTCAATGCAACTGAATCCCTACTGGACTGTAGTGGGTCCCAAAATTGCATGAAAACCGGATTCTTTTATCCCTTGCACCATAAGCGTTGTAACACATAGAGTACAAGAACTAGTGCTGTTTCAAACGAAAAGGGAGCGAAAAGGGAAAAAAAAGGGGGGGGGGGGAGAGGAGTAGCAAAATGAATAACGATTAATACTTGGGTCAATTAGACAAGGGCCACTCAACAAATCAGGACTTTTGGTGAAGCGTCCAAAGTAGAAATTGGAAAGATTCGAGTTTAAGTAAAAGGTCTATAAAAGAAGGTCTTATCCGGGAACAAACCATACACGATCGTTGATTATGACGCAACTCGATAGGTTAAAAAGAACTAAGAAATTAAAGATATGGCTACCCTTCCTTTCACATAGGAAAAGAAAATGTGAACATTAGGTTTTGCAAAATTGCGAATTTCCTCTTGCTGTAATGTTTGCAGACGACCCATATAACGATAATTACTATTTGAACAAATTGTTTATTTGGAATCTTTCAATAAAGTGTTCATGCCAAGTACGGGAGCTTAAATCTGCAGTCTCTGTGACGTAAAGTGTTTTCGTTCGACGTTTAATTTACCAGTGAGGTTCTCGGATTGAAATTTAAATATTCGGAGGAACCTTCATTAACAGACTGAGAAAAAAAATAAGCACAGTACTTTAATTTAGATAATGGGGAAAAAAAACTAGTTGAAATACGTTCTAGTGTGAGTCACATATTCTTGACGTAAAATGAATTTAAAATTGAACAATAAAGCATAAAAGTATTGTTTTTTCCCTTGAATTGTTGACCTGTAAGATGAAACATAATTTTTGTCTGAGTTTTCTTTTTAATGGTCGTTTCTCCCTCTTCTTTTGCGGCGTAATGCCAAAAAAAAGAGTCCGCACTGTTGATAAAATTGGAAAATGCAGTTCGATTTGAATCAAGAAGCACTACGCTCGATTTTAAATGGAAACTTGGAATTTGCAGAACGGATCCACGATAAAAGGTAAAGTGATGAAATGCACCAATATAAATAACCGACGCAATACCCGATGAGATGCGTCATGTACCTAAGCCATATAACCTCACCGCATATACATAAACACGTCACCATAAAGTGGTTCTATGTATACAGTAAAAAAGGGCAAACAAAAAAAAAAAGACGGTAGTATATATTGGTATATATTCGGAGAAATTTCTTGATCATATCTTAGACTTAGGCAAGGAACTCGATGACCTCAAGTGAATCACTGACTGCAGGGCTGACACATCCGTCGCAGTTTCCTGGAATTGAGCAAATAGTCCTTAAAACGTACACCGTCTGGTAAATCTGTTTACATCTACTGTAACTGATGCGTCACTCTATGCTCACTCTTATTTTCTTACAATTAAACACACTTTGTATCCTTTTTTGTGTGTGTGTACGTGTGTTTGTGTTGGTTATTTCCAAGAACATACCAAAACAATTACTCCATCCTCGCATATATATGTATAACCCTCGCATATATATATATATATATATATATATATATATATATATAGTATATATATATATATATATATATATATATATATATATATATATATATATATATATATATATATATATATATATATATATATATATATATATATATATATATATATATAGCGTCCACAATCCCGCTTTGCAATGATCTCCTCAGTTACACTTAATCTTGACATATTTGAAAATGTATATGTATGACCATTTTTTGGAAAGACACGAAAGAAGAAAGAGGGTTGTTTGTTCTGTGCGATATGCCCAAAGTTGGTTTAGGGTAAAGTATGTTCTTTCAGCGCATGCGCAGGTGGGAATCGCATCTTTCTCAGATTGCATTTAAACTGAAGCAGTCCTCGATCAAAATACAAATGAGAAATAATAAAATCAACTTGCGAAGAAAGTCAGAGCATTAACGTGGACCTAACATAGGCCTAACTTTGTTTTCATGCACTAAACCTACCAGCAATTAAATATAGACTTTTATTTGTTTGTATTTGTGTATTATGTTTTATGTTTGTCATTGCTTTATTATGTTTGTATAATCATAACGTTTGAATGTTTATGTTTTCTTACATCATCATGTTTGTACGTTTATGATGTTTCCTTTCGTCGAACGCTACTTCCTTATTTAAGGAAATTAATGACAATTGAGTGGGAAGTACTGATAGAGGGGGAGGGGGGTGGAGGAGGGGCGTTTGCTTATAATGGAACCTGAACACCCCATGACACAAATTGCATGGTGAGGACACCAGTGTCTATGTATCACAAATCTGTTTCTAGTTTTCGGTATTTATACTGTACACGAGTTAACCCTAACCAAGTTGAATACAAATCTTTTCATTTCTTTCGAATTTGTTCAGCTTATCCCGAAAGGTTTTGGCCTACAACTTCAGTTTTACTTCCCAAAGTATTTTCCTCGGCATTCTTAATTTCTGTTCTTCTGTTTATCTTATATTCTGGGAGGCTTTGTGTATACCACTAACATTAAAAAAAAAAAAAAGAAACATGATGAACAGAAATTTAGACAAATGCTTCAACCACATGAACCTAACAGCCATCGATTTCTAACGGAAATTACGACCATGACTTTGGCTTAAAATAAGCTTAGTACTTTCAATTATAAAACAGAAAAGAGAAACACACATTCAGAGAATAATTTTTCGCAAAATCTGTTTCTTTTACATCCACATTTAAATGTTTAAAAAGAGAAAAGCAAAAAAAAAAAAAACATTCTCACGACTCCATCAAACGATCAATAAAACTAGGAAAAAAAGCTCGTCGTTACAGATAAGTGGAAGTTCGATACGTACTAATTTCTTTAGCTAATGTAAAGTCCTTGAAAGTCGTGGAAATTTAAGATCTCTAATTAGCGAATTCCCATTGGGACAATATCACGTCACCGTAGCTCGTCACGGTTGATTAGATGCCTTCGTTCCATCACCTCCATTAGAGATTAGGCTCGCCCGAGAGATTCGCTGGAGCAAGAGAGAGAGAGGGCAAAGGTCATACCGAGTGGCTGTCAAAATGTTACCGGCATACATTCCTCGAATGTCGCTAATGAAAACGCGAACATGATTTCAAGAGGTGACTTGATCACATTTCACGGGTAGTATGTTTTTTGTTTTTTTTGAGTTGTATTTAGGCTAATAAAGACTTTGAATGCTCCTACTGCACGAAAGTAGGGAGGTGCAAGCCGGGCATGCAGGTATGGTAGCCTTACACACGATGGGCAAGTTTTGTCTAGCTAGCCATCCGGAGGTAGAACTGCAGGATCGTGTTAGTGTTCTATTCAACATGTACACTTTATTAGTTAGTAACATACAAAACCAATATTACATACCACGGTGCCATCATCGTGGCGTTCTGACAAAATTGTAAGTATGAGGCCACACCGCAATTCTAACTATCGAATACTTCTGACTGCAATGTTAGTATTAAAAGGAATGTGAAATAAGTCTTAAGGTTAAAATATCTCCAAGCAATTGGTGAAACATTTGCCAAATTTCCCATCAAATGTCACGGCATCCGCTAAAATAAAAACTAAACGGCCTGAAAAGAAGTTCTAAAGCAGCACATGTAGAGTGGCCATATGTCGTACAAGTGAACTCACTACAAAGGCTCTATGGAAAATTAGCGTCTATTAGGTCAATCGTAATGAAGCTGTAAATATACTGGGTGGTAGAAAATGACCTATAAGATATTACTACTTTCTTCTTTTCGTTGTAATACTCCTGTCTTAAACAACAAGTCTAAAATAAACTAATTTAACCCTTGAAATATCCCCACCCCCCCCCTTCCCCACAACCTTACTCTAAATGGATCTTCACGTCACACTCACAGATAGGTTGTTGATGCACTGTGTTACTTTCGCTATATATACAACCGCCCGTAGATTATCGTACTAGATGAATATGGCGCCAAAAAAAAGTCAATTTTTCGTCTCACTGTATGATCCCGTCACTTTTTGGAGAAGATAAGAAAGAGATAATCACGGGCGACCTATGATTGACTACTGTAGTAAATGCTGCCTCTTGACGCCACGAAAGCACAGTTATTTGTTCCTTTCTTTTTTTCTTTTCTTTTTTTTGTCGCTTTGAATTAGTGCAAAAGTTTCAACAGGGATAACGCGCTATACACCAAATCACTTCAATGCGTTAACGTGATTAAGTAGAAAACCACGATTGATTAAGAGCAACTTTGTGGTATAGGGCTGACATAAAATGCGAAGGCAGATCTGAAAAAAAAAAAAAAAAACACTGCAGTTCATGACGTCTGAAATTTCTCGACAATGGATATTTTGCTTGATTAAGACAAACAGTTTTAGAGCCATTTTCTCTTTCACGCTTCCCAGTTGCGGTGACGTTTATAACCGTACAACGCTTGTGTCATTTGCGTCGTTGAAGACGTCGTCATCAGAAACCCGACATATTAGAGGACTGCTCTCATTCACTTATACACTGTGCGCGTCTAGCACACTTCAAAAGGCATAGGCTTCATCTCAAGCAGTTTTAACTTGTCCAACGTTTGAACCGAGCCTGGGTTTACACGTACCTATGACCGTTATGCAAGAACACGCTTAATTTCAACTATATGCCTTTGTCACACTGAGTTCCAATATTTCGACCAACGTCAACGTAAAGACAATTAATAAAAACTAAAGAACTCAAAACCACGCTGTTTTCCTTCCTTTTACGTAATAATCGGATATCATAAGGTGACATGGTTCGATGGTATTAAAACTGTATATCTCTACGATCAGTACGGTGTACTGTAGGAGGGACTCATTCGTTTATGCGTTTACACATAAGTTACATGTTTGCCGGGCGGTTGCAAGCAGTGCGTGCCAATTTGTGGCATGTATAGTTTGATTACGTCGACGCGGAAACTACAGCATGTTGTAATGTTAATCAATAAAGCTGATTGGTAGATTGGTATGGAACAACAGACCCTTCCTTCTTACAATATGATAAGGCAGCGCCGCATTGGGCCAAAATCGTAATTAATTTAGTCATACGAAGTCACTGAATATGCAAACTAACACTTCCCATTGAAAGAAGTTATAATGACGAAAAAGTGACTGCGAACTAATTGTTATTTTATTCTTCTAGTTACGAAGTGGAACATTCCGGTGTAGCAATTTTCTTTTCTCTTGTAATGAATCACTTTCTTAAAAATGTTCACATAGGCTGCCTTTCAGGACTCCTGTACACTCCCTGCCAAGCTGTTACACTCAAGGACGATATAACTCAATGACAGTCTTCCGAATCGCGAAGTGGCTCACAGGATGTATGACGAAGTTCGTAACGAGCAGTGCGGATTTATTTGTGGCATAAACATATATTACATTGATACGGAAAGAAAAGTTACTTTTTTCATGTTGTGATAGGAATAAATGAAACTGATCGGTGAGAATAGGGGAAGATCGACCTTTTATAACAACATAATAAGGTGGGTATTAAATGCTACGTGTTAAAAAGAAACAGTCCAAGACAAGCCCAACACAACTTAAAGTAACGTGTTCAGCATTATTGCGCCCCCCCCCCCCAGCCCCGGCGGTTGTACGCCAGTTCAACAATACAAGAACAAAGGTCCAGCAGTGCGTTCAATTTACGTCACATTTTCAGATGAGTGCGTGTTGAGTGATGTACCACAAGGAAGAATAAATAGAACAAAAGTGTCAAAGCAAACACGCACTCATATATGAATATGATATATCACTCCGTTGTGCGATACACTCACAAACACGTGTTCAAAACTAAACAGACGTCACGGGAAAGTTAGAGGGCAATATATACCACTCGATTTACAGCAATACTCCCTCTCCGCCCGTAAATAATTCGACCGAATCTTATCGGCAAAACGTTATACAAAACATTCTCTCATAGGTTCCAAAAATATCTTTCAAAGAAGAAAAATAATAATGATAATAATAAAGACAGGAATATAGGTGGGGAGAGGAACGGACAGTTGTGTCTTTACGGTAAACTCCAAAATACAGTTTTCATTGCGAGGGACTCGGCAACATTCTCATACATTCACTGCCATATGTCTCAGAGGTATAGATTAAAATAAATACATAAATAACGTCAAACTAGCAGGACTTGAATATTTTTTACTGTTTTTCGTTCCATTTTTTTTTCTCCAACAGAAGGGATGTACATTTCCTATTTCAAATATGATGTACATAAATTTAATGTTTCGAATTTTATGATGTTACATTTTTGTCTATTATCAAACATAATCTACAATTTAGAAAAAAAAAGGGGGGGTACGACAACAGTGGAATCATTACATATGCAACTCCTGCGTACAGTTGCAGTTCACTAGTAACGTGGTATGCACAACTAAAGATATTAAAGATCGAAAAGCATACAACTGTGAGAAGGACATTACATACTACTATGCGCAGAATTTATCTCTAGTGGCGGCGTATGCGAGTTCTCACGTAGGTGGAGAAGGAGGGGGGTGGGGCTCGATTGGCGTCTGTCATCACTTGCAAGCTAACTAGTATGTAAACGATGGTACCTAAATAAATATAGAAATTATAGAATTTCAATCGTCGAGAAAAAGTGAGTGTCAAACGGCGTACTTGATATTCACCACAAAATAAAACTGCAATAATATATATAAATAACCCATGAACCACAGTGAAGGATTTTTGGCTCTTTAAGCGCCTTCCCCTCCTCCCCCCCCCCCCTCACCTCGTAAAACGGCCAAGCTTAACAACGCCATCACTGTTCTTCTAAATTCACAAATAAAATGCATCCAAAATTAATTGACGATGAAAGAAATTGTCAGAAGGAAAAGAAAATCCCGTAGAAGGGGAACCGTACTTGTTATGGATATATTACAAAAACATATGTTATTAATACAAATAAAAATAACTCCACCAATGTCTGTTTTGAACATGAGCTGTACCGAGAAGTTTAACCCTCTTTGCCTATTTGGAGTTTTCGTAATTGTAGGAGAAAAAATGAGCAAGATATATGTAAGCTGATGTTTTTTTTTCCTGCTGTACAAGTGCAAGTAGTTGGACTTGAAAAGAAACTGGTAAAACTAGTTGAAAAATCCTTGCCTGAAATTGAGGCCCGCATTTTCAGCCTCAGACAAAAAAAAGAAGAAGGTCTACTTTGAACAGTTTCTTAAGTATACGTCACCCATTTAGAGAAAAATTGAATTTAGAACGTTCTCTGTATATCTCTGCGAAAGTTTCGATATTTAACTAAACTCGACAATTGCATCAACACGTTACTGATTATTTACTTTCATGTATACTTTGCACAGGAAGATTTAATTTGGCAGCTCTTTCATCATTATTCCCCGGAAGTCGATGTCGATGAATTGATTATCTATTTTTCTGTATTGATCATATATTTGTCTGTAATGATAGTGTATAGTTAAATGCTGGAGATACGCTGATTCAGCCATTGAATGGTCATTTGCGTTACTTTTTACTCCATGCAATGATGTAATAAACAACGCATTATATCATCACGTGCAAAAATGCCACATGAACATGTGACCCTAAATACATGTACAGTATGTTCCCCCCATACCTTCCCCAAAGTATATACTCCCATTCTCAAGTTCAATCCTCTTTAAATAGGAGGGAAAGCCAGGTGGGTAGTTACTGAGTTTTTTTAGCAAAAGAAGTGACTAAGTAGTTTACGTGAAAGCAGTGATCAACCATACATGCCAATGGCTTAGATCTTTCATTTACACTGTGATCCCTCATCTTCACCTCAAGTCACTCCCCCCCCCCCCCCCACACTCCTTGGCTTTCCAGTACCCATGCATCCCTCTCATTGCTACATCGCACTCTACCGCAGGTATACACGACATGTACCCGATTTCAAGCTAGACGCACATGCAAAGTATTAAGAATAAGCAGAATATTTTACAGCAACGGACAGTCGAAAACGGAGACCCTCTCTTCACTTGAATGTTATCATCAATCCAACTAATATAGCTTCACGTCTCAGTAAACTTCTTCAAAGCCCCTCATCGTTATGAAGAAAATGATTGATAATTGTGACTTCACGTAAATATCTTCGGCAGTCTCTCCATCTCTCTCTCTCTCTCCTCACCTATCTCTCCATCTCTCTTTCTCTGCCTCTCCCTTCCACATATTATTCTTTTCTTTGTTTTTATATTCATCTCTTTTTTTCTCTCTCTCTCCCTCTCTCGCTTCTCAACACATCTTGTGTTCCAGGATCATTATCGACGGAGTTTCGTCTTCGAAGACCAAATGCAGTGCCAATAAAAACCGTGAGCTGTGTGCATCGTATGTAGATGGATTTAGTTCGTGATATATATATATATGCATATAGTGTGTAGTGTATGCCGTACACTGAATGCATGGTAATGGTATATACATAATACATAACGCAGACTGAGAGCTCCGTTGCGGTTCAATGCTCGCCTCGTTTCGTAATGAGATTGCCGAAGGATACAAAGCACATAAAAAGGGGATATAACGTTCTGTTTATGTATCTGTTATATCTGTGTGTATGTATGTAAATTACGTAAATTACATTTGTGTATGTATATATATATATATATATATATATATATATATATATATATATTTATTTCCAATTTAAAACGAAAACTTTTAACAAAATATTTTCCAGCGTCTTTCCAGAGCTGTGGAATAGACGGAAGACCTCAATATGTCTGAAATAATGTTTTCCAAAGAGGCAATTGTACATGCATACTAAATGTTGCCTTCACAACATTATGACCGTCACCACATACTGAACACAGCGAGACAGCATTCCATCCGATGTGTACTAAACGTTGAACAAAACAGTGGGTTGGGAAAGGGGTACCGACAATGACAGATTATGAGGGTAGTATGGGGCACAACAGATAAATACGAAAAATTATTATTTTTCTGATCAAAGGCAGAATGACAGCTGTGATAAATAAAGTATTAAAGCATGCGATGAGGCAAGATGAACGCATGTGACCGAGATGAGCAGAGTAATAATCAACAAGAAAACATTCGATACGAGGTTGCAAGGCCTGTGTAAATTGCTGCCTATATTGTGAAACTCAAGAAATTTATCCCTAAACAAATGACTGTTTTTTTTTTTTCATGTTAATTTTGTCTTCACATTTTTCGTTACGTTTTACGTTCTTTCTTACATGTTTTGTGTTTTCTTCTTTGTTAATGTTTTGTTTGTTCCAGTTCCCTTTATTTTAATTCTGAGAGGGGAGAGGGATGAATGAACAGAATAAAAGGTACTTAAAACAGAGATTTCACTATCTCCCAAAGCTAACAAAACTAATTCAAATGCTCCAACCCTCATCTTTACAGGACCTACCTGAGTCGAGATATTACATGTTGAAGTTCATCCACTTAAATTTAAATGGTAGATTGCGCAATAACTTGTGACGTCATTTTTGAACTACTCAATTTACTTTCTTTGCTTTTCTTTTTTTTTTTTATTTGTATTTCACCTTTTCACAAGATGTGAACACTGTTTTACTCTTATGGGTGTCTCGATTGTATGAGCCCTCTCCATTCTACATGCCATGCAAGAAAACAGTAATTTTTCTCAAGATTATAAAACAGTTTAATTTAAAAAAAAAAACAGTTAATGTGACTTGTACAAGAAGGATGATACAACGTATTGCCCCAATTGACTATTTCAAATTAAGTAAACATCTTTTATCACTTCATATCTCACCAATAGAACAGGCTATGAAGACGGGAGGTGGGTGAAAAGGATTGATTTTCCAACCTCTAAAGTTTAGTTTCTCTTAATTTAGAATTTGTACCATAGGGTTGGCTCTATACCTCAGAGCTCAATTGAGGCCAAGTAATCACCATTGGATAGCAACGTTTTACTAAATTAGTCAATTGATCCAAGAATTAAAAGGATCCCTACACTTGTTATGTTCATTCAATGCTATCGCCATATGGGCAAACGTAAAGTTGCATGCATTCACCGATATTGGGCTATTGCAGATGACTTCCGTGAAAGTCCGTACAACTAAGGAGCGTTCTGAATCTTTGCTTCGTCCATTTACATTGGTTTCAACGTTTGTCGGCCTCGATGGCTGCAGTAAACTGAAGCTTAAATACACGCCTGTACGTCAGCGCCTTGAATCACGCTGGTCTTACGTTGCTAGGCAAAAGTTGTAACCGAAAGAAGTTGATCTCAACGATAATGACGTCATCTGTTCTATTTTTCCATCCTACCCCAGACCCATTTCCTCAGTGGTAAAAATGGCAAGAAAAAGAATGTTTTTTTCCTTAGTTGACGCCCTGTCCAAAACTACCCATATGTAAAGAATAAGGAGCAATAATTGTACTGTCCACGACGTCATGGGCAGTACCAAGGCCTGCTCCTCATTTTCGGGAGGCAGTTCTTTCGTTCGATGCTTCTTGATCCACATTTAGTAGTTTGCTCTACAACTGAGCCCATAGTGTTGAGCGGATCATGTAGACGGGAACGAGATTTCTTTGCAAATTTTGGTTGGGCTATAGCTTAATAAGGCTACTTTTTATTTTGACAGTTTTACATTTTATTGTTACCCAGTTTAAGACTTGAGTAAGTCAAACTCCCAACAGTATACTATATGCATGCGAGGTAATCGTTTCGTGTATCGCACCATTGTTTGGTATGGGTGAACTCTTATCAATTTGTACATGTTTCTATAGTACGTCAAGAACAGAACGGACGATGTTACGGTCTAATTATCAAAAAAAAAAAAAAGAAGTTAGTCCAGGTTCAAGTTTTGTTACCAAGATCACATTCGATGACAATATAAACGACTGCTAATTGCTGTACGGAAATAAATGTTTGAATACTCGCAAGTGGTGGGTCAGTCGCCCCACAATTTTCCCTCACCCTGTCTTATCATCCGTTCCCCCGCCATTAAAACTTCCTTACGTGTTCGTCAGTTTCTGAAACATCGTAATTTAGACTCGGAGTGTTGGGGTGGAGGCGGAGGGGGGGGGGGGGTTGTATGTCCTAGCAAATCATGTAAGTCAACTACTTGCAATGCGATGTCTAATACGAAAATCATCAACAATATACGTACAAAGTCTACACAAAGTGTCACTAAAATGCAACGTGAACAGAAAAATAACACCGACAAAATGAATTACTACCACTCAGTGTGTCCAGAATATCTTCTCTTATAGATTGCCTTTTTTCTTTCTCCCTAGAACTTGTCCTGATTGATCTTTTATTGTTAGTGTTCTCGCATCTAAATGCACTCTCATTCAATTAACACTACGTCGGTCACTCAAAACTGACACGAAGATTTTGTCTCTCATTTTGCCAAGTCTCACTTTTCCGAGACCTGGTTAGTCCTCAAGTACAGTTTTATACTCCAACGAAGAGCTCTCAAGACCTGGCGTATATAATTGGAATCTCATTGGCAACATTTCACTGAACCCTCCATGTCATTCAGTATAGGTATACCTACAATTACACAGTAAGCAATACTCTAGTAGCTGTGTATATATGTACAATGTAAGTACGATCTTGTGACGCATTACGATCCAGTGTGGGCTAATCAGTCGTTCACCTATGTCTTCAATCACGCCTATGTTTGTGTTATAATCCCCAATGTGCATAATGTTAAATGATTCTTCAGTGTTAAGATACGAATGTATACAGCCTGGGTAGTTTCTCACCCAAATTTGTCACTAAGACATAATCACCCACCCATAATAACACCTCCAAGATGATTTGCATAAACGGATGCTTTCGCAGAGGATGGGACTTGAACGCAGAGATGTAAAATTCTTGGTTGGTGCCGGCTTGCATAATAATTTTGATGGCATGCCTGTCTGTGTACATACTGCACACTGCAGCCGGGCACCTAGAACTTGCGCCGACTCGCCGTACTGTATACGACGCGTGGATAACATAGCTCGTGGATTTAATTTTCTGGGGCTCGACTTCGCCGCCGTCGTCAATGGCTCGCGAGTTTCACTGAAGTAATGAAACTGAACACCGACATGGCATACAAACAGTGAACTCTTTCATGCATGTAGATTGGATTCACAGTAGGATGAAAGCATGTAGAATATGCAGACACGTTATTTCATACAGCGCACGTCAGTCCACGATGTACATGTGCACAAACACACACCCATACACACAGATGCCTATTATTGTGAACAGCTAGGCAAACGTTAAAACCGACCAGTGGGTGCATGCTCTTAATGATACTCTAATTCTCCGATTTATCTTCATATTTACACTTAGTGCTGTTATCTATGTACCAACTAATATATGCATATGTAGGCAGGCGAATTGCCCCGGTTGTGGAGGGTAAACCCTCTACAAGTTTTTAGTTATAATTTTCGGTTTTGTTTTAATTTATTTCTGTTTTTTGTTTTCGATTCGCGATCCGATCCGTTTTCTGAATTAGATCGGATTTTTTATTATTGGATATCGACACGGGATTGATGTCAAGTGAAGTGGTGAAAACTTGCAACTCTTAGACAATGAACGAGAGGAATAAAAACTTGGTGAAGGGAGAAAGAAAACGTCTCCATTCGTTTTTACTCTCCTCTTTACTTCGTCGTATATCGCGCGTATAGGCAAGCCTCTCCCTAAGCCTTGCTAGCCTTTTAACAAAGTGTGCTTTTCTCTCTGAATGACATGATTTCCCATTAAAATTAAAGATTTCTTCTTTCTTTTTAATATTAGGTGAAAAAAATGCTATGTAATTTTAACTACAACATATTTCCGCATCTGATGTATTGTACCGAATGATTTCCATTTTTTTTTTTGTTTTTTTTTTGTCTAAATTCTCGTCCCGTTTCATAAGAAAAAGGGTTTCGAATTTAGACAACAAGTATAGCTAATGACTAATAGCATGAGAAACCTTGTTGAGTGCTGGAAAGATTCCTGTCCGAGCAATGTCTCACCCTATTCGAAGCTCCATTCGGTATGTGATAATTGTGTATAGAGCTATATCTAGTATAACGTAATTACTTTTCTATACATATATATATATATACAATAATTGCTTATTTACTAATTAATGATCCATTGCATGTGGATAAGAAGTTCGAATTTCTGATGCAAACATACCTTGTGTAGATATACCCTTCATTTTACGACTGGTTTGTTTTTAATATTTCTTTGGTCGTGTTCTACCGCGTTAAAACGATATTTAATGAACACACTGGCTATGCATACTGACGCTTATTAGACTATGACGTTCAATATGTCAATTGATAAGTGCACTCCTTTCGGGAGAAAAAAAAATGAAATGAGGACTGATTTGCCGAATATAATTACAAAAAAAGACCTTCATCTCATACCTTTTCAGGTTTGCTTTTTTATTTATCAGAAGATGGGAGAGCCGGGAGGACAAGAGATAAAAGTGATGTTAAATAACAGTAAAATTCGGCAATCATTTTTTTTTTCCATCAGTTATAGCTACATATGTAGAAAGCAATTCGCAATGAGTTTGCAATAGGGAAGCTCAAAGAGACAATGGGGAGGGGGGGAGGGGGGGGAGTTCAGAGTGTCGAGAAAGGTATAACCTTTGCCTTACGCTATACAGATCCCGTGCACGTGACGTCAGTGGTAAAGAGAATTGCCCTACTCGAAAGCAAGTACATTTAACACGTGTGCGTTGCGTAGCTGACATTCTATCCACACGGTCCTAGCTGAGCCAACGTTTGTTTGTCTTCGGTGAAGGCGCCCTTGTTCGCTGTTATGTGACGTCACGCAAGAGGGGTAATCGAAATCCTGTACTTTGGCTGGAAATAATATTCAACAATAACAAAATGGCCGACGCTGGAGGGTCATGTGCTGGGGGAATTTCAAAAAAAAAAAGAAAAGCCGTATGAAATGTGGAGTAATTACAAGACAGCACAACTTTTCTGCCTATGAGGCACAACTCACTGAACTTTTACTCTGCTACAACTGATGAAAATCTCTCAGTTAGCTGTACAGTACTCTACAGGGTACGCGTTGCACGATGTGCACGTCGTTTTTTTGGAACTATTACTGACTTTCAGATTGGCTGATATTGAAAATCTGACACGCTGAAAGTAACTGAGTTCACTTAACTTTGCACTTGCTGGCCTGAACGTTATTTCGACTGAGCCATGAAGCATACTGTAGTAGTATGGCATATATTCTTTCTTCAATAACTGAGACAGAGCAAACGGGTTGGACTATGATTTCGGTTTCTTTTAGTCAGTTTAGGTTTCCAGGAATATGCCAACAACGTCGTCAGCGTCGACGCAGACGCTCACGTGACCTATCAGGTGTCCAATCGATCCCAAGCATTTAGTAGGCGTGTACAGCGGATGAGTCTCGTATAAACACAACACAAACGGTACGTAAATGACAATGAAGTTACTCACGACAATGGAAATTCGTAAAGAGAGAATTAGGCTGGTAGTCTCAGACACTTTCTTCAGACGGAAAAAATACGATTTTTATAGATCTCACTGGTACATATGTGAAGTATACCGCCTGACGTGAATGCATGGTCAGCAACAAGGAAAACAAAACGGTCTTAAAATGTGAGGGTACGGGCATTCTCACAACGTGTAACTTGAACGTGCAACCTTGACTAATTTCGAATTATCTTTATTTCTCTGTTTCTTTCTTTTTCCAGGTTGAAATGGAAGAGGATGAAAAAAATAAATAAATAAATCTGAAGAATAGCGTACTTGCATACGTTTTTATCACGTTCGACATGTTTTGTCATGGACTGTGAATAGAATGCTTTTAAAGCACATAAAAATATCATACGATCCTCTTTATAGTGACTTAGATGTTCCAGGGAATGGTAACGTGTACAGATCGATAACCCTCCTGTGTTGAATCGTTCGAAGCCATTGCAGGCTGACCATTTACCAATATATCGTTTCAGTGTTATGTGGCTTTATAACATATATATGTTATATACAGATATAACTTCTTTTTTTTTTTTGGTCTCCGACGAACTTTTTTATTTGTTTTCATGGTTATCATTGGTACAGAAGACCTGATGTTTTATCTGCACGGCGGTAGATATGGCGTAACCATGGTAACCAGTCGGTTCGCATGTAAATGTCACATGCGCTCCAGATTTCTGGTGTCCCGTGATTAAAAAGCCGTTCATGGCAACTCCAATTAATTTACCGTTCTTTTCTTAGTGATTGGTCTACAATACACAGCGTTGAGTTTCATGGAGAGAAAAACTATACATTAAGGAGATCAAAATTGATTTATCTTAGTTGAGGGCTTTTCAGTCACATTAAATGCTCATCGGAACAAAGAAGAAGGGTAACCTTGAAGATTTCTAACAAAGGCTCAATTCAAAGAAATTGATCCATAGTTTGAAATGTAAATATGGATATATGAAGGCTCTATATGCCTATTTATCCGTGTCACATATGACATTATTTGCTTATTTATTTTATTTATTTGCATGTCAATTGAGTACATTGACTTAACCATATTATGTGGTCGGTATCGTCCTGACTTTTTGTTAAATTTTATTGCACCAATGATGGACGCTTTCGTTTTCCGAACTGCTTATATTCCAAGATAAAATTTATTACTACAGTAATACTACAACAAAGGTCATATAGACAGTGTAAGAAAGTTGTCTCCATGTTTAAACAAAGAGACTCGAAATAGCTTTGACGAAGAAAGAGAACGTTGTTACACAAGATGAACACAATAACACGAACATACACGCAAACGGACAGACAGGGAGACTAATTCATCATGACTCGATGGCACACGACGACGCCAAAAGATTTTTGTCTGTGAACGCCAGATAAGGGCTGAAGAGTACTATTGAAATATGCTGGTATATTTTTCGTAACAAACGGTTTAATAAAAACACACAAACACACGATCGGTCTGAAGTAGCGTCATGAAATATAGTTTGCGTTTCGTCTGCACACATAATCCCACACACTCTCCCTCTCTCTCTACTGTGCAGAATTGATAATTCACTATAGGCTACACAAAACTAATTTTATCATTTTTTTTTCGCTGCAGGTTTCATCATAGAAATCTAGAATAAAATATAAAGGTCATTTTATCAGTCACGGGAAGCACGGACCTCGCACGTGATCCGTGACACATCATGCGTGTTTACCAGAGGCTTTTCAATGGGGGGTGGGGGGAATAGGCGATTAATCTATTAAAATTGGCCAGCACCCCACTCCCACAAAACAGGCAAATGATGTATACAAACTATCATTCACTTTCAGTTTTTGGAAGAGTAAGCTTTTGAAACATGTTGTTGTTCCTTCATAGTGGCCCGGGAAGTTCCATATCCTGCATGGGGGGGGGGGGGGGGCTTTATTGGCAAAAAGAAAACCTTGGTAAGCAAGGAGCCAACTGATGGTTTAAGGCCCTCCCCTTGGATAGCAAATTGTAAATTACCCCTCCCCCCGTGAAAAGAAAAAAAAAACATAATATCAATAGAAATGGGCTTGATGTTTACGTCTCCTTTAGTGGTACGACGTAAACAAAATGCACCACAATACGATGGATTGGGAAAAACTCCACAACAATGTTGGCTGTTGAAAGTTACTTAACACATATACTCTTTATCACAGAGACTATAAAATCTGTGTCTTATATTTTGATCTGTAATTTAATTCATCTGCTTTTTCATGATATTGTTTTTGAAAAGGTTCCTTTCCTGTACAGTTTCAAGACATTTCGTATGGCTCATTACCAGCACCGTCATCATCATCACCACCGTTATCACCATCCTCATTATCGTCATCATTATCATTATCGTCATCATCATTATCATCATCATCATCATCGTCATCATCATCATCATCACCTTCATCATCATCATCATCATCATCATCATCATCATCATCATCATCATCATCATCATCATCATCATCATTATATGACCATCGTCACCATTATCGTCATCCACCACTATCCTTACCATCATCACCGCCATCTTTTTTCTTCAACATCGTTATCACATGACCGTCATTATGATAATCGTCATCACTTGCATCATCATTGTCATCATCACCACCAACACAACATCGTCATCATCATCATCTCCACCACTGTCATCATCACCAACTCCACTGTCATCATTAGTATCGCCTTCGTCGTCAATTTCGCAGTAGTCATTACCATTACCTTTTCACCACCATATCATCATCCCCATCGTTCTAACATCACCAACGTCACCGTCAACATCATCAGCCTCTTCTTCCTCCTCCTCCTCCTCCTCCTCCTCGAAATCATCATCTTCATCATTGTTATCATCACTACATGCACCCTCAAAGCTTCGAAGTTGTTTATAATATAACCAATAATGTTAATGGATGACAGTACAGCATCGCTCTCATCCAACAATAGGTTTACTGTTTTCTCTCAATCTCAGACAATAGTTGCTCCATAAAATGTCAACGACTCAAAGTCACAGACTCTTATTATTTTCCAGGGATGACTTATATATATTTTTCTTTCATGACTAACTATTTTTATACTTAGGGATTAAATGGGTTTAATATGTGCCACCACATTGAAGTGGCTACTGTGGAAACAGTTGAGAGATGTTTACGCCCCGATGAAGAAGCTATGCATTGGAAGTGTGTCATGAACCTTGTATATAATAGTTGGAAGAATTTCACTGCGATCACTGCTTGTTATTCCTGCGAGAGTAAAATAAAATTCATTATTGGATGGTCCACAAATCTGAACCGCTCTCAATGATCCCCAGTCAACACGCACTGTTATGCCCTCCTCTCCCCCCCCCCCCTCCCGACTGCCTTAAAATAAAGAACTTGAATTGACTTGTTGCCATAGTTATGGCAGAGATCGGGAAGAGGAAGTGACGAAGTCAAGCCTTTATAAACAGCAATCCCTCCGTCCGAGTGTCCATTACTGGAGAACCACGATAGCTCGTCATAAACAGCGTTGTATTGACCAGTTTCATGCCAATGCATGTTATTAACGGTGATGTACCAGTTTAGCGAAGTTGCTTAAGCGACACTGACATCCTGGGAAACTAAAATAGTATGCACTTGCTTTTTTTCTTCTTCTTCTTCTTCTTTATTATTATTTTTTTTTGGGGGGGGGAGGTGGAACTTATCTCTGTACCGTTGTTTTGTTGTCTGTAGATAAACATATTATAAACACATTGGCATGGCACGTGGAGTCCAAAGTATACATGGTATTTTTCTGAGTAGGGCAGTAGGTGCGAGGATAGGCTATTCGATGTTCAGTCCTTTATTTAAGTAATTATGCCAAGACAACTTTGAAATATCTGAATATGGTGGGATCGGTGAAGATAACAGAAATTAATAATATTAACTATTATATACTATTAAACTTAGCTTGTATTACCACACTGTAATAGCTCACACACTATAATCCTATCCAGCATGAGTATAGGCTTACATATGTAGTTACACCTTATAACCGTGTACTATTTTTTTCTAATTATAGTATTACTTGCGAAACAGTTTGATGATGTTTTATTTTGATCTTTTGCACCCCCCTTCCTTTCCCTTCGACAGGGCAGGTATCCCGTAACAATGCAACAGAGGAGAGCATATACGTATCGTGTAATATCGACAAAGTTGACAGCTTTCGATAAGAACAGTTCTTTTTACTGAACAATATAACGGGCATTCTCGCTATTTCGATGAAAACGACTAATTGTGTCACGTGAGTCAACGAAGTAAAACTCACAGTAAAACCAATGTAGATGGCTATCTCTGTATATACAAGAAGAACCTTACGAAAAATTGGCGATTTGTGATGAAAAAAGTGATTGCACAGTAGACACGGTTGTTAAAGTTCAAGCTGTGGGAAGAAGCCAACGGTTGAAGCGGTATAAATTACAAATCAATGGAAATATGAAAAGGACACAACCTTTCAATGAGACCAAGATAACATGACAAGTTGAAGGGCAAAGGAGGGCCAAATGCAACATAAGATGCCCTAAATAATGGCTAGTGGGTTATGCATCCAAGTACTATATCTCGTTGAGCTATTTTGCCAATTATTGTTGCTACTTCTTTCGGATATGCCAAATACGGGAGAAATTCCTATTTGATTTGCTGATCACGCTCTTTCAAATGAGGAATGAATTACTTGTGTGAACTGTTTAAGGGCTTTTCAGTTTTCAGTGTGTGCCTTCAATACACGGCGCAAAGTTCATAGTTGATAAGTTACAACGCGAAGTGACGAATGGAAATTATGGAAGAAAGAAACATAAATCGAGAAGAAACGCAGTTAAAAATGGGAATTGTTTCATAAGAGTCTAATGTATCTAAAATTTACATAATCTTTTTCCCCGCATAAATCCGACCCTCGACACATTTTCCCTAAACGCATTTCTCTTCCGTTTCTCAAAAATTTCACTTGTTATTAAAGTTTGCAGTCAACACGTTGCACGTTGATGGTCCATTGGAAAGGAAAGTGTACATACATTTTTTCACAGTTTCTCAACTTGAAATGACATAAGTTCTCCTTAAAAGCTCAGCCACCGTCCAAACGAGATGACTTGGGAATAGCTGCTCACGCAAGCCCATCATTCCTTGCATGCAGGATGTAACATACAAGAAGGTGTTCAACTGAAGAAATAAATGTCTACGACAAGAAAATTAGATCTACAAAAGGGAGCCAACGAAAGGTCTAAAAGAAAATCATAGGAGCACAAATACAGGTTCACAGGTCATACATTTAACTTAAGATTCTCGCTTTAAAACTAGTCATCCGTGACTAAAAATTGAATGCATAAGTATAGTATCCAAAATCTGTGACAATGACGTCATTAACAAGAAATACCTTACATCATAACACCCATTGATAACAAATTTTATGCAGTGGTAGTCCATGTTGTAAAATTTCACCAAAATCTGCTCATGCGTACAACTTCTTCGTTTTTGTTAATAAAAACATATTATTGACGTCATTCACCATGCATGTATAAATACTTTGTAAAAGCTGAGGGGGTAGTGTCCGGGTGTGGATGGAAGGGGGGGGGGGCTTAGGACGATACAATGAAAATGTGACATGTTACTGCAAAACCATTGTTTAATGTGCCACCATCTACACAAAAACATTTTAGCTATTTTATCTCTAGCCCACTTTTAGCTCTTTTGATATACCTTTCTAATATATATGTATGTATGTATGTATGTATGTATGTATGTATGTATGTATGTATGTATGTATGTATGTATGTATGTATGTATGTATGTATGTATGTATGTATGTATGTATGTATGTATATATATATATATATATATATATATATATATATATATATATATATACACAGTACCCCGTAATTGGCGCTCCCTTCAAAAATTACTCGCTATCACTGTGGCAACGTTACTAACCACAATTACGTATTTCACGATAATGAACCCATTTCAGGTACGTTTTCTCTAAATAAGAGCTCATTTGTGACATTTAAAATATCGGCGATGGATTCCTTACGTGCACCAATTTTGGGGTACTGTACATATATATATATACTTTCATATAAAATTGGACAATGTAAACTGCCGCTTATTATTTTTTGATGCAAAATATAAACTACACGTATTCAAAACAACCACGACTGAAAAGAAAACGTGACGCTTTCTATTCCGAATAGCTTTCATGATAATTCAATATGCACTAGCCTAGGCCTAATTTAATTGAAAGTTGAATCATGTGTTGAAACTCGATGGTGTGACCCGGGCTTTACTAACATATCGTGCATCCTAGTCTTAGTTAGCCTAACATGCGAAGCCTTATGATGGTTTATTTGACGCTACAGCATAACATAGACTTATTATCACTAACCATGGTCTAGGCCTAAGTAAATGTAGGCTGGGCATAAATTAGGCCTACTGCTCCTGGTTTTACCATCTGCCAGGGTTCTATCGCGGTTTAAGCTGAAAGAAAAATACATTAAATGGGGTGGGGGTGGGGCTAGAATAATGACACAAATAAGTAAAATGTTTGTAGATGCTTACCAAAGAATGGTGGGACTCTGTGCAGTCTCACAAATTTCGGCAGTAACCGGTAGAAAGCGAGACACCGCAAAACTCCACGGGCTGCTATTCCTGGATATATTAAGATGACCAAGTCAATCGGCAAAATAGTGAATACGTCAATGGGGAACTTTCTCCGAAGGTAATGACTCCTTATTTTAGCTTTGTCCGTGATGAGAATTCCATCTTTCATGTATCCCAAGTAGAATCGTAAGATAATATCCAAAAGAAATATCAAATCAAAGCAATAAACCAAGATCCATATAGCTACGTACCTAGTCGTGAAAGCAGCCTGAAAAAATTCGAGTTTGACACAAATGATGATGGTAAGGATTACAAAAGATTCCCATGATCTCATGCGAGACGAATTAGGGTTCAGAAAATGCTCAAAAGTCTTCCCGTAAGCGACCGAGTCCCGACGGGCTCCATCTGACGAGCTTCGAGAGGCATCGTTTTCTCCTACCTCTAGAGTGACTGATTCCGGTCCTTTCGAAGTCATGTTGATTCCATTTAACTAGGCGACATGGAGGCCTTTATCCGCCAAAAAGCAAAAATGACCGCAATAAATCATCGCTTTCACTTCACTCTATAACACCATCAAACGTTTCACATTGTTTCGTTCTTGCTGTTTTTACGTCTCACTAGCTGTACTTGTCCTGGTTTTGCAATTATGGTCAGCTAAGTAAAACCGTCTCCTAACACATAGATGTATGACCAAACACACACACATATAGGCCTTCACACTGCGATATAACGTTGTGCGTATACACTATTTCTACGTGCTAAATATATAGGGTTAATATATACCAACCAACGAAAATTTTCCAGGTCTTCCGTGCGTGCGTGGTGTTTTCCAAAATGAGAGCAACTGAAGATGGAACGAATTGCGCGCGAATAAAAAACACTTTCAAAAGTCCATCCACAGTATCAATTGGTACTAAGCGCGTCACATTTTACCAGTTACAACACTAAAACAAATCCAAGCAGGCGCGCCTTGCCCCAAATGTAAGCGCAGACCTTTATCCTTCCTTTTTATGATGCACGCATAGGTCTATCTATTACGCGTCCTCGCTAACCTACTCGTCTCCTCCATCCATGGACCGGGAGTAGATGCATGAATATGACGCACTGTCTCACCGCACTATACGAGAAAGAATGTGCTGAAACGTGTGTACACGTAAGTGCACGTACAGCGTGTGTTTGTGTATGGGTTTGTTGTGCTGTCTGGCCTTGGCTGTAATTTATGGCCTTTCGGATACCGCTCATTTACGAAGTAGTTTAATTCCTTTCCGTTTGGCGTTTGACTGGTTCAACGGATCCACCTCCGAAGTACACCTGCAAGCAACCTGGCTGTTTGAAAAGGGAAGAGTTCGGTCGAAACACAAACTGAGCTGCTGAAATTAATGGAGCAATCGCGTCCATATGAAAATAAAAAACAATAAGAAAACAACAAAACAAATCCACACAGTACGCTTTTATCTTTAAAATCGGGTTATTTATAACGAAAGACTAGAGTTAATATGGCCTATACCTAATGCTATCTTAGGGCGATGAGACCACAATAAGTATGACCTCACGACAGTTACGTTTACACCGAAGAGTGGTTAGCCGTTGGGTATGTGAGATATTCAGCATAGTCGGATTCCTAGCATACCGATAGACTTAACATGGCAAGCTCGCCTCTTGGGAACAATTTTTTTTTTTTTGTACAACTCTTCACCGTCCAGTCCAGAGGTTGCAAATAGAAGAAAGTGCTGTTCCGTTACAAAAATGATGTGAAAGGTACATTTAACAACAAACCAACAGTAAAAGAATCGGTGACTTCTTTTTCCCTTCGCTTATTCTCGCACAAAAATGATGTCATTATTATAACAAGTCCTATTATCGTTCCATTTTTTTTTTGTCCTCGCTTCAAAAACAAACAGCAAAACAAAACCCAGTCGAAGTCGTCAATCACGTAAAATCAATTCGCTATGAAACATTTGCTTCGTGAAGTGAAGGGGCGCGTAAATCTCCAAAGCCTATCTCCGTACTTGTATACATACGTATGTATATATATATATATACACACACACATAGACTTTTTTTTTATTATTTATTCACGTTCACTATTAGAAGCCGAACCCAGCTCGTGGCTGCCAAGTGGCTTGACTCTTTCTTATGGCGGAGTAGACATAAGGAGATTGATTTCGCAGGGAGAGCTATTTCAGTTGTTAATCCAAGCCTATTATGCCGTACACGACTGTACACACTTCAAGTTGACAGGGAAGATGTAAAATGCTGGTAATTTCCGCGTAGCGTCAGTCTTGTCATTACGCTCTCCGGGGCTGTAAACTGGCGTTAAGGGTAACATAGCTCTACTTAAATATGATATTCCTTTCGTCTCTATATGTTTATGTTTATTTTATCTCTAGAACTCTTTGTCTTTTTTCACACATTGCCGTATTCTTGAAGCTTGAAGCTTTTTTCCTTTTTTCCCCCCTTTTACTTTATTTGATGATATTTCTCCTTTTTGTTCTTTTTATCTAGCTCCTTCTCTACAGTTATACAGAACAATAGACATGTAGTAACAAATATGTGTTATGGATGTTCCATTTGATAGCAACATAAAACACATAGGACATACCTCCGGCAAGCTGGATGTCATGCTGTGGCAGTGTTTTCTTCCATAGATGTATTTTAAATTAACGCGACTCCTACAGTTTGACAACGGTTTCGTAAGTGCAACTGACTCGCTAGCGTTGCCACGTATCGTGTGTACACTACACTGTATATACGGGATCAGATTCGATGCACAAATTCCTGTATCCGTGGTGTAATGGGCAATACAAATGTCAAGGCCAACACACTACGTAATTCCGATACTATAACTGCAGGAGCCGTGTTGCAAGATTACTATTTTTTTTTAATTGTACTTACTAACGAGTTTTCATTTTTGCACTTAAAGATTAAATACCAGCAATTATACCAATATCATCACGATCGTTTGGTTTCAAGAGGGAGGAGTATATCGTATATGCGTTTAGCTCATAGAGTAGACTAGGCTGACTATCCTACCGAACCTATCGTGCATCAAAGGCCAAGCTAGTCACTATGTCGGTTTTCCCCGGAATCATTGATTGATCGTGGGGAGAAAGTGGGCCTACTAGAAGAAAAAAATATATATATATAATTGGCAGCGTCTACAGCGTCTAGATCGGATATTAAGTCAGTGGCTTCATGACCATGGTTTGATAATTGGAGGTTGTATGGCAGTTAGGAGGACTGAGTTAGGGTTTAAAGACCTAAAAGGAAATAAAGCATTTGTTTTAGAGAAGAAGAAGAAAAATCACATTTTTAAAACAATAAGTGTGGACACACTGCAGTGAGAAATTATTCAAAGTAAGCCAGAGCGGTGACCTTCTTTTCAGGAAATAAGACATAAAATAAGACATTCGGTTACTTGTTTGTTCTAGAATGATTTAATCAGCCAAACGTTGAAACATTGCAATGATATATCTTCTGCGCCACATCTTATGCATAATGTTTTTTTTTCGAAGAGATGAAACCTATGTAGAAGTTTACAGATGAGCCTGAATGACTAAACGAGTAATGCTATTTCAATGGCATATGTTGCATGGTGCACTGTGAACGCTCTACTTAACTTTAAAGAGTCACGGTGAGTTGTTTCACGAAATTTACTTAATTTTTCTAAACCTGTCAAGTTTCCAGAAATTTCGTGACCAGACACTTCCCACATTAGCACTTATTCATATGCAATACAAGTTAGAGTAAAAAATAAAATCAACGCAATTGACAGTTTTCATACTGCCTGCGAAACTTGAGTAATTATGCTAATTAAGATCATTGTCACGAGTTTGTATCCTTCAAAATGCTCGTTAATTTATTGATATCAACTGGATGAACCAAAGTTAACTCAAAGGAGTGTGTTTGTGGTGTTGTCCCGTAGTGGTCAAGGGGTGGTGAAATGCCAACTTCTTCTTGACTGAAATAATAGCACCTTATGGAGTACAGAATGCGCCTGTGTGAGAAATAGGAAGGTCGATTTCATTTGGTCGAGACTCGTTAGAACGCTTCAAAACTCCTGATAGATCTTTGTGCATTATCATCGCTTTTCACTGAGAATGAAAAGCATTCTCTAAGCTGCATTGTCTATGGGCCCTCCATTCGTCGCGGATTGAAAAAAAAAAGTCGCATGAAGGATCGTTCAAAATGGAGATGAGGTCGCCCTTCAGAAACGAGAGTTTACGACATAAGTGGCTTTCAGTACATCAGTTCGTGGATGTCCTCTCAAGAAAGGGGGAGAGAGATACAGAAAAAGTTCTCCTTTCAATCGTAATGCAAAACGTCATGGCGACCTATGAACATTGTTTTCCACTGCCATAGATCATAGGATTGGCTTTAATTAAATATTGCAGGAAACATGTCATATTCGATTTTTTTTCAAAAGTATTTTTTTTTAGTTGAATTGAGAGTCGTTCAAATATATGTATATGTAAAACGTTTGTCTGGAGTATGTACATTTGAATATTTCTGGATGTATAACACTAGCTCACATGAATCGGGATCTCATATAAACATATAAATAAAAGATACCTTATTGAGATGAAAAACATGTGAGCAGAAGAGCACAAGTATTTGCCCTAGTTAACGTTGTTACATTTTCATAATTCCTACTGTACATTCTACCTACAATGCTACTTCTACCCCCTTTCTCTGACTTATGCAGTACCTGATGAAGGCCAGATGGCCGAAAGCTTGTTGCAAACCTTGACGCAGACATATTAAGCAACGTCCATCTCATTTCTCCAAGTCTTTCGAGTATACAATGCATGAGAACCGAATACGTTCTGCTGGACACACAAGCTGTGTGCCTATGCAAATATTGCAAGACGTATTACACCGTGTTCTGATGATATTTGTGAGACTGTACTAAATGTTACCATTTTGACATTGTATGGTATGATCCTCTGCAGTCAATGTATCTTTCGGCCTTTTTCATGCTCGGCATTCCTCCTCCATTTTTCTCTTGCAACTTCTCACAAACATATCAATGACGTCATTCCTCTTTCTCCATCTCCCTGTTTCTCTCTTCCCATTTTAGACGTCTGTCGCTTCTTTGAAATGTTTCTTCTCATAAGTCTTTTAATTTAGTCCTCAAATGAAAACATCTCCCCACCGACGAAATGACAGGACGGAAAACAAAAAGAAAGAAAAAAGATGGAAATAATGATAACAATTTTTAAAACTACGAACTTTAACATTTTGGAAAAAAAAATATAATCATTTTTTATCACCGCCGAAGGCGCTATAGATAACTCCAGTCTTATCATATGATGCTCTCATTTTATGAAAAGTCGTACTGCAGCCGTGCCACTTTTTCTGAATAAAAGAAGACAGCTAAATCTACTTCATACATTGAGAGAAAAGGGGATAAAGATAGAGTTGTTTTGTTTTATTTCAAGTCAGTCTAGTTTGCCCTCACTTCGTTGATTTTATGACTAATTTAGTTTTAATATACTTTCTTTTTTGGGGGGGACTCAGTTTTTGCTATTTTCTAATGTGTCTAACTGTCGAACTTTATATTGAAATTGAAAGAACTAAAAGGAGAAAATAAGAGATAGAGATCAAGACAGAGAGAGAGGGAGAGAGAAAAAAAAAGAGCAAAGATGACTTTGTTCTTGGTTCTGAATTTTGATTAAATAAAGACTGTGGAACACCATGGCAACCCAGTTGACGTCATTGTGATGGGTCAACAATGAAAGAACACTAACAGCTAAGAGGGAGCAATTTGAAAGCAGGCAATTGGTATCCTACTGCCGCTTAATTAAATGGCAATCTCTCTTCAAAATATAACACTAAATGTTAAACCTTGAGAAGAGCGAATAGAAATAACAGACGCCCTCGGTTGATACATTCAGTCATGCCGCAATCAAGATAGGCTTACACTGTTGAGTCGGATCTCCGACGTACAGCATACACACACAGTGTGTCTCGTACATTCTCTCTCATTCACGCACAACGTACGGGTCTCTATTTTGGTTGACGGCAGCCCGGTGTGACAAAAGATAGTGTCTGGGTGTTCTGAGAAAAGTGATTTACGGGAAATTGGTAGAATTGTGTCCGGCGAACAGTATTTCCTGTCCGACCAGACACTCTAAAACAGGACAATT
The DNA here is from genome assembly GCA_021234535.1 of Stichopus chloronotus. Lineage (NCBI taxonomy): Eukaryota > Metazoa > Echinodermata > Holothuroidea > Aspidochirotida > Stichopodidae > Stichopus > Stichopus chloronotus. Next base: position 28,190,373 of record CM037833.1, on the reverse strand, counting down.
TGTCCTTATCTAGTAATCTCTGTCCGCGTGCACGTACGGTGCAAAATATACCGTGGTGAAAGACATTGTGATACAAATATCAGCATAGCAACATGTCTTTGAGTTTCTTGCTTTCCATTTAGTTACCAAAACAAATCCCTGCTTGAAGTCAGTGTGTAATGATCTCAATGACAAACACACATTCATTCATGGGTATTGTATGCACAGAAAAAAAAAGAAGATATAACTTCATTGCGTCTTTCACCTTCGTCCACCTTCGTTAATTCGGATAACACTGCACCAATTTGAACCAAGCCCATCTTTACTGGCTGAGACCGCTGTGTCAAGCTGTGTCAATTTCAAAGCTATTATAAATTAAAACATGGATTAAAAAAACTTACGTTTCTCTTTCCCTCTTCCTTCACTCGGACTCTCACGAAATGACGTCACAAATGCCGCTTTACTTGTTCCTTTTATTACAGGTAGCGTGACAGAGGACAATTTATTAAGTTTTTTCTTACAGTTATGTTTTTCTTCATGGCTTACCATTTCCACCAACGGATCCACTTTTTTCTTCTTCTTCTTTTTTTTTTTTTTTTTGGGGGGGGGGGTTGCACTGAATTCGCTCATTGTGGAAGGTCTTCTATCTGAAGAATTCACACGAAAACGTTGATCTTAATATGATGTACGAATATCTATATCAAACAGTAACGTGAGATTACTGTGATGTTATCTTAATTTGACTCACAATTGGACAATTTGTCAAAGTTTGTGGTGCACGTGAACTTCCCTCTCCCCCCCCCCCCGCAAAGGGTTTTTCGTCCCCACTTTTCATTGTTGGGTTTCTGCACATTGTACTATGATATTACAAAACAACATCCGATCAGTTGTCGATCAGTATAGTGAAGTTTATATTACTGTCGTTGTGAACTGAAAAATTGAAGAGCTTTCGTCTCTCTCCAACTCTTCACGATTTCTTACAACTACACCGTTTGAAGACTTATCTGCTTCCCTAATGCCAAAGAAAGATATTTGTTTGAAGTTATCCAAGACCAGATCAAATTGACATGTGATACAATGACCTTCTTCGAAATCCATACATATACTCAGGTTTGGATGCAAAACAATTTGGTTTACATAAGCATTCATTTACTGACGGACTAACGTTTAAGAAAATCATTATAAAGATAAGTTTCATCCATACTGTTTCCTTATCGTGGGAGCATGGAGCTGCATTTGTCCAAGTGGCATCTCCCTGGTAGAAGTGATAAACTTCGATTGTGGGGGTTACGAAAGCTGTGCCTATAACGTTTAAGAGGGAAACAAAACGAAAACAGCAACAACACAACCACTGACAGATGAATGTAAGTGGCTCAATGGATGGTATAGCGGAGGTATTACATCACCCTTTATCTCAAAATGTTACTTCTTGAACGTTTTAGATCTGACTGTGTAATGCTTTTCAAGGATCGCAGAGTTTGAAGGTAGTTTTGTATTGAAAAGGCATCAAAAGATTTAATAGATTAAACTTATATCCATTATCATAGAAGAATGTGCTGTTTAATTATAAAAAAAGATAAAAAAGTGCCTTCATCTAGGCCCGTATGCAGCTTTTCCAGTGTGTGTGTGTGTGTGTGTGGGGGGTGGGGTGGGGAGGTGTTCGATTTCATCATACGTGGACCATGTTAGGGAAAATTATGACCAACAAATTAAAACTCATCAATACGTAGCTAAGGTAGGCCTACTATCATAGATTGAACGGAACTCCAGATAATGTGGGAGGACGGGTTCGTCCATGTCCCTGAACCCACCCCCCCCCCGATACGGGCCTGTTTTATAGTTAACTTGAAACTTCTCACCTATTTGATAAAAAAAAAAAAAAATGAAAAATAGCATATAAGCCATGTCTATTTTCGGAGAAATCTCATCTATCAGTTGTTTTGCTTGACTAAGCCGATAATTGTCTTGTTAAGTGTGTGTGTGTGTGTGGGGGGGGGGGGGGGATCGCCTCAATCTCTGCCACGGGGGGGGGGGGACAGTAGCTAACTAACCTGAGATCTTCACACTGGCATCACATATTGATGTTTGCTCTGATTGTTGGTAGTCACTCGTACTCACAGTAACCTGCTCGTAGACTCAAAGCCCAACAGAAGTGACCGATTTCAATCGGCCAAGACTAGGTTCGTCATTCAATCATAAATGTTAAGTGGTTCTTAAAGGTGTGCAATTCCTGGGCTCAATTTTGAATTTAGGATGTAACCTGACTGGCCCTGACGTAGGACAAAAATAACGAATATGAAATCAGGAAAAGTAAAGAAAACTGAAAAAAGAAAGAAGAAAGACAAATAGAAACGAGTACACAATACTTTCATGATTGCCCTAAACAAAACTGTAGGCTATACCTGCTATCAATTTTGAACACCCGACTAGGCTCAGTGGTTGTTTAATTCTTAAACGTAGGGTGGCAATGAAAGCGAGACATGTATATTATTCAGTAGGCTCTACATTCACGAACAAAACGGACATTTTGGGGTGACGCGTTTCAATTCTGTCTAACCTAATAAAGGGAACGAGAACCCAGGGAAACAAAACTCATTTTCTAAAAAATAGCAATTGGCATAAAATGGTGGCGCTCCTCTTAATCTCTTAGACTTTAAAAAATGGAAAGTGCTGCGGACGAAATCGATACGTGATGGGACTGGTTTGGGAACTGGGAACCGTGAAAATGAAAGTGGATTTGCCTACAGGCATGTTTCCTCTCCAACAATCTTTGCCAAGAAACTTTGTTTAAAAATGGTCCGCCATGACTTACTTATTCATATACCACCCCACAAAATCAAACTAGCTACGCACGTCCCTTCAGTTTGTTTTTGTACACCCCCGACAAACAACCGTTATGAATTACCTATTGATTTGAACAGTCCAGAAAACATAATTTTTCTCTCTTTTTTTTTGTCTTTGTTTGAAGAGGTAGAGAAAATTTTCTCGAGGATCACTACAATCAAGGTGATAGTGAATATGATGAAAAATATGAATATGATGATGAAAATGAATATGATGATGATGATGGTGATGATGATGATGGTGATGATGATGGTGATGATGATGGTGATGATGATGATGATGATGATGGTGATGATGACGATGATGATGATGATGGTGATGATGATGGTGATGATGATGGTGATGATGACGATGATGATGATGGTGATGATGATGATGATGGTGATGATGACGATGATGATGATGGTGATGATGACGATGATGATGATGATGATGATGGTGATGATGATGGTGATGATGATGATGATGATGATGATGGTGATGATGATGATGATGATGGTGATGATGATGGTGATGATGATGGTGATGATGATGGTGATGATGACGATGATGATGATGGTGATGATGATGATGATGATGGTGATGATGATGCAATTAATACTGGAGTTTGCAGAGGTCACCTGTGTTATTTTTACGTTGCATAGACTTACATGCACCAAAGTTACAGGAAGGAAATGTGTTGACTTTTTTTTCCACTAGGAGAGAGTAGGCAAGTGATAGTGACCAAAACCTTTACCCTACGTAATTGAATGACATCACTTTAGTTGTGTATAGAATTATAGACGGACAAGTTACAGATCACCCTCCCCCCTACCCTTGAAACATCCTTCGTCTTTCCATAGGTGAATCCGGCCAGTCAAGAATACATTGTTTTACAATGCCATGTAAATGATGGCGCACTTCTTGAACTCCTACTAAGATGATTCATTTGGGTAGACACCAACACTACGACGGTGGGACAGAATGTTAGCACGAATCAATTCTTCGTTTATAAGAGAAGTTTAGGGGTTGGCCAATCACAATGATGCTTCGATAAAGGACATCTTTGTTTTGATCTGAGAACATAAATATCCTATCGAATATACCGTGTAGGTGGTAGCAATATCCTACACTGACATTCTGTGCCATCGTCACACTCTCAATCTCCTTATACCGACAGAGAAGGGAAACTTGTCCAGAATTGAAACTCGTATAGTATATCCACTAGGATCGGACTTTCAGCCGTTTTGTTTGATGTGACTAAATTTACTCACTGTTCCGATTCAACGACGCATCCGGGAAACCGATAAGCGTCATAAATGACCTATTTCTTCGACGAAAAGCCATAATGAACGGCTTTGGTGAGCTGTCTTTTAGAGCAACGTAACATATTTTGATCAAGTGTCACTTGCTTTGGTATGTAGAACCGTCTTACGAATGTCTTAAAATGTTATACAAAGGAGAAAAGTTCCCATGTGATAGCATTTAAGCGCATACTTGCTTTCCGCAATATAACATTACGTTATACCTGTACAGAGCATAATGTAACAGAGCAGTGTAAAGTGTAATGTGTAACGCACAGAGCAGTGTATGGTGCATAGTCCTAGATTAGCCTAGGCTATACTAAAAATGGTTTTCATTCCGAGTTTAGCATGGGCACCGCCGATCTGCACATTACTGCACCCCAAACTTCGTGTGCTACACAGTTTGATATACTTGCATGCATCAAAAACAAGAATGCTTCTAGCTGCTGCAACCTCATTGACCTGTAATGATTCAGGTTCCTAGTTTCAAAGAAGTTGTTATTGTTAATGAGATTTTTTTTGTAACCTGGTTGACTTTTCACTTGGTTTCCATGTAAAACCTCAGTTTATTCGTCGAGAACGGAGTTCACCGGTGAATTTCTCTGCCGTTCTTTGAATTATTGATGTAAAGCTTGTCATGGTCGTTATATAGCCTACACACATTCGTTCTTTGTTCGATTATTTCCATGGCAACGATTCTCTTTGAGACTGGCAATATCTCAAATAGTACGCCTATACCCTGGATTTACGTGTTCCAGGAAGTTGCAGAACCATCATGGGAGTTAACGGTATATGCAGTCGTCGCGGATATGATGTCGTTGTTGTGCAAGGCTGACACTGATGGGCACGCATTCGTGAACTATTCGTGAACTCGTCGTGAACTAGTCGTGAACAGTGCGGGAGCCCCCAAATGGCACGACTTGCCAAGATAAAATCGTGGCCAAAATTCGTGCAGGTGTACGTCAGCCTTGCATTACACAACGAACACGGATCGTTGAGATGCCAGCACTTTCCAATAATATACTCAAGTAAGGTTGAGAACAAACGGAGGCAAATTCTAAAATAAAAATTCTAAAATTTCTAAAAATTTCTAAAATTCTAAAATTTGTATGGCAAATTCGACGTAGCCACGATCTGCCAGAGACAGGCTTGAAATAAGAACTGAAGTTGGGTAAATCGCTCTAATGATGTTTGCCGATAATTCTTAGTATAGTCCAGGAAACAGCTATAATCAACCTACTATCCACTTCAGGTAGAGATGTAAAACATTGTAGAGGACATTGATAACTTCCAAAAGCAATCAAGTGATAAATTATGTGAACGAAATCATTTTTGTTACCCCACGTCAATGTTTTGTGGGAAAAAAAATGCCCGGTTATGATTTTGTGGCGATTTTGAAAGTCCTAAACCGCTCAGGATATTGCCATATGCTTCATTGTTATGATTGTTGTATGACTTAAGGTCAAGTTTGATTGTGCCGTATCAATTAGCACTTGACCTACTTATGACTATTAACGACCTTTCGCCATGATTATAACCGCAAACCAATCAAATTAAAAGTCACATGAACAGTCAAACTGTGCAATTATATGTTCAAGACCAAGCCTCTAATTAACAAAAGACAAGATAACGTGCATAAAAATGTTATAACTAAGTGATTCTCATATAAATTTAGACCTTATAACCAAAATTGAGTTTTTTAACTAGCGTCTGTGGGTAACAGAAACTATTCTTACATAACTTTTTCAAGCACACTATACCGGTATGTAAGCGTAAGCGTAGGGAAAAAAATGGTCCATTCCAGGAAGACAGGCAAGAGTGCAATAAAACTTTATGACATAACCCACTTTTGTCTACTGACTTGGGCCCTAGAATTTTCGTGTACTAGGTTAGGCGTAGCAGTTGACCAGGTAAAATCATTCTTGTCATATGATTTTCAAGGTCGCTGTATGTTTAGGAGTCTTACAGAAAAAGTCTGAAAAGGGAAGTGGTGGCCGGATGGTTGACCTCCTTCTCCCTAACCATACGCAGACATGATCTCACTCTGCACTTATATATATGGTATATGAGACTTTTTTTTATTTTCCCAGTTTGAATGACAATTGAAAATTCATAAAAAATTCAGAACGAAAAATTGTGAGCCTACTGACGGTATTTAGCTATACTAATCGCTTCGGTGCCTTACTCTTTCATGGGCAGAACCATTTCACAAGTCCCTTTCTTTAAGATGATTGAAAATTTAAAGGGGCTCATTGATTTGGTTTACAAACGTCATGGTATTTTGTCACACCTGTTCAGAGGTATTTCCTTTCTATTATATTGATAATAAATGATCAAGCTGAGAGATTCTGAAGATCTGACACAGCTGAATCAACAATGACGGGGTAATTACCAATTATACTTACTGGCAATCTGTGACCATGCAATTTTTGGAAGAAATAACTATGGGCTATTCCTCTTCAAAAAATATTGTTATTTCTAACATTTTCCGCAACTTTAGGAATGGATACATGACCAATGAGACTAATTAGTAGTAGTAGTGGCATGCAATCGTTTCTCTTAAACTCATCACAAAATAAACGGTAAGAGCTCAATGAGCTCCTTTAAATTGAATAATGATGGTCTTTACTTCTCGGTAACCTCTACAAGACATCCAGAATTTGTCAAAATCCTCCCATCACTATCTTTATCATTAAATGTAAATGTACTTACGATAGAGTTACATGATCATACAGTCGTGAAAGGAAGCGTTCTAAGAAAAAAAATTACACAAAGTGTAGAACACTTCCTGTGAAGAGATTAGACTTCGAACGAGAAAAGGGAAAGTAATAAAGATGCCTAGTAATATGAATCGAAATGTGATATGACAGTGTGAAATATTTCATACTTTCAATATACAATTAACAGTTAAGAATTCATTATACATTTTGTTATTATTCTTTCCTTTTTTAAACTTAAGGGGATACTACAAATATTGAATATTGATGGAGAGAGAATACCCCATTAAACGGCTCGGGTTCATAAAATCTAGTGACCAAACAAAGATATTGGTGTATATGAATTGCATTTCTGGGACCACAGTTATGGATTGCTAAATCATTAATATAAGGAAAAAAAAAACTGTAAATGAAGGCTGGTGAAGTATGATTCATAGCTTTATAAATTCAACTTGCATTGCTTATATTAATCAGGTCTTTAGCTTGATGTAACATTCAAAAGAGTGAACTGGTGTGGTCACATGGGGCAGCATGAGCACTGCCACAAATAACTGTTTTTATTTTTTGCCTTTAAAATAATATCCATTGAGGCAAGGAAAGTTGGTCTACTTGGTGTTTCTCGAGACGCCAGCATGACATAGAACTTTTCTTCCCACCACTCGTTAATGGCCAGGAAGTTTGCACATGCATGCACACTTGTTCCAGGGGCACTCAATTTGTAATTATGGCAGATATTTTTTATTTCTCTCCGACCGACTCTCTATTTGTCCGTATGTGTTCCAGTGGGTACGTCTGTCCTTTTTTCCCTGTGGCTAATCTTCCAATGTCCACGTGAGATGTATTATTCTGTTCACCGTTGGAAGTATTAACCGGGAAGACATTGCTCCTTCCCCCACTATTCCGTCCCTTCTTCTTCATCCTCTTTTCCCACTTATATTCAACCTGCAGACGACTAACAAAACATGAATTTTCCTGTCTTTCTGACGTTTTAAACATAAATGTTTTTAACAGAGGGTACGGATAAATATCTGCTTTGGATGATTTTCGATCAAGATGGGTTTAATTAAAGACATAATCGTTTATCAATATGGAAACAGTTGTAACTACCCTTTTGTTGTAATCCACCGGTAATAAAACTACGTTGATCAAGACTTTGGAAATTCCATTAATAGAGATAGTATATGGAAGTAAAGTAATAAATGTAACCAAAGTAGGTAAAAGCAGGAATGAAGTTTAAGAAAATTTAACGACTTTACAAATTACATCAAAAGGAGAACAGTGAGAATTTTGTCGCGGAATTTAACGTTATAGCGGTGATTAAGCAGTTGATGGTTTTCAACAAATTAATGTAAACGTACAGAATAAAAGATATTTCCATGGTTGTACCTAACCTCTACAATTACAAGACAATATATGCTAAGAGGTTGGACAATAAATCCCATTCATCTAACTAACATCTTCATAATTTAATAAAATATTCACTTGATTTGAAACGGTAAGTTTTGTAATTATTAGTTTTGTCCTTCTCGAACTCCTCAAGTTACCTCGTTTTGCTGCCATGCATTTGAAATCTCAAATGTCTCAATTTGAAAACTTCACTGCTTTCTGTCGCAGCATGTTTGTATGGAGATGGTTTGTAAGTCAAGACAGTCATCACTATACCTTGAAACAAAGAAGGTAGTTACAGTAGGACAATAATGACATCACAAACTGTAGGCTTACCATTTTAAAGTGAGTGAATAAGCAAAACAAGAAATGCTCGTGGGGACTAGGATAGAGGACATTTCATATATCAGCTCACTCGGATTTGTCCCTGAAAGACGATAGTTGGACATTTGAGGTCAACTCTTAATCTTTGCAATCTTTTTGGCTACTATTTTTTTTTTTTAAATTTAGGCGCACTTTATGTTCCAGAATTCCAGTTAGATTTGTTTTCTAGTAGATTCAGACAGATGAACTCTGTGAGGTAGATTAACATTAATCGTTATCAACACTCTTACAGCGTGGAGATTACTCATAATCATTCCTGACAACGAGGGTTATTTACCAAGGTAGTCAGATACTTGTTGGATTTCTTTTTCTTTCTTTCTTTCTTTCTTTGTCTGTCTGTCTTCAGTTCGCTTGTCTGTTTGCATTTTCTTTTTCACTTATCTCAGATTTGACACAGAGGGGATAATCTGCAATTTATACGCCTCTCGTAAAGGTGACTTTAACACCTCCAGAAGAAAAGTAAAGAAACAATATCAATTAGACTGTTCTTTGATCATCTGTAATCTTATTTTTGTTTAGATAGCCTAGTTCTCAGACTGTATTTTCGAAAGGATAATGCAGCTAGTACGTTGGGAGAACTACATTGTTTTGAGATATCAAGATTGCATTACGTAATAAGGTATCGGTAGGACGAGGAGTTACATATAGGTAAATATTAAAATCGGGTTCAATGAATCGTCGGAATGGCCAGTGCCCTAGTAAAGAGTCGCTATGAGAATGATAGCGGACATTACAGTGAGTAGCGAATGGAATCCCGGGGCAAGTTGATGTAGTACTATTTTTACGGTTGTAAAGTCGGGCTCTGAATTGCGTTGGACCCATTTGAAAATGCAAACATTCATGCACTGGAATTTTGATCGTGGATAACATGAGATTGATGACCGTTTTCCTAAAGGAGAAGTCTAGGGAGGGAGAGGGGATGTAATGTCATCCCAATTGAAGAATTTTCAATTAACTACCAGGTAATCTTAGATGCGACCTGGTACAATATTTTGCATCTTTTACAATTCATAAAACGTGCCAACCTGGAATATTGGAAACTCCGAACTTGGAGGTGTGTGTATACCTTTCTGCTATAACTTACTAGCATTGAAGAATCTTTGACTATCGTCACTCTGATTTCTTAAGGTGGGGGGGGGGGGAACAGACACACAGTCAGACGAGCGCGCACACACACAAGGGGGGGGGGCAAGTATATTAATGGTCAGTTCTACATATACAAGTGTATGTAGCGAATATCTATAATTTTATTCTAAAAGTATCATTCAATTTTGTTCAAGTATCATGTAGCCTATAGTCGATATATTCACTGGATACTCGATACAGGGACCATTCTTGACTCCTTTCAATTGCATGTCAAGATTAGTAAAAAGTTTTACTGTGGGTCGGGGTTATCAACGTACTACTCACGGTAGGGAAGTTTACACGTTCAGAGTATGGGCAATGAGCGCATGTCTATCAACTTACTAGAAATGGTGGTGGAAATTAACTGCCCAACTAATGGGCTGGCCGAGCTCACTGAAGCCCCAAAATAGATTTATCGGGGTCAAGTATCCCAAACTTGACTGAGCTTAAACATGATAAAGATGGTTTAGAGATGTTTAATGACTGTCGATTGGGTAACACGGAAAGAAACTCACCGTTCCATCATGTCTAACTCACTTTCAGGAGGTTGGATTTGTAAGGTTTTTTTTCTGGAAGAGAGTTTTCGTAATATGGTGTTGATTTCTACTTTTTACTTCATACTTCATTGAAATTAGCCGCAAAATTGAGTTTATAATTGTAAAGAAAATGTTTTATGTTTTCTCCAGCTCACTTTGCGTTAAAATTTGCTTTTACCGTTCGTTGTTGCTGTTTGCCAGCTTTCACTAAGTCTGGCTGGCTTGCTAGATCTTGTCTTTCCAGAGGCAGAGTATGTTCATATTTCCTAAAGGTGGGAGGGGGGGGGGGGCTGGAAAGGCTTGCATATTGCCACTAGCCAATTTATCGCATGGCATGCCGAGAATTGCAGTAGGCTCTACTTTGGAGAAAACGGTAAGATTTAAAACCACTATTGTGTCCATCCCATTTTTGGAAATCATTTAAATAAAAAAGGGGGGGGGGGGTGGATAAGGAAGGCGTGAGGGAGTACGTCCCGAAAAGCCGATGACCAGTTAACATTTCCAAATACTTTTAAGAGGGTGTCACGAAATGTTAACTTTCTCACGTTTTCTTTGATTTTTTTTTCCTGTTCAAGTGATTTTCAAAAACTGGATGGACATGCACAACAGTGAGTTTAATCATATCGTTTTCTAGAATCCACTTTTTGCTTCCGTACAAGGTCCTCTAAGGAATGATGCAAACCCTCTAGAAGGTTTTTCTGATGTTCTTTTCTTTTTATTTACATTTTAGTAAAATGGCATCTCAGAGTGACTTGATTGAGAAGACTGTGGCCGAGACCCTGAAGCAAATCGAGAAAAATGCTCCCGAAGATTTCAAGAAACTGAAAGCTGATCCAAAGGGAAGAGACAAAGTCATCCAGGCGGCTCGGGAGACGGCGACCGAAACGTTAAAGCTCACCGACGAACTCCGTGGCCAACCTGCAAAGGATGTCTCCGAGATTCTCCGCAAGCACCTATCCAAAGACAGGATAAATCTTATCAAAGGCGGTCTTGAGATACCAACCTTCCGCATGACCATTTCCAAGCAGGATAACGGTCAACATCTGCTAGAGTTCGCCAGGGAAGGGAAAGAATTCCAACCCTCGAGAGCAGTAGCCTCCGTTGAGGATATCGACTGGGGAAACGTCCAACAGTACGCCAGCATTCTGGTCGAGGCTGTCCTCCTTGTCATGTCTGCCGTGGGTATTTCTGTGTCTCCCTCGGGAGAGGCCGTCACAGAAGCCGTCGGCGAAGCTGCCGATGCAATCCGAAGCTCGTCCAAATTGGAAAAGGCGATGGAGGATTTCGTCGACTCGTGGAACGCATCGGGGGCATCTTCCTACGATAAGGCTAAGGCAATATTCACATTGATAAAGGAAAGTAATGCAGGTGGGATTCTTTGGACCGTCATCAAGAGCGTGTGCAAAGATATGTCGTGGCTAGATTGGATGGAGACCTCGGCTAAGGTTAGCGCAATGATCGTTGCTGCCCTCGCTACGGACGGAGTGGCGTTGATTGCTGAAATAGCCCTTGTGGTTTTAAACGCGGTGGATTTTGGTCGAAAGATCGCCAACATTGTTCAGCTGTCAGAGGTTAAGAAGACCATGTAGGGGCCATTGTTACTGGTTACGTTGGCTTCACGTATTAGTTGGATATATTCTGCTCTTTGTGTTTTTTGTTGTCTTTAATTAAAAGGTATTGCCTTTAATTAAAAGCTATTGTCTTTAATTAAAAGGTATGGAAAAAAAGTGTTACACTTAACTGATAGATGGAAACCTATTACTATTTGATACCGGAGTATGAGTTAATTATACTTCGTCAGGGCAATTTTTATCGCAGCATTTGTTTGAATCTGATGATGGTAGATCATCTTAGAAGTATATAGCTTAGTGCCAGTATCCTGTTCAAGCCTTTGCTGTTCGTGTTGCGAATTTACCCGCACACAAACTCAAATAAAGTTCAAAAACGTTTAACTTAAAAAATATTCCTAATCGAAGTAAACATGCGTTTTAATTATTTAGATATGATCAAGGGGTGTTAACATTTCTTAAAATTTACATACCGACCTCCTCCTTTTTATGTTTTTTTTAATTTGTTTTGTAATTTTTTTAAAAGTAATTTGTTTAACAAAATATTAAACATATGAACATGAAAAATGGACTTGAAAACGTAAAGCGATATTGTGAAAACACATACCTCTGTTAAAAAGATAAAAGAGATCAACTTAGTGGTATATATAGGTAGCATTATACTGGAATACGGATATGTAACATCATTGTGATGATTTTGCTTCCAATTAGTGAGCAAATTTTGAAATGTTAGTTTTTTCCTACATTTTCAATTCTGCTACTTTCGTTAAATTGTTACGCTGCCTCCAACTTGTACACCGGTAAAAGTGAGATCATTCATGATCAGTTTTACGAATGTGCAATTGCTTTTCTATACACAGAGAGAGTCGGTTCTACTCAAATTTAATCTAATATATCAGTGACGTCACGAGGTAGCCAACTGTAAACTACTTTGCCATTTGCATGTACTGTCACTCCAGTTTATCAACAAAAGCCTGATCAGTCTGAGTCAGTGAGATAAAGAATTACCTCTTAACTTTGAAAGTGGCCAATTTATAACTTCGTTATGCAATGAATCCCAATCGAGAAAGGTAGAGCGTATCACGTTCTCCTATATATGGAGTTATTGTGGTGCTTTTGTACCACTTAACATGACTTCGGTACTTCAAAGAGACCCCTTTTCGTGTTGCAATGGTGTCCAATCTCTTCCCCTGTAATAGGGCACCCTGCAGTTCTTGCATCACTTAAGATCAATCTCTGCTCGAAAGAAACTCTTTCGTGATAAAACGATTCCCTATCGGTGGAAGTTAATTAGAGCATATAAGTTACTCCTAAAATGGGGGTTCTAGGAAATTATTGTACCAGTATGTTGAACGATGTTTCAAGAGGCACCAGTTACCTGATGCACTTCATGGGTAAACAACAACCGCATCTTCCGCTTGCTTCTTTTTTTTTACAGTGTATCTTTAGAGTATTAAGTCAATATCTGTTTACTAATTCACCTGAAATGTTTTACCACTCTGTATAAATGTCATTAGAGACCACTTCTATGATTTCTAAAAGTTAGAGAACGTATCGGTTTCATCTGTAATAGCTTACCAGGAAATTAATGGACCAGTAGTTTTGTTCCGGCGTATGCGTAAATATACACCAAATGCATAATTACTGCAAGAGTGGGTAAGAATTTAGAGCCTTATTCTATTTGTGTTTTTCTCTTCTTTTTTTTTATTTTGATGATTTCCAAAGGCGACTGAAACTTACAAGCAATTCTCTGCCACATTCACTTAAAAATGGAGAGAGCTGGCAACTTTCCAAAACAAGAACAAAAAAAGAAAAGAAAAAGAAAATACCTTATCTACTGATGAACTTGGTTCATATAGCAGTGGACAAAGTTAATTCTCTTTTTGTAAGCCTGTAATTGTGAGCTTTAGGATAGAGGTCTTAGAGTGCCACGTAATTGGACTACCTGCTTATATGGACACTTATTGATCACAATTTAAAATGTATTAATGCGTTGATTTTTGTTTTTATACTAGGAACTTTATCCCGCTGTTACGGGTTAGTAGGCCTATGGACTTCTGTGCCGTATGAATGATGAAAGTAGACGTACGGTATGTAACCCGTTACACAAGTTGTATTGAATTAATCATTGGCATCATTGCCAATTGGCATGCTTTAGCACTAAGACAATAGAAACTGGGTCACGATGGCATATTATAATAGGAGAAGATCAGCTCTACAAGCGAGAATCGATACAGTCCCTAACTTTGTATACTGCATATAGTTATAATAATAAAAAAAATAATAATAACAAAATAATGATGATAATAATTATAAATATAACAATAATAACAATAACAATAACAATAACAATAAAGATAGCAATAACAATAATAATAACAATAGCAATAACAATAACAATAATAACTAGAAAAGTCGTTACGAAAATCGTAACCATTTTTTTTTATAAGTTCGTGTAGAGGGGAAGTTATTTACGTTCTTTTGTGACCGTCGGTTGGTAGTAGATGCCGATTTTTTATGTTTCTTTTTAACAGATATGGCTACATAAATATATTTAAGAAGATGGAAGCCGTGTCTAGATTCTCCAAATATATTTCTGACAAACTGTTGGAGCCAAAACGTAAAAACGTCGAATACTGTACATGATGCCAATCTTGGGTTGTAGGCTACTGCAGGCTACTAGAAGTATGTAGACCTACTATGCTACAGGTCGCGTTCGGTTGCAATTACTTCAGGGTTAATGATGACATTCATCCCAAACTTGAGAATGATTTTTTTTTTTTTTTTTGTCAGTGTGAAACCCAAGGATGTCATGCTCAGATTCTTAGTGCTGCTGGATGTGAGCGCTTTCCTGTATTTTCACAAGATGTGATCATGTATTCATGTCTGGAGTCATGGTCAGCGGTCACGTGTCCAGGTGCATTTCAACTACAAACTGTCCTCTGACTTTCATTTATCATCATAAACTTTGAATATTTTGAAAGAAAATGTCTATTTTACCATACAGTTTTACATACCTTGCTGGATTCAACGAGCCAAACAAAACTATGGGAAGCAATAGCATACTGTCAGCCTGACTTGCTGCATTCTTTATCATACTAGATAACAGTTAAAGACTGTCAAATGCCTAGAGCCTTGGAAAAGTAACATATGATTGAAGTTGCTAGTGGAATATAATGGTTAGGAGAACAGTAATTGCTTTCAATGTTTGAAGAAGAAGTACATGAGAGAATTTATTACTGTACTCAATCTAGTGAACTCAGTGCTACTAGTTTCTGCAAGTGTTATATTTAATATTTAGACAAGCGGAGACTGAATAGGTCCTATAGATTTTATACAAGAAGCACTTCTTTCACCTTTGTGTAGGCTTTGTAGTTTGAATATCATGATACGGCAGCCTTCACCTTGGCGGGTAGAGTGGGATATTGTGACATTTCCAAAAGTAAATTCAAAAGATGAAACTATGGCTGCAGTTCCAGTCTGTCGTTTCCCTATTTTTACTCTCCTTTTCAAATGATTAATAGCAATCTTGCTCCAATAGTTATATATGTTAGCTGTATATTAAAACATCTGTATATGTGAACAAAAAAGGAAGAAAAAGGTTATAGCAAAAATACGACATAATGCAAATAAGTCAAATGTCCAACCAAGTCTAGTCTCTTTTCAGTGTGGCAGGTAGCCTGCTCTTAGGTCGTTAATTCACTAGGCTGCTCAGTCACTTGCTTCCGAGCTACGTTTAGGCCTTAGAATAAGGAATAGGCTAATGTTAATAACTTTTGTACACCCTTTACGTCCAGCTGACTGACTGGACAAAAATATTCTAGTTCATCTTTTCAATCAACCACTGACCACATGTGAATTAATTTTAAGTGACGAGCTCCTTGAATAAAATCAGTCATGCCCCTATAGTTCGTGCTCAGCCTGCCTGCTTCAGAGATAACAAAAAACCCTTTACAAAACCCTTCCCGTCCAAGTTGTCTGTTTAGTAGAATCA
>CM037833.1:27980675-28167298 GCA_021234535.1 Stichopus chloronotus | reverse complement strand
TTTGTTTTTCTAACTTCTGGGTACCCCAGCAGGGCCATGTTGTACTTCGACTATCTATTTTTGAACATGCCTGTGAGTGCCGACGTAGTTTAGGGACAGGGAGATGGAAATACGAGTTAGCCAGCTAGCCTATAGTACATGATTAAGCAATCTGCAAAATTCGAGAGACATAGTCATGACACTGAAGTCTTGAAGAAAACAGTCTGTGTCAGGCTTGTATGCATAGTAGCCTACCAATCAACACATCGACCGTTTTGGATCTACAACTATGCAGGTTACCGGGTCGTAGGTTTAAATTTTGTGTGCGTGTGTATACTGCCTTATCTTGATTTCTCAATGCATTGGTTTGCGACCTCGGATGACAGTGTGCGAAACGCTTAGCTACCTCCTGTTTCAACATCAACGGATGTACCTGGTGAGTTTTGAGATCTTCTTTTATATTGATGTAAAAACAAGAGTTTATCATTTTCTTAAAACAAGGAAAATGATAGTAGAAACATGGAAAAAGCAAACAAAATGTGGCGTCTGCCAAACATACATTAATGTGACAATTAAGGATGACAAATGTCTGAATGTCTTGTCATTTAATTGTGATCCAAGAGTCCACTTTAATTCTGTAGACAGTCGAAGCGATCGTCGTGTTACATTTTATTCCACAACACATGTTTCAGGGTGTTTATCTCTGCAATATTCAAAGTAAACAACACGGTATGTGTATTCTGAATTCCAGTTTATCAAAGTGGAAACCAATTAAAATTTGGAAAAAAAGCAGAAGAGAAAATGGAAAGTTTACAAAACTGCAAATTTTGGATAACAAGCGGACAAGTACCGCGGAGCCTATAATGTATAAAAAAGTAACCGATAATGTAAAATTAACCCGATAAAGTAGTGACAAATTCACCTATAATTAACACGAACCCATAATATAGTAAAATATTAACCAATCATGTAATTACAAATAATGTAGTGATGTAGTTAGATGTTGTTAAACCTGTGCAAGGTCCAAATAAGGTCATGAAAATAAGTAATGATATCGAATACTCCTTGAATCAAGTATGCAACAAGTTATTTTATGTGAAACGTGACCTTTCCTTATTTTCAATAGGACGCGTGAAAAATAAATTAGTAAATATTTTAGATCTGATTATGCTAGGTGCCCGTAATGGGGATTAATGTACAGGTATTTACAAATTGCATCATTTGTTTAAATTGTGCTCATGATATGCTGAAATGTAAATCGTGTCGTAAATTTGGTTCCTTACAAAAATCAGCAATGTTCACTCAATTTACAAAAAAAGTGATATATCTTGATTATGGTGTTTTCATGTAAATCCTGGCAAAATAAAAGGTAAATTCCGAAAGAACTCTCAAGGTATGCTGGAAACCCAAATTGTGAGGCATTTTTTCAATCAGTAAGTTTTACTAAGTAGAAGTGTTTGCGATGTTTCGAACTGTTCAAAATAAATACTTTCATTACGTAATGAATATATAATTAATATGGTCACCCCATTAAGGTCGACTAACTGAAGCGTTTATTGCCCTTGAGTATTTTAATAATGCTACCTTACTCCTTAAAGTAAACACCTTGCAGTGTTCAAAACATGTTACAACGTTTTAAATATATTTCACACTCTACACACAGAATCCTATTCTCGTCATTCGATGCTGGACTAGTTTATAACTAGTCCAGCAACTAGCCAGGGCGGAACCGACAGTCTTAACTCGTCAGGGAAACTAGTCACGGCTCCAGAGCCTCGTTTCAGATCTCTTGACTAGTTTATAGGGCTCCGACTAGCGTGGAATACGGGCTTGACTAGTTTATCCGATGTCAAAAGCGCACTGACTAGTTTCCTCATCCACGCTAAACTAGTCGAGCAAACTAGGCATTGACGGACTGGCCTATCGCAAATCAGTTTGAGTTGTGGGGTTGGGGTTTACTTTATTGGAGCGGGGGTAGTCCAGGGCCGTAGCCTGGGCAAAATCCCTAGGGGGGGGGGAGTTAAGGCACTTCCCGCAGAGCGTCACCATCCTTCAGCACTAAGTGTATGGAAATCTCGGGGGGGGGGGGGGCAGTTCCCCCTTGCTTCAATGCAGGCCGCTACGGCCCTGTAGTCTCATAGTCAGATTTGACGCTTTAGGATGTGCATTCTATAACAGTAAAAATGCAAACCGACACGTGGAATATTGAAGCGTCCCACAGGCCTGTATCTAATATATATACGTTCGTGAGCGTATTGCAGCTGCTTTTGGGCAGATTGTGGATGTTACAATATAGGCCTAAGTTGGGCTCGGCGGGATATGTTTTCTTTGATAACAAATACTCCTTCTCAACAGATCAGACGTCGATTCTTCTTCCCAGTACAGGGCATATATGGCATATGTACCTTTAAACGATCACTCGCTATGACTTGGGGGTAGGCCTATTTAAATCACGTGGCCCCTTTCCCGGAGGTCCAATTTGTACTTCAATGTATGGCGTGAGCTTTTCAAAAGTGGTGGGGGGGGGGGGCAAAATGTTCCGCTCCTCCACACGGTTTTTTAATTATATATGGAAACTTTTCTGAGAGTGGGGGAGAACCCCTGCCCCTCCCATTTCCTACGCATATGACGTGCTTTACTTGGCGTTTATTTCTCTGGTACGACTGCATCAATAGTTCACAACATTTAGGCCTACCTTTTGTTGAAACCGTGAAACGTGACTCTCATCTTTGATAGGCCGAATTCATATGAAGGGTGCGTGCAATGCTGTGAAATTGTCTTGCCTACCCTTTTTTCAGTGCATATTATAGATTTCTATAGTCTTTGTCAAAGACCAGTTTGATTTTTGTACGCACTGCAGGGGTTCATAAATTGTTGCTACTTGGTCTTGTCCCAGGCTGTCAACGAACGTCTAGATCTCTACAGTTATCTGACCTCTGACCTGGCTAGTCGGATGAAATACCGCCAAAATATGAGCCTTGTTATTTCTGCAAAATTTACGTGCGCGCCGACCGGATACGGCGACATTACATACATTGTATACACTGGCATGGCATGCCAGCTAGCTCTAGCTAGTGTACACGTACGTACACACGACACGTACGTACGACGTAGTGCACATATGCACACTAGACTGCAGACGACTGGACTGTGGCCGCGGCGTCCATGCACTTTGCAAATTTGACGTCAAAGAAGTGCCACACACCGTACGGACGCTCTTCCGAAGTTTCGTTCCTTCCTGGAAATTTGCATCATAAATGTATCAACTTCCTTGTGCCCCGTTTCTATTCTAAACGTATGAATTAAGATGGACCAAGAAGAAGCCGACGTTACTTTATGTGAGTTAAAATCAATTTCTCTAGTATTTTGGTTAAAATTGATTTGGCCTAGGCCCTATCCTAACACTAACAGTTACTGAGTTAGGTTAGGCCTAGCCTAAGCCTAGGCCCGTAACACTAATTGCCCCTAGCTGCCTAGGGCCTATGGTTTGATTTTCGGTTGTACCCTAGACTGTAGGCGACAACCGTAATTCATCTGATACTAGGCCTAAAGTGCCCTCGTGGTATTTTCAAACCTAGGGCCTAGGCCTATAGTGTTCGATTATACTGACACTCACTAACCTATCGACGACCCTTGTTTCAAGTGATGTGATTATAACCTTTCATGAGCGATGAAATGGCCAATGGCCAACAACATCGAAACTGATGATGATGATGATGATGATGATGATGATGATGATGATGATGATGATGATGATGATGATGATGATGATGATGATAATGAAAACTTGGTGGGCCATCAAGATCCCAGGGATAAGTTAAGTTTACATTGAAGGACTCACAGCCATAAAGCAATTTCAAGCACAGTCATATTGGGAAATTGTTGGTGCACAGAGATAATCGAGGTCATAGGTAAAAAATTCGTAATTTTTCGCATTTCCATGCCTCTGTAACTTTGTGCGCCTTTGTCAGATTTTTCGTTTAAAGGTAGCTCTGCATGTACACTGTCTGTGTCTACTGAGAAATGAAAAACTCTTGGGATCTCTGCATTCTGATTTTTTATGATTTTTGAAAAAAATTGTAGAAGAACAGGTTTTTCAGTACTTTTGGATTTCTGGAGCACAAAATGCACTTTTTTCAGCGTCTTAAAAATGTTCGCCAGAAGATCCCATGTATATTTTTATTGTATCTGCTTGAGTTTTGTGGTGTCTAGGCTGATGAACTGAAAAATGGTTGGGATAGCATTCGCGCAAGAAAATAATCAAGGTTAAAGGTCATACCAGCTAATAATTGCGATGATTACTGTCAATTTTACAACCCCATAAAATAAAATCATCTGTCAACATGATCCCATGAATATTTGTATTGTATCTACCTTAGTTTTGTGATATTTACTGGTTCAAAATAAAAATTGGTTGGGATCTTGTTAGCATATCGATAAATTGAAGGTCAAAGGTCACTGCAGCAGCAGCAGTTTCTGTCAACCCTGCAGATTGGAAATTAGCCGTCCTTCCGGATTTCGCTGAAAATTATTTTCAGCACACCTTGCATAATGTATGGGACCATATATAATATAGCTAGGCGTTGGAGTTGGACAAATGCGTGATTTCGGTAGCCAAAAAACGCACCAGAATTTTCCAAAAAACACAAAAAGCACAAACGCATTTTATGAAAAACGCACTTGAATACAGACTGATTCGGTGTACCGGTTCGCCCTAAAAACGGCGCAACAGCAATGAAACACCTGCACCAACTGCACTGAAACTATAATAAATGAACACATAATCGCAGAATTCCCTCCAAAAATGGATCTAATAAATCATGAAAGCAGCAGTCCGCAGAGGTGTCCTTACACAATGAAACTTGTGGAGGTTGATCACAGCTCGCTATGATTACCGCAAGTGCCACCCACCATGCCTGTTGCAAGCGGTCTCACTCGACAGCACGGCCCACAGTCATATTCATTGCGACCAGCCCTGTAAATGTTGGGCTAGACTACACTGGTTTTGTCTAGTTTGTGAATAAAATGTATGCTGACCAATTGACTATATTTTCCCCAGCGAAACTAAACAAATATTAATTTTTGTCGAGTTAATTCTTCAAGGCTACTGCGGGCCACAGGCTCACAGCTCTTCCCGAACTTTTGGCCTTGCCGCCGTGCCAGGGTTGGAAAACCTTGCTGAATTACCAGCGAACACAGTAGAAAATCCGATTTCCCGCTGACATTTGTGTAGGGGGGGAACCCCTGGTGGAGGGTTCAGGGGCAAGTTCCCGGAAAATTGGGGTTCCTAGCACATCAAAGGGGTAAAATTGTGCAGCTGAGCACAAAAAATATAACTGAAAACTCGCCACAATATTTGAAAAATCAATCACGAAAGCTTCAAGTTAGGCTATTTGCGTTGTTGCAATATACGGTACCTTTTTAAATGTGAAGAAGTGTCACTTGCAAAATGTCAGAGACGAGTGAAACTTGAGCCCGATATTGCGCTTAATAGATATGCAATAGGCCTAGAATGTCTTGATCATAGACCACTATTCACTGTCAACTACTACAAGCTGCACTACTTACAAACAGCGCTGCGAGTAAAAATCCTGGCATGTTTCCAAGAAAAGTTTTTAACTGCAAAAATGTGAACACCTGTTCCAAAAAGGACATTTATCGCATTCGTAATACTCAAATTCAGCCACCTGTTGCAGCTACGACATTTGTACCGAACTTTTTCATCCCTGATAACTGTGACTATTAACAGCCAGCAGAAATTTACAGCCAAAAAAGTTAAAAATAAAAGTCGTCCCCCATATTTCAAAATGGTTTAATCGAGGCAATTTTTTTACTGCGTGTAACATTACCTTTTCCAGAAAGGTGTTTGGCGCTACCATTGCATCTGTGTGTCGGACTGTAAACGTAAAGAAGGTACAAAGGTCAAGCCATGCTGCGTTGGTCTGTTGCGCCGCTATGTACTGTGTGTATGCTGTGTTCATACGAACCTACTGTATGAAAGCACTCCGTTCTCATTAATTGGACAGAGAATCTTGTGCTGAGTTCGGAAAAATAAAAAAAAAGAAAACACTGAAACCGACAGAAATGAAATTGTGCACGAATTCCGCGCAAATCATCCTTGGGCACTGTGGTTCATAGGGTGTGTAGGGCGGCTGAAGTGTGCCTAAAAGTAAACTGGCGATAATTTCTGGTTACTCGTGTGGTCGTGGGGGATATACTGGACATCGTGGTTTATTGGCATAGAGGTAACATGCGCTATTTGCCTATGTGAGTATCGTAAGCAATAGAAATCAACAGAGCTTCTTTTCATATTTGTTTAGCAGCATTTTCTCTGTTCTCCCTCATTTATTTTTTTTTCTCTGAAGATTTCCCGGTTTTTTCCCCGTTTTTCATAAAAAAAAACGTGTCCCGACAAGCAGGATTTCCCGCGAACGTCGCTGATTTCCCGCGAACCAGGTTCGCAAGGTTTTCCAACCCTGCCGGCCGCACCATGTTCGTATCAACAGCAGCGATTCAGATTTTTCAGGCCGAGAAGCGCAAGCGTGTTTGCAGTAATTACATGTATGTACATACAGTAACGTTGCACGGTATACCGGTACTTCCGTAAGTACCGGTCTGTACCGGTACCGGTACGGACTATACCACCAATTAAAAGGTACCGAAGTACCGCCGACAACGGTACCAAACGGTACCGCGAAAATAAGCTTAACGTTAGGCCTAACGTTAGGCCTAACGTTACACTTGTGATGTTCGTTTTAACTTGAAAGAGAATAAAGTTTGAAAAACGACTTTGCGTGTTTTATTTGTAACCTCTCAGTCAAACTTTTAAACAATGATGAAATATATTATAAACAGTATTACAACAATATTATATGAAAAATCTGTGAAAAGGTAAAAGCATATATTACAGCTTCGTCAAAATGAACTTACAACATAATGGCTTCGTAAGTGGCCTGTATGTGTACAGTGTGCACTGTGCTGATATTTGGTTACGTACTGGCACTTGGGAAGTAAGTACAGCATCCAGTAACACCTCGCTAGCAGTGTGATCGAACGAAACGTGTACCAGGTGAGTAAAATAGGATTTATGGATTCCATTTCAAGAAAAATTACCTCTAATGACTGAGAGAGATGTGTGAAACTTCATTGGATTGATACGATTAACATTATTTCATGTGAGAAGAGAAGAACACTTGTGCAGTTTGGAAATACTTTGAATATTTACTTTTCTCCTGTTATCAACATTCTAGATAACGTCAGGCATCAATGAAATTACAGTATGTCTATAAACTCTCCATGAAACATTATCGGACGCGCTAAGCATTTTTTTTATGGGGGGCTTTTGTTTGTGCATTGTTTCTGGTTTTGCCGATTCTAAAATCAGCTTCAAAATCCTCTACCCATATAGTTTTTAGTTTTTCAGAACTGTACTCCACGAAGAAAAAAAAAAAGGTTCTAGTTACAACA
Source organism: Stichopus chloronotus (assembly GCA_021234535.1). NCBI lineage: Eukaryota > Metazoa > Echinodermata > Holothuroidea > Aspidochirotida > Stichopodidae > Stichopus > Stichopus chloronotus. The sequence goes on along the minus strand of CM037833.1, from coordinate 28,159,852 downwards.
TAAAGAATCTGCACCACAATTGCCACAAACCCCATTAGCAACATCATGGCGCCCTTAAGGGATAAGAGTTGGCACTCTGTTCCATCCCTTCTACCATAGTACCACTGTGGACACATAACGGGCCAAGTCCGGGGTAACATATGGCGGAGCCACTCCATAAATATTACTAATAAGAGTCCAAGGAACCATTAACTGACATCCATGTACCAGTATTCCATTTTCAATAGTACATAGTCGGGCCGAAGCCAACAGTCGGGAGAATGGCAGTGACAAGTTAACTGTAATGCTATTTATAAGTTTTCACATATTTTTGTTATTATTGAGAGTCTAGTCTTTCCTTCACACAGAAAATAAACTGGCTAGATTTTAGAAGAGTACTGAAATACACAGTTTATTAAGACAATTGTTATTAAATCCTTACTCCATTTCCGTGACGTTCCATATGTATTGTTTGCTGGCATTCACTCTTTCAAAATATTTCTGATTGAGTCAATACAAAGTCTGTAGTCGCCAGAACATACACAGGAGTGGTATGCCATTAGTAGCGATACACGTGGGCAGTAATAGTTTCAGTCACGATCGAGGCCATCGGATCCAAAATCATGTCATCTCATTGATTTCATTAATAATTAATCGATTATACTCTGCGCAATTCATTTAATGTTAAGAGGGTATGAGCTACGCAAATAAATCACTGAATTGACCTCATTAATATTGAAAATCTCTTCCACATAAATGAGAACGTTGGATTGGGAATTCCAGAGAGGCATGCATTTGCTACGATGAAACCCTTTCTCGCGCGCTAGCCTTCCATCTAATTAAATATGAAATAAAGTCCTGCCTGCCACTCGCATTATAAACTTGTGATTGGCTGTCGAAAATCGCGGGAAAAAGTCAACAAAAGATCTAAGACTTGTGGATCACATGATATCATTCAGTTCATGACGGTCAGTCATTCTAGAATCTACGTTGCAGCTTGGGGGCGGGGCTTATCTCGATCCACTCGATCAGAGCCGGCGACGAACAGCTGAAAATTTCCCATTGAAATAGTACAGTGCTTCGCTCGCTTCGAGCCGCAGATTTACTGTACAAATTTACATACATTTGTGTGTGTTGAATGTCCAACAAGCCTGGTAGTATTTCAATCATGTTGTTAGCGTATACAATCGGCCGACACAGTCGGCGAATTCCAGAGAATGTTTTCACAAGACAAAACAAGTTTCCAGGATTTCATGCTATGAAATAAGTTGTAACAATTGTACAGTAATTAGCACACTACAAATACGTTAACTCAGGATGTTTTCCGAGTATTTTCTTGGGTTAAAAATCAAACGTTTTTCTCTCTCTCTGGTACCGGTACCATTTGTGGCGGTACTGACGGTACCAATTTTAGGCAGTACCGTGAAACGTTAACATACAGTATAGTAGCATGCCATCAGCTCGGATATACAACCGGCCTCAGAGCCACCCACGTGGCACACATGCAGAATAATTTGTGCCCTAGTAAGGCCGAGAATGTTTCCCGTCACTGAATTTCGAAAGTCTGTTACACATTTCAAAATTCTGAAGATGCCCTATCGATGTATTGCTGCAAAAACTGCCTCAGTAATTTTGAAAATAATTCCTCAGTTCGTAGTCACAGTGGTCGCCACGCAATGCTTTATGTATTGGTTTGGGTCGAAATGGTAAGAGCCATTTCACCCCAAAGTGTATTCAGCAGAGTCACAGTGCCGATGTGCATCCCTTGAACTGATATTTTCTTAATGCGAGCAGTTCATTGTAGGGCTGATCCGACAGTAGGGATGGGTTACTTACAGCTAAACAAAACGAGGAATTCTGAAGGTATTTCTGATAATAGAAAGTTCAGATTCTATCCTATCGAACAAAGACTGTGAACACGTCTGATACACTGGGATATTTATTCAGGCTTTCAAAGCGTGGATCTGGCACTGATGCTACATACAGCTGTACCGATATTATTACTGAAATGCACACATGTACCAGGCTATACTATTAATATATACCTCACAATCGATCGTTTCTGTTCGCTGTTCCACCGCAGCTCAGTGTGAATAGAGACAACTTAGGACCTTTGGAAAGGACTTTGCAGCCATTTTATGACAACATACAAAGACTGTATCAATGAGCTGATCACTCCTGTTTCGTAATGAGAGACATCCTCTCCTTTGATTATCAAAGATTTTGCTGCATTTTTCAAGGAGAAATTTAAAATTTGAGTAACTGACAGAAAATGAAAAAAAATGCAGTAGGACACCAAAAAACGTGATTCACGCCATGAAAAGCACGATCGCGCATTTGTCCAATCCCTAAATATAGCCTATTGGCTTTGGGAACCTCAAGAAGGGGGACCTTCATTGCGATCACCTGTGAGTGCCCAAATGCGCCGGGGGAACGTCGAGACTTGATAATTCGCAGATCACTTGGGAAATTATGCAATGCGGGCATATGGTGGGGGGTCTAAGTCTGTTTTCTCCTGGGGGAAACTGCTCAAACAACAGAATGAAACATCTGATTTTAATAAACAAGCAAGTTTTCTGCAGCAATCCCACATTGACTAATGTACAGTAGAGAAATATGGAGAAGTAGTCCAATCAATGTGTGTGCAGCTACTGTAAACTTTTTGAAATTTTGGGGGACTTCTTGTGCATCATGAGGGTACTTGTAGTTAACACACAAATTTGATGAGTGTAGAGTGTAGCTCATTACACCCTCGTTGGAAACACTATGCGTAATTATAAATGCCATTAAAAAAAAAAAAAAATGTCAAATGCTCCTGCAGCCTTCAAAATGGATTATCATTAAAGTCTATTATTTTGGTGGCCAATAGCGCATTGAGTTGTTTAGGGATGTGAGGTCAGAGGTCATGAAGGATCTCTTTAAAGCCCTACAATGCCTGCAGTTACAGTAGGTCCCTGCAGTGAAGGTCATTCTTGGTGCCAAAAAACAGAAACTCTTCTCTCATATTATGCCTATATTGGATGATCATGTTAGACCTTGCCTGAAGTACGAAACAATGGCTGTGAGGTAGTCAGGAAATTTGAGGTGAAAGGTCAATTAGACATCAGTTAGGAATCTGGTTTGAACATTTTGTTTGAACATCCCAGTTGCAGGTATATTCTTTGTGCTCATCTTTTATGAAATTAATAAATCATCTATTCTGTGGCCTACAATCTGAATATACATATCATCTGTAGCAGGGAGCTGACCAGTCCCAATCAATCAGAGTGGAAGGTGCTAAACCTGTAAGGTGTATGTACTCGCATTGAGGATATGGGTAGAGGTGACACAGCCTTGCTATGCCCCTGCTAGTATAGACCACAGACGTTAGTATCTGGAATATGGGTGCAACTGCAACAGTAGCTCATTATTATAAAATAGGTAGGATACATCCAACATCATATTCCGGAAGATCAGGCGCAAATCACCCAAGGTAGCAATTATTAGCCCCTATCCACAATTTATTCACAAAATATCAATATTTCAAATGGGCATATCTCGGAAACGGTATGGAGTTGGAGCCTACAATTTTGCATGTATTTGTTACACATATGGAGGTACTGTATCCTCAATAAATTTAAGCCAAATCCGACAGGGTGCCCTGGGGACCTATGGTTTATGGGACATGACTACAGGGATAGCACAAGAACCTATCGTCTTGGGGACAGGTCTATGACTTTTTTGGGTCAAAACTATATGTGAAAGGTATTTTGAAGGAAAAATGCACGGAAAGGAATTACATTTTATTAAGCGTTTACATTAGGCTATCAATGATAAGTTGTGACTACGATGAAAATGTAATGTTTGAATGAAATGAATGCTTTGCTGATAAAATATATTGAGGGATATGCACAACAGCATTCTCACATGAAAGATACAGTATGAACCAGGGACCATATTAATGGAAAAGTGGCTCCTGGTGTTAAGATTCTTATTTCAACCCTTGGTTAGCACCTACACTGGGCCCTTGCAAATTCCCATGTGACAGTAATTTGAAGGTGCATTTTGCTACAGTAACTGCAGTGCTCGTTCTCCTTTTGCTCTAACCCTTTAGACACTACTGTATTCTCTGATCAGGCACTAATTAATGTATTTTTCATCTTTTGACCCATATCATGATTGTTGCCAGCACTGTGGCTATGCATACTATATGTGCATATCTACACTCAAAATTGACATACTTTTATGTGGACTGCACTAGGATATTCTTCATTGAACATTCCTTAGCCCCACAGCAAGTAGGACAGCAGATTTTCTCAGAAATTTGCTAAATTCAGAAATAGGGTGGAAGTCACTACCAAAGACCTATTGCATCCTTATGGCCATGATTGCTTTCAGGATCCCCAACAATGTGCATGTGACTTCCAACTTGGCCATGATAGTACAAATAGGAGTTTGAAAGTGAGCATGGTTAGCACCCTCAGGACTGCTAATTCACAAAACTAGCAGTGTTTTACTGCAATTGGAACAAAACTTGGTAGATCTTGTGCTTCCAATTTTCCAGCTATCCAACGAAGACCAATTACGACACCATGATCGGGAAGATACACCGGACGTACCCCAAGATGATGGCACAGACACCCATCATGTCATCAGGGAACAAAAAGGTATGTCACTTTACTCAGTGGATAGGCTCTGTGGATTGTGATCTTACTCAAAATTCAGTGGAAGAGGGAGCTCCTGGCAGCTGCTACCCTCAGCTTCCTTTGGATTTCTCCAATAAATAAAAATACCAAACATGGTCTTCTTGAAGGAATTAATTTTGCTGTCATTCCTGACCCTCATCTCAACTCAATCCTAAACCAAATGTGTTCACTGATGTTAGAGTGCACCATAAATTCCACACATACTAGTTAATTTTGAAGTCACAAACTACCTGTCTCACTAGTCACTTAATTTGTAGCAGTAGCGGCGGATAGGCTGAATTAAGTGTGACCCATATCACTTTACGACACCCCTTTTTCCACCCTTATCTTCCTAGGTGGTTTATTCATCTGACAATATCTGTCGCTTCTCGCATTGGTGATTATGCTATATCCTCAGAAAGTGGATTCTCGCAGGCCATTGCTTATCCCTAATTTCTGAAATGTGAAGCAGATGAGTAAAACACTCTGTCATGATGGGACGTCACCTCATCGCTGGATAGCCCCTAGCCAAAACTTGTCCTCATGTTAACCCCTGGGTAGAGAGAGAGGCAGCGGAGAAAGATGGGTGATTGGTTGCTTTGATTACCTTAGGTTTGATTACCTTGCCTTGGATTACTTTAGGTTACCTTATTATGGATCGTTCTCCTACCCAGAATAGAGTGGAGTGGAGGAGGGTATGCCGTCGTAGCCCCCTCTCCCACTGTCTGACCCATGCGAGCATGGAAACTTGATGTAAAACTGTCTGTGATGATGATGATGTTCATGCCCTTGTGCCGACATTTTGGGAAACTGAAACAGCCCCAACTCATTAAATGGGAATATGCTCAATATGTATTTTTACACTTTCTTAATTACTTTCATAAGTCATCCTTGAGTGTGTGTACCTTCAACAGGATTGGAATTGGTAATCCTTAGACCATCAGTCCAATGGTCACTTGGTCAGCTGACTTAGCTGACTGATCTGATCTGGCTGTGGACTGTACATTTCATAGGGCATCACAAGAAATCAATCAGGCCAGTCGCCATGGATGTTAATTGTTTTCTTGAGCCCTGCGTTGGTTGCTAAAGAGTGAGCGGTGGGGCTATAGTTTACACTTGTTATCTGTTTCTCATTTGTCTTCTCCTGTCATCAGCTCCTTTGGAAGCACCGCTTGATTTACAAGTTTAAGAACAGAAGACAACGAACAGACCAGGACCTGGCAGTGGTCCAAAATAGGCGACTCAACCCTGACAGGAAGCCTCGCAGTGAACAGAGGCAAGCCAGGAACATCAGACCGCAGAGGGGAATGTCGAACTATTTGCCACCCCGGGAGCCTACCGAAGATGACACCACAGTCGCCAGCCATATCAAATGGTTGGCTACTGAAAAAAGAAAGACAGCCAGACTTCAAGATGGTTCATTGTTGTATGAACAAAACCTTGGCTGACAGGAGGAAGTGGGTGGTGAACGAAACCCCTTCGGTGTCAGACGTCCAGGAGAAGTACCCATGGCTGTTTGACGAAGATGAGGTGAAACGTTGTTTTTAGTATACTATCGTCAATTCGTTTTGTTTCGGTGCCTGATTTGCTAGTCATCCAGTAAGATAGAATAAGATGTATTATATTGCTATTGAATCAAACAGACATGTTTCCCACATACTGTGACATGAAGTGGATGAGTGGAGCACTGGGGTGGGCCATTTGTGCGCTACAGTCGACTATATCCATTTTTAGGTAGAAAGAGATAGCGAAGACAGAGTATCTTGCTCAAGGATGCAGTGGAATAGAACCTTTGATTCACACTCACAATCCTCAGATCACTGGTTCAAGTTGAGTCTCTATCAACTGAGCCTCACCTTGAAGTTAAAGGTGAGTTAAAGGTAAGTGCATGCTGATAGGAGATTCTATTGCCAGGTATGTTTATCAGGGGGTACACAAGGCAAGGTACACAAGGTGAAGCTACAGGAGCGTTTACCATGGGCTAGAGTGGAGGATATCAGTCAGCGAATTAACAGGATAGTTAAGGAAGAGGAGGTAGCCGTGGTAGAAATTTGCACAAATTCACTGTGTAGTGACTGCCAGGAGGTTCTGAGGTTTAGATTTAGAGAGTTTTTTCGACTGGAGTCGACCCGGGCGAACCTTCGCAATCAGTGGTATACTTCTCAGATCCGATGGTTTCGCTAGTTGTAGTACAGTGGACGGCCTTAACCAGTGGCTAGATTTAGTGAGAAACAGGATGTGCAGTTTGTGGAGGTGTCGTGTTTCCTTGTTAGGAGGGATTTGCTTTTTCGAGATGGCCTCTACCTCAGCAGAACTGGGACATCACTACTGGGTAGGTTGGTGGAAGGTCTAGGGCAGCGTGTCATAGTTTACCTCGAACCGGCACAAATTCACGGCTCTCAATTGCGCCAACTAGGGAATGGGAACATTGTGAAATATTTGGTACAGATACAGTCAGATCCACGCCCACAGGGTGCACAGTTACTACAGTATCATAGACGCGAACAACATTTGGAGTCTAGACCTGCTACCTTTTAACGCTGATCAGCCAATCAAAGCATGCGTTGGCCAGGACTAACAGTGGGCGCCCGTAGGGAACACACATACGTAGTGGATTCTCAGAGTTTTTGTAGCATCATAGACTAAAAATTGGAGACATTTTCAGAAAGACATTGATTTTTGTTGTAATTTTTCTTTCATCTCTCAATTCGTAATGTTTTGTAATGCTTTGTTGCACTACTCACAATAGACCAGCTTAATCATGTCAATCATTCTTTCTATAAGACTGAGAGTTTAGGTAAGAATTGGTTGTTATTTCCCAGTATTGAGCTGGAAATCAAATCTGATAAACCTATGAAAACCTATATTTTGGCCCTTGAAAACCTTACAAACCTGTATTTCCATTTTTCAAACCTTTAAAAAACCTATATTTAAGAAAAGAGGTGCTGTGAGGCCTGTATCCTGTCCGTTCACCCATGCTATAGTCAGGAGATCAGTCGGCTTGGATGAGACACGAAATTGTCAGTCACACTCAAAACAAGCAAGTCCATTGCCTGTTTTTAGCATCAATTATTTCTTCTTTTGATGATGATAACTATTAATTACACAAGTCCTAAAATTGATAAATTAGCCAGTTTTGTTACTTTGAAGGAAGGTCAAATTAGCTACCTACAATTATGTTTTCATTTCTATTTTCCTGACAGATGCGGTTGCCATCGCAGCTTTCCTGGCTATTCCTGGTCTGCTGCAGGAGCAAGTTGACCAAATCATCGTGGCAGACAATGATGAGGTCTGTGGTTGTTAAGTTCATTGTCAGAATATTCAGAGGTCACCAATATTTGTTAGTGCTGGAGTTGGACTGTGACATGGATATGCGTGGCTATGGCTTCATTAAGTGGCAAAGGTAAATTATGAAGTATACTCCATGGACAAGTGCTTTTTCATGGGCATTTCTGATGCCTTGGCTATTGAGGCTGTGCTTATGTCCAGACAATAACGACCAGAACCTCTGAACAACAGTTCTCTTCCCTAGTGCACAAGCAGTAGGTACTGATAACAGCCGAGAAGGGTGGGATCTGCCAGCAGTAATAATTAAACAGTGTGATATATTGTACGTTGGATTGAATTCCTGTGCAACAAGTTACAGGCAGCAGTAGAGACAAATTACCTCGTTGGGGGGGGGGGGGGGGGGGGGACGGATACACTTGAACAGTACCACTACTCCCAATGGGATTTGAACTCTGAACACCTGGCTATTGCTCATTAGCTCACATCAACACCATGTGTGTATTGTGATCCTGCACATTTATATCTATGTATATACCCATCTATATACGTGGAGACCTGGTTGGCTCAGTCAGTAGAGCTCCGGACTGATGGTCTAAGAATTGCGAGTTTGAAACCGGCCTCCCGGTGTGCCCTTGTATATCTTTCAGTGGATATCCTATATAACTTCATGCATGAATTAAATTAATTTGGAATTCTTTTTTTTCCTCCATCCTCTTTTATTCAGTAAGTACATCTTATATGGCACATTTAACAAACACAATGACATGTATAAGGCATCTGCATATCGATTTCAGAGAAATAATGTATACGCACCACTTTAAGAAATTCTACATCTACATCATAAACCAAACATTTTAAATCATTAAACTTTTGTATGTTTCTTCAATAAGCATGAATTTTTTACCTCTTTGATACATACATACCTATTGATAAGTGATAAATTTCAATGTCCCATTTAAAAAGTAGAATTACTGAAAAAGAAGCAAACAATTTCTAAATGCCGTCTGCAGGCTGTCATAGGTTATTGTAGCACAGACTCTTGAATTACCTATTTCCTGTTCAACTTGACTAGCAAATTTAAATTTGTACAAAAATTCATTTAAGTTGGGTAACTGAAAATTCAGCTATTTGTTAAACAAATAAAATTTTGAATAAAAATTTAGAAAATCTTGTTGGAAGTATTCCCATACATCATATCAATTGTTGGGTTCATGTGCCCATGTAAACCCTACTTTAGTAGATAAAATTCTTCAAATTTCCATCAGTTCTTTATATCATTAGATATTCACATTTTTGTATTAGTTTTGCTTCCACATGAATATTATGAAGTTTTGCTACATCTGTATTTTTCCTTAATGACATGGTAACATATTTTTATCGCTTCCACTACTGTACTGCAGATGTTTGAATATGCATTTATAATCACCTTTATTTCTTTTGTCCTTGAATCACAGCAAACATGGTTCTGTGTGTTGGGACTAATATACTGTGACCATACTGGGCCTTCTCCAAATGTACCTGGTCCTGCTTAAGGAGCTTTTCCTAGATAAGGCTAATGCCTATCAGCAATATTCATTTCACATTTGTGCATGGTACAATAATGATCCACAGTGGGTGGCTCTGCAGATTTTGCCACTATATAAGGTACCCTCTCCTATAAGGTAAACCTCATTTACCATTCCAGCCGTACTGTTTGTTGTATTATGGATTTGTCAACTCCCCAAAGGATTCACAACATCGTATTTCGAGTAATATACTTACCAAACCTGCAATTGTCATTGCGGGCTTGAGATGACCTTGGTTGCTGTGCCAGTTGCTTTATTCTGTATATATGCAATCAGTGTTGGTTTTGTTCAGACCTTCAGACACACCTATTCCAATTTTCATCCTCGCATGTATCTTGTTACTTTCATAATGAACCATTGAGCCCCTTGATACTGTTCAACCATATTATTATACAGTAATTATTGAAGTAAATAAAAGTGTTACAGTAAAATTAACCTCAGTGTCTTGTCACTAATTATCTTCCAGGGTTTTGCCTCTCCAGCTGCCTGTTAAACTAGTCAAGCAAACTAGTCAGTTGCAGTGACTAGGATATAACTAGTCATTCAAACTAGTCGACCCGAGCTGGACTAGGATAAAACTAGTCATGTCTAAACTAGTCAGTAAACTAGTCAAACTGGGTACTGTCTGGACTAGTTTTTTCCTAGTCAATACCTTGTCAGATACTAGTCCAGCGACTAGTTTACATGAGCTGGACTACTTTATAAACTAGTTGCGGCAGGGAGGACTAGTTTATTAGCTAGTCATGTAAACTGACTAGGAATAAGCTAGTCAAACTGGGTACTGTCTGGACTAGTTTTTTCCTAGTCAGGATGACCACTTTAGGTTGTGTGTGTAATTCTTGGCTTCAGTTACATTTTTAGGTTCAAATCATAGACTTATTTCCACTTCAGACAAAATTCCCTTTTTTGTATACATTGTACTTGTAGTGCGAATGATTTCTTTTTTTTTAAGTTAAACAATTTTATATCTTCTTTGGTGTATTTGAAAATGCTTCAGGGAACCAGAGCACACTGCATGCCAGCTCCATTCTTCATGTACTTTACGCGCATCCAGTGGAATGAAAAGAGACTGATTTTATAGCTACTTCAAAAGTGTTAATTAAGAAAATATAGCAACAGGCTATTGAGTTTTAAGTAAACCACATTCCTCCAGACCAACAAAGTGCTACATTGCTCATAAACTGTAATTACCGCAATTCCACACAAGATGAAACTAAAATAACCTCTACTGACATGGTAATGACATTGTGAACAGCTGGTTGCTTGGCAACAACTCACTTGTGGGAACTGTAACCCTAGCTTCACTTAAAATTCCGCAGTCACATCTGGAGCTTGTCAGCTGAATAGCACGTGTTCAGTGTCGAAATAGTAAGTAAATAATGACCAAAAGGTCAACAAGGTTTGATCTTGTTACACTTTCGTCTGTCCTAGGGAATCATTCATCATATTGGGGATAAATGGATCTTGAAAGGGTAATGCATAAAAGGTGAAAAATTGTCCGTAAAAATTGTGAACTTTTTTTGAAGCAAAGGCGTGGCTTGCATATTGCAAAAGTGTAAAAATGGTGTAAAAGTACACCAAAAAAGTGTAATTTTACACAGGGGGTGACAGAAAGTGTAAAAATCTCTGTTTCTAGTGATACTTGCATGCATCAAAAACAAGAATGCTTCTAGCTGCTGCAACCTCATTGACCTGTAGTGATTCAGGTTCCTAGTTTCAAAGAAGTTGTTATTGTTAATGAGATTTTATTTGTAACCTGGTTGACTTTTCACTTGGTTTTCATGTAAAACCTCAGTTTATTCGTCGAGAACGGAGTTCACCGGTGAATTTCTCTGCCGTTCTTTGAATTATTGATGTAAAGCTTGTCATGGTCGTTATATAGCCTACACATATTCGTTCTTTGTTCGATTATTTCCATGGCAACGATTCTCTTTGAGACTGGCAATATCTCAAATAGTACGCCTATACCCTGGATTTACGTGTTCCAGGAAGTTGCAGAACCATCATGGGAGTTAACGGTATATGCAGTCGTCGCGGATATGATGTCGTTGTTATGCAAGGCTGACACTGATGGGCACGCATTCGTGAACTATTCGTGAACTCGTCGTGAACTAGTCGTGAACTATGCGTGAACTAGTCGTGAACAGTGCGGGAGCCCCAAAATGGCACGACTTGCCAAGATAAAATCGTGGCCAAAATTCGTGCAAGTGTACGTCAGCCTTGCATTACACAACGAACACGGATCGTTGAGATGCCAGCAACTTTCCAACAATATACTCAAGTGAGGTTGAGAACAAACGAAAGCAAATTCTAAAATAAAAATTCTATAATTTCTAAAAATTTCTAAAATTCTAAAATTTGTATGGCAAATTCGACGTAGCCACGACCGGCCAGAGACAGGCTTGAAATAAAAACTGAAGTTGGGTCAATCGCTCTAATGATACTCGCCGATAATTCTTAGTATAGTCCAGGAAACAGCTATAATCAACCTACTATCCACTTCAGGTAGAGATGTAAAACATTGTAGAGGACATTGATAACTTCCAAAAGCAATCAAGTGATAAATTATGTGAACGAAATCATTTTTGTTACCCCACCTTAGCAAGGACTACGTTGACAACGGAACGACTACTTCCAAGCGCAGTGACGTAACAATCTATTGCGCATGACAACAAAGATATCTACAGTCATTGGATGGAATATAATATACAACTTGGCAAGAAGTCACCCTGTGACATGACTGCTTTGACGTGAATGATTTAAAGGAGCAGATCTTGGTGCTGATTCTTCACTTGAATCGCTACAAGCCTGAGGAAGAAGCTCCGGTGAACAAGATTCTATCACGAACAGCTGACGACGGAAGTTAAAAGAATAAAGGTAGGCTATTTTTTAAGCTTTCTTCCATCATCCATTTTACAATTTCATTCATTTATTAGTTTGTAAGTTTTCTTCTTCGTGGTTGTCTGTGTAACAATCCCCCCCCCCCCCACCACCCCTCTAAAAGCAAAACGAAAGGCCCAATCAACTGCCTGTTCATCTGTACTTATTGACGCCAAGTCAAGAATTGTTGTATAAGGGTCGATCATTGCCGTGAAAATTTAAAGGGGCTCATTGATTTGGTTTACAAACGTCATGGTATTTTGCCACACCTGTTGAGAGGTATTACCTTTCTATTATATTGATAATAAATGATCAAGCTGAGAGATTCTGAAGATCTGACACAGCTGAATCAACAATGACGGGGTAATTATCAATTATACTTACTGGCAATCTGTGACCATGCAATTTTTGGAAGAAATAACTATAGGTTATTCTTCTTCAAAAAATATTGTTATTTCTAACATTTTCCGCAACTTTAGGAATGGATACATGACCAATGAGACTAATTAGTAGTAGTAGTGGCATGCAATCGTTTCTCTTAAACTCTTCACAAAATAAACGGTAAGAGCTCAATGAGCTCCTTTAAATTGAATAATGATGGTCTTTACTTCTCGGTAACCTCTACAAGACATCCAGAATTTTTCAAAACCCTCCCATCACTATCTTTATCATTAAATGTAAATGTACTTACGATAGAGTTACATGATCATACAGTCGTGAAAGGAAGTGTTCTAAGAAAATAAATTACACAAAGTGTAGAACATTTCCTGTGCATAGATAAGACTTCGAAGGAGAAAAGGGAAAGTAATAAAGGTGCCTAGTAATATGAATCGAAATGTGACATGACAGTGTGAAATATTTCATACTTTTAATATACAATTAACAGTTAAGATTTCATTATACATTTTGTTATTATTCTTTCCCTTTTTAAACTTAAGGGGATACTACAAATATTGAATATTGATGGAGAGAGAATATCCCATCTAAACGGTTCGGGTTCATAAAATCTAGTGACCAAACAAAGATATTGGTGTACATAAATTGCATTTCTGGGACCACAGTTATGGATTGCTAAATCATTAATATAAGGAAAAAAACTGTAAATGAAGGCTGGTGAAGTATGATTCATTGCTTTATAAATTCAACTTGCATTGCTTACATTAATCAGGTCTTTAGCTTGATGTAACATTCAAAAGAGTGAGCTGGTGTGGTCACATGGGGCAGCATGAGCACTGCCACAAATAACTGTTTTTATTTTTTGCCTTTAAGAAGAATATCCGTTGAGGCAAGGAAAGTTGGTCTACTTGGTGTTTCTCGAGACGCCAGCATGACATAGAAATATTCTTCCCACCATACATATGTAGCACTCGTTAATAGCCAGGAAGTTTGCACATGCACTCTTATTCCAGGAGCACTCAATTTGTAATTATGGCAGATATTTATTATTTCTCTCTGACCGACTCTCTCTTTGTCCGTCTGTGTTCCAGTGGGGATGTCTGTCCTTTTTTTCCCTCTGGCTAATCTTCCAATGTCCCCCTGAGATGTATTATTCTGTTCAGCGTTGGAAGTATTAACCGGGAAGACAATGCCCCTTCCCCCACTATTCCGTCCCTTCTTCTTCATCCTCTTTTCCCACTTATATTCAACCTGCAGACGACTAACAAAACATGAATTTTCCTGTCTTTCCGACGTCTTAAACATAAATGTTTTTAACAGAGGGTACGGATAAATATCTGCTTTGGATGATTTTCGATCAAGATGGGTTAAATTAAAGACATAATCGTTTATCAATATGGAAACAGTTGTAAGTACCCTTTTGTTGTAATCCACCGGTAATAAGACTACGTTGATCAAGACTTTGGAAATTCCATTAATGGAGACAGTATATGGAAGTAAAGTAATAAATGTAACCAAAGTAGGTAAAAGCAGGAATGAAATTTAAGAAAATTTAACGACTTTACAAATTACATCAAAAGGAGAACAGTGAGAAATTTTGCATTTTCTTTTTCACTTATCTCAGATTTGACACAGAGGGGATAATCTGCAATTGATACGCCTCTCGTAAAGGTGACTTTAACACCTCCAGAAGAAAAGTAAAGAAACAATATCAATTAGACTGTTCTTTGATCATCTGTAATCTTATTTCTGTTTAGATAGCCTAGTTCTCAGACTGTATTTTCGAAAGGATAATGAAGTTAGTACGTTGGGAGAACTACATTGTTTTGAGATATCAAGATTGCATTACGTAATAAGGTATCGGTAGGACGAGGAGTTACGTATAGGTAAATATTAAAATCGGGTTCAATGAATCGGCTCGGAATGGCCAGTGCCCTAGTAAAGAGTCGCTATGAGAATGATAGCGGACATTACAGTGAGTAGCGACTGGAATCTCGGGGCAAGTTGATGTAGTACTATTTTTACGGTTGTAAAGTCGGGCTCTGAATTGCGTTGGACCCATTTGAAAATGCAAACATTCATGCAGTGGAATTTTGATCGTGGATAACATGAGATTGATGACCGTTTTCCTAAAGGAGAAGTCTAGGGAGGGGGAGGGGATGTAATGTCATCCCATTTGAAGAATTTTCAATTAACTACCAGGTAATCTTAGATGCGACCTGGTACAATATTTTGCATCTTTTACAATTCATAAAACGTGCCAACCTGGAATATTGGAAACTCCGAACTTGGAGGTGTGTGTATACCTTTCTGCTATAACTTACTAGCATTGAAGAATCTTTGACTATCGTCACTCTGATTTCTTAAGGGGGGGGGGGGGGCAGACACACAGTCAGACGCACGCACACACACACAAGGGGGGGGCAAGTATATTAATGGTCAGTTCTACATATACAAGTGTATGTAGAGAATCTCTATAATTTTATTCTAAAAGTATCATTCAATTTTGTTCAAGTATCATGTTGCCTATAGTCGATATATTCACTGGATACTCGATGCAGGGACTATTCTTGACTCCTTTCAATTGCATGTCAAGATTAGTAAAAAGTTGTACTGTGGGCCGGGGTTATCAACGTACTACTCACGGTAGGGAAGTTTACACGTTCAGAGTATGGGCAATGAGCGAATGTCTATCAACTTACTAGAAATGGTGGGGGAAATTAACTGCCCAACTAATGGGCTGGCCGAGCTCACTGAAGCCCCAAAATAGATTTATCGGGGTCAAGTATCCCAAACGTGACTGAGCTTAAACATGATAAAGATGGTTTAGAGATGTTTAATGACTGTCGATTGGGTAACACGGAAAGAAACTCACCGTTCCATCATGTCTAACTCACTTTCAGGAGGTTGGATTTGTAAGGTTTTTTTTCTTGAAGACAGTTTTCGTAATATGGTGTTGATTTCTACTTTTTACTTCATTGAAATTAGCCGCAAAATTGAGTTTATAATTAAAAAAAAAATGTTTTATGTTTACTCCAGGTCACTTTGCGTTAAAATTTGCTTTTACCGTTCGTTGTTACTGTTTGCCAGCTTTCACTAAGTCTGGCTGGCTTGCTAGATCTTGTCTTTCCAGAGGCAGAGTATGTTCATATTTCCTAACGGTTGGGGGGGGGGGGGGCTGGAAAGGCTTGCATATGCCACTAGCCAATTTATCGCATGGCATGCCGAGAATTGCAGTAGGCTCTACTTTGGAGAAAACGGTAAGATTTAAAACCACTATTGTGTCCATCCCATTTTTGGAAATCATTTAAATAAAAAGGGGGGGGGGGGTGGATAAGAAAGGCGTGAGTGAGTACGTCCCGAAAAGCCGATGACCAGTTAACATTTCCAAATACTTTTAAGAGGGTGTCACGAAATGTTAACTTTCTCACGTTTTCTTTGATTTTTTTTTCCTGTTCAAGTGATTTTCAAAAACTGGATGGACATGCACAACAGTGAGTTTAATCATATCGTTTTCTAGAATCCACTTTTTGCTTCCGTACAAGGTCCTCCAAGGAATGATGCAAACCCTCTAGAAGGTTTTTCTGATGTTCTTTTCTTTTTATTTACATTTTAGTAAAATGGCATCTCAGAGTGACTTGATTGAGAAGACTGTGGCCGAGACCCTGAAGCAAATCGAGAAAAATGCTCCCGAAGATTTCAAGAAACTGAAAGCTGATCCAAAGGGAAGAGACAAAGTCATCCAGGCGGCTCGGGAGACGGCGACCGAAACGTTAAAGCTCACCGACGAACTCCGTGGCCAATCTGCAAAGGATGTCTCCGAGATTCTCCGCAAGCACCTATCCAAAGACAGGATAAATCTTATCAAAGGCGGTCTTGAGATACCAACCTTCCGCATGACCATTTCCAAGCAGGATAACGGTCAACATCTGCTAGAGTTCGCCAGGGAAGGGAAAGAATTCCAACCCTCGAGAGCAGTAGCCTCCGTTGAGGATATCGACTGGGGAAACGTCCAACAGTACGCCAGCATTCTGGTCGAGGCTGTCCTCCTTGTCATGTCTGCCGTGGGTATTTCTGTGTCTCCCTCGGGAGAGGTCGTCACAGAAGCCGTCGGCGAAGCTGCCGATGCAATCAGAAGCTCGTCCAAATTGGAAAAGGCGATGGAGGATTTCGTCGACTCGTGGAACGCATCGGGAGCATCTTCCTACGATAAGGCTAAGGCAATATTCACATTGATAAAGGAAAGTAACGCAGGTGGGATTCTTTGGACCGTCATCAAGAGCGTGTGCAAAGATATGTCGTGGCTAGATTGGATGGAGACCTCGGCTAAGGTTACCGCAATGATCGTTGCTGCCCTCGCTACGGACGGAGTGGCGTTGATTGCTGAAATAGCCCTTGTGGTTTTAAACGCGGTGGATTTTGCTCGAAAGATCGCCAACATTGTTCAGCTGTCAGAGGTTAAGAAGACCATGTAGAGGCCATTATTACTGGTTACGTTGGCTTCACGTATTAGTTGGATATATTCTGCTCTTTGTGTTTTTTGTTGTCTTCAATTAAAAGGTATTGTCTTTTAATTAAAAGCTATTGTCTTTAATTAAAAGGTATGGAAAGAAAAAAAGTGTTACACTTAAATGATAGATGGAAACCTATTACTATTTGATACGGAGTATGACTTAATTACACTTCGTCAGGGCAATTTTTATCGCAGCATTTGTTTGAATCTGATGATGGTAGACCATCTTAGAAGTATATAGCTTAGTGGCAGTAATCCTGTTCAAACCTTTGCTGTTCGTGTTGCGAATTTACCCGCACACAAATTCAAATAAAGTTCAAAAACGTTTAACTTAAAAAATATTCCTAATCGAAGTAAACATGCGTTTTTATTATTTAGATATGATCAAGGGGTGTTAACATTTCTTAAAATTTACATACCGACCTCCTCCTTTTTATGTTTTTTTTTTAATTTGTTTTGTAATTCTTTTAAAAGTAATTTGTTTAACAAAATATTAAACATATGAACATGAAAAAAGGACTTGAAAACGTAAAGCGATATCGTGAAAACACATACCTCTGTTAAAAAAGATAAAAGAGATCAACTCAGTGGTATACATAGAAAGCATTATACTGGAATACGGATATGTAACATCATTGTGATGATTTTGCTTCCAATTAGTGAGCAAATTTTGAAATGTTAGTTTTTTCCTACATTTTCAATTCTGCTACTTTCGTTAAATTGATACGCTGCCTCCAACTTGTACACCGGTAAAAGTGAGATCATTCATGATCAGTTTTGCGAATGTGCAATTGCTTTTCTATACACAGAGGGCGTCGGTTCTACTCAAATTTAATCTAATATATCAGTGACGTCACGAGGTAGCCAACTGTAAACTACTTTGCCATTTGCATATACTGTCACTCCAGTTTATCAACAAAAGCCTGATCAGTCTGAGTCAGTGAGATAAAGAATTACCTCTTAATTTTGAAAGAGGCCAATTTATAACTTCGTTATGCAATGTATCCCAATCGAGAAAGGTAGAGCGTATCATGTTCTCCTATATATGGAGTTATTGTGGTGCTTTTGTACCACTTAACATAACTTCGGTACTGCAAAGAGACCCCTTTTCGTGTTGCAATGGTGTCCAATCTCTTCCCCTGTAATAGGGCACCCTGCAGTTCTTGCACCACTTAAGATCAATCTCTGCTCGAAAGAAACCCTTTCGTGATAAAACGATTCCCTATCGGTGGAAGTTAATTAGAGCATATAAGTTACTCCTAAAATGGGGGTTTTAGAAAATTATTGTACCAGTATGTTGAACGATGTTTCAAGAGGCACCAGTTACCTAATCCACTTCAGGGGTAAACAACAACCTCATCTTCCGCTTGTTTCTTTTTTTTTACTGTGTATCTTTAGAGTATTAAGTCAATATCTGTTTACTAATTCACCTGAAACTGTTTTACCACTCTGTATAAATGTCATAAGAGACCACTTCTATGATTTCTAAAAGTTAGAGAACGTATCGGTTTCATCTGTAATAGCTTACCAGGAAATTAATGGACCAGTAGTTTTGTTCCGGCGCATGCGTAAATATACACCAAATGCATAATTACTGCAAGAGTGGGTAAGAATTTAGAGCCTTACTTTATTTGTGTTTTTCTCGTTTTTTTTATTTTGATGATTTCCAAAGGCGACTGAAACTTGCAAGGAATTCTCTGCCACATTCACTGAAAAATGGAGAGAGCTGGCAACTTTCCAAAACATGAACAAAAAAAAAAGAAAAAGAAAATACCTTATCTACTGATGAACTTGGTTCATATAGGAGTGGACAAAGTTAATTCTCCTTTTGTAAGCCTGTAATTGTGAGCTTTAGGATAGAGGTCTTAGAGTGCCACGTAATTGGACTAAATGCTTATATGGACACTTATTGATCACAATTTAAAATTTATTAATGCGTTGATTTTTGTTTTTATACTAGGAACTATATCCCGCTGTTACGGGTTAGTAGGCCTATGGACTTCTGTGCCCTATGAATGATGAAAGTAGACGTACGGTATGTAACCCGTTACAAAAGTTGTATTGAATTAATCATTGGCATCATTGCCAATTGGCATCCTTTAGCACTAAGACAATAGAAACTGGGTCACGATGGCATATAATAATAATAAAGATCAGCTCTACCAGCGAGAATCGATACAGTCCCTAACTTTTGTATACTGCATAGTTATAATAGCCTAATAAAAAAATAAATAAAATAATAATAATAATAATAATAAAAAATAATGATGATAATAAAAATTATAATAATAACAATAATAATAATAATAATGAAAATATCAATAACAATAGCAATAATAATAACAATAGCAACAACAATAACAATAACAATAATAACTAGAAAAGTGATTACGAAAATCGTAACCATTTTGTTTATGAGTTCGTGTAGAGGGGAAGTTATTTACGTTCTTTTGTGACCGTCGGTTGGTAGTAGAAGGGGAATTTTTATGTTTGTTTTTAACAGATAGGGCAACATAAATATATTTAAGAAGATGGAAGCCGTGTCTAGATTCTCCAAATATATTTCTGACAAACTGTTGGAGCCAAAACGTAAAAACGTCGAATACTGTACATGATGCCAATCTTGGGTTGTAGGCTACTGCAGGCTACTAGAAGTATGTAGACCTACTATGCTACAGGTCGCGTTCGGTTGCAATTACTTCAGGGTTAATGATGACATTCAACCCCAACTTGAGAATGATTTTTTCTTTTTTTTTGCCAGTGTGAAACCCAAGGGATGTCATGCTCAGATCCTTAGTGCTGCTGGCTGTGAGCTCTTTCCTGTACTTTCACCAGATGGGATCATGCATTCTTGTCTGGAGTCATGGTCAGCGGTCACGTGTCCAGGTGC
The DNA here is from genome assembly GCA_021234535.1 of Stichopus chloronotus. Lineage (NCBI taxonomy): Eukaryota > Metazoa > Echinodermata > Holothuroidea > Aspidochirotida > Stichopodidae > Stichopus > Stichopus chloronotus. Next base: position 28,139,677 of record CM037833.1, on the reverse strand, counting down.
ATTTCAACTACAAACTGTCCTCTGACTTTCATTTATCATCATAAACTTTGAATATTTTGAAAGAAAATGTCTATTTTACCATACAGTTCTACATACCTTGCTGGATTCAACGAGCCAAACAAAACTATGGGAAGCAATAGCCTACTGTCAGCCTGACTTGCTGCATTCTTTATCATACTAGATAACAGTTAAAGACTGTCAAATGCCTAGAGCCTTGGAAAAGTAACATATGATTGAAGTTGTTAGTGGAAAATAATGGTTAGTAGAACAGTAATTGCTTTCAATGTTTGAAGAAGAAGTACATGAGAGAATTTATTACTGTACTCAATCTAGTGAACTCAGTGCTACTAGTTTCTGCAAGTGTTATATTTAATATTTAGACAAGCGGAGACTGAATAGGTCCTATATATTTTATACAAGAAGCACTTCTTTCACCTTTGTATAGGCTTTGTAGTTTGAATATCATGATACGGCAGCCTTCACCTTGGCGGGTAGAATGGGATATTGTGACATTTCCAAAAGTAAATTCAAAAGATGAAACTATGGCTACAGTTCCAGTCTGTCGTTTCCCTAATTTTACTCTCCTTTTCAAATGATTAATAGCAATCTTGCTCCAATAGTTATATATGTTAGCTGTATATTAAAACATCTGTATATGTGAACAAAAAAGGAAGAAAAAGGTTATAGCAAAAATACGACATAATGCAAATAAGTCAAATGTCCAACCAAGTCTAGTCTCTTTTCAGTGTGGCAGGTAGCCTGCTCTTAGGTCGTTAATTCACTAGGCTGCTCAGTCACTTGCTTCCGAGCTACGTTTAGCCCTTAGACTAAGGAATAGGCTAATGTTAATATTTTTTGTACACCCTTTATGTCCAGCTGACTGACTCTGCAAAAATATTCTAGTTCATCTTTTCAATCAACCACTGACCACATGTGAATTAATTTTGAGTGACGAGCTCCTTGAATAAAATCAGTCATGCCCCTAGTTCGTTCTCAGCCTGCCTGTTTCAGAGATAAAAGAAAAAAAAACCTTTAGAAACCCCTCCCATCCAAGTTGTCTGTTTAGTAGAATAAAACATGGATGTGCCTTCCTATTTTAGATCCAGTAGCCAATCTCCACTGAACACGAGGGAACTGTTACGAATGGTAGGCTACACAAAACTGCAAAATCATACGATTGAGACTTGTCTTCTTCCCAGACATGCCGATTTGCCTGATGTGTATAGGCACTTAGTACATGCCGAGTTGTCAGACTTCACAAAGGCACTGAAAAGTGTTAAGGTAGCATACCCCTATTAATTTTCCCATTGACTTACACACTAAATCGCAAAAGTAACGTGGTCTCTAAAGCCTTGTAGAAGTTTGCAACAGATATAAGCAGCCACTCGTTACAAAGCTGACACATTGGCCATTCATGGCTTTTCCAATTTTCCGTACCTTAGCTGGTTAGATTTTCTGCTAGAGGCTGTCGACGTTTTCACACCTTGTCACTGCGACCAAATCACACATGGCCTCCAACAATGATGCTCCACCACCTAAGATTCCATAACTTTTCTATAAATGTTTCAATTTCCTCCAGTTTCACAACATGTATACTTTAACTCGCCTACTTCAACATTCAATCCACAAAAGGACCCATATTAAAGGATAAAATACCAAAAAAGTTGCCCAAATGTCCCTAATAGGGACTTTCACCGACGGCGAACAAAATGCGGAGGGATCTCCAACTTCTATATAGGGTATGCTACCTTAAGGGAGAATTGAAATTTTTCCAAAACATTCAAATGTCACTTTTTGTGATCTTCAAGTAAATGCAAATGCCAATATACTATTAAATTACCATTACAAATTTGCTACAGTGAATATTTCCACATCCAAACTATGCATTGTCCAGTGCACATGGCCAAAAGGTCCATTACTTGAGTGGCATCTGAGCAAGGTGGTACTTCATGGGCACTATTAACGTCTCCTATCCTCTGGTTAGGGGTTCATTCTGGAGACTTAATGATGATTTCAGCTGCCAAAATTGTCTGTGAAAACAGTTTACAAGATCTGGTGATTCGCATCGGCAAAAACGTCTAGTTAGACAGTTTCAGGTAACCAACCCTTTCTGACTGGCTCTGAAAAGTGACCAAACAAGGCTTTTCTCGAGTCATGGAGGGTTTGCATTTGTTACTGGCAAATGTGAAAAATATTCAAGCATTCTGAAGAATTCAGAGTCTATCTATGGCTTTCCCATAATCTTCCAGAACAGATATTTGACAACTGAGTGTTTTTCATCTAAAGAATTGACTACAGCAGTGTTCTTTGTGCAACCCAGCTTAGTGAAACCACAAATGTCTTTGAGCAATATTCAGAGAATGTGAGGAGAAGCTTTACAAAATGGCAGATAGACTGCACAAAGACAGTTGAGAAATCGTACACAGTAGATAATTACTCTGCCCAAAAGTTATAGTATGCCTCTCCATTGCAACTGTGCATGAAAAAGAGAGTAGAAAGGGGTTTATGGGGCCAACCTTTCGAACCTGTATTCTCACTGTCTGATCTTACAAGCATAAGTTACAGTGAACATATCTTACCATAGTTGTTCTGTTTCTGGCTGCACAGTTACTGGCATTCACAAACTTCTCCAGATACTCTACATCTCAGTTTCTACTCAGATGAACTTGTCAGTAGTATGGACACCTCTTCTGACTGACTTTACCAATTGGGTGTATGTCCGATCACAGATTGCAGCCCCTGTCAATTATGCAGCCAAACTCTCAAAGTGCAAGTAGCGCTGATGAACACAACAAAAAAGAAAGTGAAACACATGACACTTATGTGTCCAATGGTAGAAATAGGTTCCAAACATGGCAAGCAATCTACTTCATAAATTAGACCTAGGAATGCTAGGATGTGTACAATATGCCAAGGAAAGAACAAGGACCTATACCTTGATTTTCTCTGTAACAGATAAGTCTGGGAGTAGTGCAAATTTTGCCACACTTACGGCACACATACTGCAGGCTCCATATTAGGCTACGTTACACCCCTGAACAACGCTCTCAAAGCAGACCCAAGTCGCTGAAGTTTCCTGACTTTTCTTGCCAGTGATCAATCATACAATGCAGGGGCATGTAATTTGAGTGCAAAAAGCACACCTGTGTGATTCAAAACGGCTTACATAATCTTCATTTCAGGTGAAAATATCAACATCGCGTAAAAGGATTTTAAAGTTCACTCGATACTAGCCCAAGCTATGTTGTGACCATTTTCGCACTGTTCTAAAGGAATTAGAGGCTAGATTATGCTATGGTAGCCTTTACTTTTCTATGCCATGGTCACATAATTCCAAAACAATGAAAGGAATAATCACTTTTGCTTAAAACAGCCAAATTAGAGTGTTACATTCCCAAAACTAGCAAATTTGTGTACATTTCCACACAGAAACTAATTATATGCGTAAAAACCGGTCAAGCGTGAAATTTTGAATTTTTTTGACGTAATTAATGTTAGTCCATCACCACAAGTGATATAAACCCATTTTTGGACTTGAAGCTCATAAATTCCCAAATTTCACTTTTTGACCCTTAAGGTAGCATACCCCTATTAATTTTCCCATTGACTTACACACTAAATCGCAAAAGTAACGTGGTCTCTAAAGCCTTGTAGAAGTTTGCAACAGATATAAGCAGCCACTCGTTACAAAGCTGACACATTGGCCATTCATGGCTTTTCCAATTTTCCGTACCTTAGCTGGTTAGATTTTCTGCTAGAGGCTGTCGACGTTTTCACACCTTGTCACTGCGACCAAATCACACATGGCCTCCAACAATGATGCTCCACCACCTAAGATTCCATAACTTTTCTATAATTGTTTCAATTTCCTCCAGTTTCACAACATGTATACTTTAACTCGCCTACTTCAACATTCAATCCACAAAAGGACTCATATTAAAGGATAAAATACCAAAAAAGTTGCCCAAATGTCCCTAATAGGGACTTTCACCGACGGCGAACAAAATGCGGAGGGATCTCCAACTTCTATATAGGGTATGCTACCTTAAGCTGTGTTGTCTTACATGGGCGAGTTGTCCATGCCTTTATGTGGGTGTTCTTTGAACGTTACTCTTTTTACACTGAAAAACAAATTTAAACCCCTTTCGACAATTTCTGTTGACAAGACAAGTTGGACAAAACTTAACTCGTCATTGTCAAGAGCTAAAAAACACTTTTTAGGCCAAAATACAGATTTAACTAGGACAAATAAATGTCAGGAATTGGCCGAATCGATTTCTGCCGTACAGTTTGCACACATGCACGTACTCGCGCCCAAGTATGCCCAGAGAGTGCAAACTATGCTCCGTGGTTACGAATCATCCGATGAACATTTACTGTAGGCCTATATTACCTACGTGGCATACCGCCATTGCCGCGCCGTTGTTTACGGTACTACTGAAGTCGGTACACCACTACGGCTCAGACGATACAACTACGCGTTTGCATACTGACAGCTTATACAACAAGTATGCAGTAGCCTATTATACAAATCAACAGCCGTTTCTTTAAAAGGCACCGTCTTGTGTATCAAAGATATGAAAAATTTTAATCTTCGAAACAAGGGTTATAGTTATCACAGAGATGTCATACTGGTGACCATGTATGTCACAATTATTTGTCAAAATTCCAGACTTATTGAAGCTGTGTAACTGGAGATAAACTGAACGAAAGAACCTGTCACGTGATTGAAAGGTACGAGCAGGAACGCTATACTGTTTATGATGACTCATAAACAGTAATAATAATAATAAAAATAATAACAACAACAACAGTAATAATAATAACAATAATAATAATAATAACTAGAAAATGTGGTTACTTACCGTAACCACAATGGACATGACCATGTCTCTGGTTGCCTATGTAGGGTGAGGATAGACTGCCTGGTTAATCGACAACAGGGACGTAAAACTGGTATGTGGACGTGGGGGGGGGGGTACATATTTTAAAAAATCCAACATCCTGTCGAATCGTGAGTCGTTTCCAGTACCGGAATCATCTATAAGCAATCCACCCCAACCCACATGAAAGCGTGCGCACACGTACACACAGACAACCAACCATTCACACACTCTCTCATTGGCAAGCACATACACTCAAAGTGACGTGTTCTGGAACCCCCTCCGTATCATAAAATTTTATTTTGCTTGTTGCTTTTCATTTTAAATCTGCATGAATTATTTAAGCCTGGGCAAAACAGTATGATTGTTCCCCAGAGTATTTCCAATGGGGGTGGCAACTGCCCACCTGCCCCCACCCGGATTGCATCACGCCCCTGTCCTACAAGAGAGGAGTGCAGCAAGTTTATAATAAAACTTTGGCTCTCATATTCAGAATAGGCCGCCGTTAAGTGCCTGGATTGAAATGAACCTGCAAATGTACGTACAGTTTATGTACACCGTTTTACGTTTTGACTTCAGCTCAAACTTATACATATGGTAAAATACGAGATTTGCATCGAAAATTCGGAATTGAGGTTTGGCTGCACTTGTCTTCCGTAGGACGTTTTGGTTTATTACGAACATTTACCTTAAACACGTTAGAAAACTAATTCGTGCAATGGGTCACATCGTTTGTACAGTGTGACTGCAATACAGACGGTATACATACTGGCTTTCTACTGATCGCTGATTCGCAACCGCAGGCCCGGCTACTACTGTACACATATTGTACATTTATAAACTGTAGGCCTATGCAGTTCAAACGACGAACTGAGACATCGTAGCAGACCGCTATGCCGAAATTCCAGGGAATTTCCAGAAAGAATTATACTTATTTTTTCACATTTATACTGATGTCTTCATTACCATTTCATAAATCGATTACAAAATTATGAAAATATATCTAAAACGGTAGCAAACACCAACGATCTGGAAAGAGATTAAGAAACTCAGTCCACATAGGACAGCATCTTTCGTTCATGACTGCGTCATGTGTAAAGTACCTAGGCATATTAGCCTACTTAATATTGTAATTACCCTACTTAATATTTAAATTTAGAGCATTTGAGGAAAAATGCACCCCATTTCGTAATCAGCGACATTTTTCACACAATCTTGTCACATACCCGTCGCCTTTGCTGTAAAAATATTTTCCCAAAGGAACGGTTTCTTTCTTGATGCGAGTCGTCTTATAAACTGAACGAAACAAATGTGGTCACGTGATCATCAGAAAATGAGACCAACCATAATAATGGACATGCTGTCATGTCCATTAATAATAATAATAATAATAATAATAATAATAATAATAATAATAATAATAATAATAATAATAATAATAAAGACGACGTCAACCAGCTCTACAAGCGAGAATCGATACAGTCCCTATAACTTGTGTATACTGCATACTGAGTTTAGCCCTATTTGTCCATTTATTTTCAACTAGTTGTAGAACTGTGTCTGACTCTTCAGTCAACGGAACACCAGAGGGTCCCGAATAAACACCTGGGCCAAAACCAGAAAGCTTTTTGGTATTTTTTTTGGGGGGGGGGGGGGGAGAGCGCAAAGAAAACTGGTGGCTTGCAAAATTTGTCTCGTTGCGCAAATGCAGCGCAAAGACCGAGCTTATAGACCTTTTGATCCAGGGGCCGGTAGGTCCCCCTGGTGGGGGTAAGAATAGTATGTTTCGTTCAAAGTGCATCATTAAACACACAGTTTGTCGAGACAAAACTTGGGGGGGAGGTTCCTCCGCCGCGGGAAAAACCCCGGTAGGGGCCCACGGGGATCGAAGCCGTAGGAATCTCCGAGGCCTCATATCTTTGGGTGAAAATCAGGTATCAAAGTTTAGGATGGATATACTGTACTTCAAACATCGAAACTTAAGACTCTATTGGGATCCAGAGGCAAAACCTGTTGGGGGTCTAGGCAACGAAGCTCCCGGACGGAAGCTCTGAGCTCAAGTTCTCCGACGGAGTATTAAGCCTGATGGACTTCCAAAAAAAACATCATTTCAATGGTAAATGCAAACTAGCTTGTGAATATCATATACATATTGTGCGTGTGTGTGTGTGTGTGAAGGGGGGGGACTGCTCGGGGCAAAGGTGCTGACCGAGGGAAAATACCCCCCCCCCCCATCCGTCTTGTACGACCACTGCATAAATCACTACTGCTGTGATCATAATTCCATCATGACTGAAACTAAATGACTGAAACACTAAAAATATTGTTACTTTCTTGTATTTAAAAATGTCGTTACTTCTCTTGTTATCAACATGGTATAGGAACCTTGATGAGCCCATATGGGGCTTCCTGATCCTCAACTTTCAAATTCAAATTTCATTATAATGACATTGTTTACTTTTACCACCAAGAAGTTTTTCAGGATATTTGTTGGGGGTATAAAAGAAAAAGTCAGTTTTACCTTAATCCCTTAGAAAGCAATCAGTGGCGGCGTTTTCAAGTTGTTTTATAGTGTTCTATAGCTATTTCCAGTGGACAGTTGACAAGAATAATTTACAGTATGACAGAAATAATGCAACTGTTTCTTTTTTTATTCAAAAGTTTAGGAGGACTGTTTCTTTTTCTTTTCTTGATATTTTACCCGACCATCCAGCAAGTATTGACCATAAAACTGTACTTTGGGTTTCAGGTCCAGTCTATTCGCCATGAACATGTGCGAATAAGCCAAAGAACTCTAGTTCTTTGGAATAAGCAAGTATTCGCATGTGCCCGGCTACGTAAAGTTGTTACAATACAATTGTTGTCAAATTTATTTATTGCGCAACTAACATACTATTGCCGACGCCTGATTTACCGAAATGAATGTTCTTCGAAGTTTGAGATTCAGAACTTTTCTGCCATTTGAGGGATTCCGTCAGCTTGTTAGAATTCATGAAAATCCACCCTCAATAGTGAGATTATTTTGTCTGTTTACTAAAAAGTAAGTGAAGGGGTTTCCCACTGTGACGTTTTTGTGATTACCTATCTCCATACAGGAGGTACCAATTCCACGATGCAAAACCGAAGGTACCGCCTGTAATAACACTCTGCAGCAGGTGCTGTGTACTTACAGTAAGGTGTTTTTAGCCTACGCCTACACTACAGTAAGTGCTTAGGCCAACTGTACAACATTACTTAGATTTGTTGAAAATGTGATCAGGAGTAACCTAGTCGTTAGTGAGAACATCACTTAGGCGCCCCTTGTTTAGACTACAGTAATACTGGCCCTAGAGACCACAGTGCTCAGCCTAGGCTACTGTACCACTACCACTACCAATTATTGGTTCCAAGCAGCAAAATCTTATAACACATATAACGACAGCTAAAAAATCTTGACATTGGGCTATTTCGTAGATGAAACTTTAACACTAGATGTAAACAACATCAGTCTACAGGATAAAATCCAAAACACCTGTTTCCTGGTGCAGTTATATAACATGTGTTAGAAGGATCCATGGTACAGTATGCGTCCAAGAATTGTTTTTGGCCCAAACATTCCAGAATTAGTGTGATAAGAAGGTGGTTAGTTGGGCCTGCAGCTACTGTACATGAGCAGGCGACCCCTTTTCATTCGTTTTCAACAGCTTATAACAGTCTTTCATTCTTCAGTCTTGAGAAGTCTGAGATATACAGGTAGTCGTATGCTATGAAAAAATAATACAAATTTATACTAAATCCAAATTCTGAAAAGCTAGATTGTGTTGATTCCATAAAATTTAAACACACTTAATTAAGATGGGAATATACAATTCAGCTTGCCACCTCTATACTCTTTAAGCTTGCCTGTTTGGCTCTGGCTTCTGGGAAATCACAAACCTTCTGCCGTGGCTGAAAACTTGTCCGAGAAACAAAATATATAAGCAGTAGTTCCGAAAAGGTATCACTGAATTTTCCACCTGTATTTGCAAACATTCAACCCACATTTGCCAACTTGCTGTCTTCTTTTCTTTCTCTTTTGCTGTGAAACTTGAGCCTAGCTGAGTTTTTTTTTTCTTCAGCCCTATGTTTTCTTTTTCTTTACATGTCGTTGGAAAAAGTGGGTCAGAACTTTTACCAGTGCACTGCTTTCCTTACCCCATCTCCTAGCTCCCAATCTTTTTCTGCTTAAATCTCGATATGCAATAACCCATCATGCACTCATCTGTCCCAGTTTTTTCGTTTCTGATTCTTAATAGTACCGTACAACCCTATGCCCATGGAGTTGCTAAACTTAAGCTTCATTGCTTCAAATTCCATCACCTTATGCTCTCTGCCATTGCACTGATTTTTTTTTTCAAGAAAACGAAAGTAAAATTGATTGGTGGGCTGGCTGTGAGCCTATGATGTGCATTTTCATGATGCTTCTGTGGTATTTACCTGGGCTATTGTAGCTGTGATCTTATGGTGTGCAAATTTTCTCTCTTTAAGTATATATAACTGTTTCTAGGGCTACTGTAGCTGTGAGCCTGTGGTATGACGCTACAATTGTTTGGTTTCCTCTTTGTGAGGAGTAAAGCATTGGCTCAGTGTTAGCCTATGGTGTGCCTTCTCTAATACCATTCAACAAAACTCCTTCGGACAACCCGCTCCCCCTTTCATTGTTGACTACAGGCTACATTGTTGGCTACATTGTTGAATGTACACTGTTCACAGTGTACATTCACTCCTATAGTGCAATGTTGGAAAGGGGCACAGGGTTTCACGTTATCCTTTCAACTAACATTTAGGGTTATATTTGCAATGTACGGAAAGTGTCCCAACAATTGTGGCCAAGATTGCCTGAGAATTTTGACAGGCCAGAAGCACTCGCAGGTACGCGCAATAAAATGGGTCAATTTGCGATAGGTTAAACAGCAAAATTGATGGTGATATTCCTTGCAAGAAGAAACATTAACAGTGGATATATGAGACATACTGCACAGTATTTTTGGCCTATGTTGAATTTGGTTTACTGTAATTAATAATATCGTGTGAATGCTGTCAATGTTATTTGAGAGTAAGGGGAGGACTACATCAGTCAAATCCATATAGAGGTTAGCAACATACGTATGTTCTAAGTAAAAGCCAGCCATTGAGGAGGTAACACAATAAGTGCAATGTGTCTTGTCTACCAGGAAACTTTTCTGATTCATTTTGAACAATACAAACGACATACGTTTGGTTCAAACACTGATATTAAGACAGGCACTGAAAAACCAAAACCAGGAATAAAAAACACTAAATTGTTGGTTGTCAGGTTAAGAAGTCTGATGTAGGCAAATTGTTCACAATGATGATGTGGTGTCTGGTATATATTAAAGTAACTGCACATGACAAGTATTATGATTGACTTGCAGGTTAATCTGAGTGAAAAAAAAATGGTGCAAACAAAACCAACAAATTAAATAGGTGTGACATTTGTTCATATTCATATGAGAGTGACATCGTGGCACCCATTCTCTTGTACCATATGGTGCACTACCTTATGTCAGTCATTTTATGCAGTTTCAACGGACTTTCGAGTACGTTACACATTTTTGTTGTTGTTCATATGTTATATGAATGAATAAAAAATGAGAAGTTGACAAACATTTGAATTTCTCAATGAAAAGTTGAGCAGTGAAAGACACTCTGATCATACTGTACCGTGAATCGAACTCCCGCCCTCTCATCCATGCTTGCTTAGACTTAACAACAGCGTCTGACAGTATAGTGTAGGATAGTAAACCCCATGTTCTACCCTGAGATGTCTTGACAAGCAAATTTAAACCAAACGTGGGAAAATCGTGTCGGTTATTTGTATATACAGATCAGTTAATATTGCTGTTTTTGAACCGACAGAGCTGTGCAGGATGAAGCTTTCCTCACCAGGTGGAATGTTCTGAAAAGAAGAGAGGGATGCCTTCTGGTCGTAACGTTGTGTGCAGTACCATTTGCCAAACCCTCAGAACCTACAGCAAGATTGCCACAACTTAATGAGGTATGGTATGGTGTTAGTATTTTAAGTCTGCAATGTCCTTTGACTTGAAAATCTCTCTTTTTTTGTAATAAATTGTGTTTCGTTTTGTAGATTGATGAATTGTAGAACTGTCACTTTGAAGGAACTTATAACACAGAAAAAGGAGACCCAAGTTCCTTATAAAGTGGAGTTTTAGATTACACACATAGGAGTTGGAAATGGTTTACCCTCTTACCATCAGTTGAACTTGTAGCTAGCTGAGTCATTTCCATACAAGTCACTCAATCGAAGTCACAAGTTTGTCTGTTCAGCATGCATAATTCAAGTAACAACTACAGCACTGTATCAAAGTCTAGATTTAAGCCTACCAGGGTAGTGTTGCATCAGGTTCAAAAATGGGACCTGGGCACCTGAGATCCATCGCTGGTTGGATACTGGGGTACTCGAAACTTTCATTAAGCTACGGGTTTTATTTGGAATTCCTCTATTTTAGATTTATATTTTGTTTTTCATTTGAATGTACAACATATGTCTAACATACTGTATATTAGGAGCATGGCAATGAAGTGCTCTTACAGTAGTTGGGAAACAAAAACATATTTTTTTTTGGCATCACATACAACAATGCACATTGATGACAGAGTGAATCTCAGTGAGGTCGCAACTTCAAAGCCGGGGTCTGACATCGTTCGTGGGTTGTGCATGTACTAGTGCAAAGACTACCATTAGAACTTCACTGGTTTCTGTTTGTAGTGACTGACTGAAATCCAAACAACAAGGGACTTACTGTCATGAGGAGGACCAGTTTGCAAATAAGGTAACATGGAAACTTTTTCTTGTCATTCTCAGTAAATTTCTGTGTCTGAATTTTCGGCAGAGGTCACACGTATTCGAGATGCCCACTCTGTTGCTCACCGTGTAGACTAGATGAAGACTCTCCTTCCTCCCGTTGCAGGATTTTGATGGTGGTAACCTGAGCCATCGGTCGCTAACCCGCAATGCTTCGTCGGCAGCGGTGACGTCTGCTTCGGTGCTGTTCTCACAGTGCTTGCAAACATTACAGTGAGTGTTGACTGGAATTCCCAGTGTAAGTTGTTATAGTACTATTTTTACGGTTGAAGAGTCGGGCTCCGAGTTGCGTTGGACCGATTTATATATATAATATATAATATATATATATATATATAATATATAGATATATATATATATATATATAGATATATATATATATATATATATATATATATATAGATATATATATATATATATATATATATATATATATATATATATATATATATATATATATTCATGTTCTTTGTGTTGATCCGTACCCTACCTTTTTGCGCCTCGGAATATGTTACATAGATAGATGGCGCTTTATAAATGCACAATTATTATTATTATTATTATTATTATTAATGGTCAGTTCTAAATATAGAAGTGTATGTATGGAATCTCTATAATTTTACTCTAAAAGTATCATTCAATTTTTTTTTCAAGTATCATGTAGCCTATAGTCGATATATTCACTGGATACTCGACACAGGGACTATTCTTGACTCCTTTCAATTACATGCCAAGATTAGTTAAAAGTTTTACTGGAGGTCTGGGTTATCAACGTGCTACTCACGGTAGGGAAGTTTACACGTTCAGAATATGGGCAATTAGCGCATGTTTTCAGTACTAGAAATGGTGGGTAATGTGACTGCCGAACTAATGGACTTTTGGAGCTCACTAAAGCCCCAAAATAGATTTATCGGGGTCAAGTATGCTACACTTCACTGAGCTTAAACATGATAAAGATGGTTCAAAGATGTTTAATGTCTGCCAATAGGATAACAAGAAAAGAAACTCACCGTTCCATCTAACTCTCTACCAGGAGGTTGGATTTGTAAGGTTTTTAGCTCATACAAGCTAGCTGGTGTGAGCGATTGCAATGGTGCGTCTACACTCTATCTATCTGTCTGTCTATTCGTCTGTCCGTCCATCCCCCAATCCGTCCATCCCTCCATCCCCTCCATCCCATCCAGCCAATCCATCCAATCTATCTAACAGAGTTGTACGTTTTCCGTATTAATACGGAATTCCGTTTTTTTTAAAGAATCCTCCAGCAACAGAAAGCTACGGAAGAAGTTATTCTAAAGAAGAATAAAATAAAATAAGGTTAATTTTATTTTTTACATTTTAACCAAATTTTATGTTACTGTACATATAACAGTCTAAATGAACCAAAAATACCATAAAAATGGAATTTTCTGGGTCATGAGTGTATTCCAAATAATTAATTTACACCATTTTGCACCTCAGCTCTCTCCTGACAGCAAAATTTTCCAAAATTGGAGGGACACCCCCTCCCCTTACACCTCACCCCCTGTACAACCTATTTTCAGTATTTTTTTTTTCCTGCACTTACATCCCTGATCTAATCTATCTATCTATCTATCTATCTATCTATCTATCTATCTATCTATCTATCTATCTATTTATCTATCTATCTATTTATCTATCTATTTATCTATCTATCTATCTATCTATCCATCTATCCATCTATCCATCTATCCATCTATCCATCTATCCATCTATCCATCTATCCATCTATCCATCTATCCATCTATCCATCTATCCATCTATCCATCTATCCATCTATCCATCTATCCATCTATCCATCTATCCATCTATCCATCTATCCATCCATCCTTCATCCATCCATCCATCCTTCATCCATCCATCCATCCGTCCATAAATCCATCCATCCATCCATCCATAAATCCATCCATCCATACATCCATCCATCTCTCTCTGTCTATCTAATCTGTCTATCTGTCTAGTCTGTCTAATCTGTCTAATCTGTCTAGTCTGTCTAATCTGTCTAGTCTGTCTAGTCTGTCTAGTCTGTCTAATCTGTGTAATCTGTCTAATCTGTCTAGTCTGTCTAGTCTGTCTATTCTGTCTAGTCTGTCTAGTCTGCCTAGTCTGCCTAGTCTGTCTAGTCTGCCTAATCTGCCTAATCTGTCTGTCTGTCTGTCTATCTAATCTGTCTGTCTGTCTATCTAATGTGTCTATCTGTCTCTCTAATCTGTCTATCTGTCTCTCTAATCTGTCTAATCCGTCTTTCTAATCTGTCTAATCCGTCTGTCTATCTGTCTAATCCGTCTGTCTATTTGGGTAATCCGTCTATCTGTCTATCTGTCTGTCTGTCTATCTGTCTGTCTGTCTCTCTGTCTATCTGTCTCTCCAATCCATCTATCCAATCCATCTATCCAATCCATCTGCCCAATCCATCTGCCCAATCCATCTGCCCAATCCATCTGCCCAATCCATCTGCCCAATCCATCTGCTCAATCCATCTGCCCAATCCATCTGCCCAATCCGTCTGTCTTATCTATCTATCTATCTCTCTCATCTCATCTCATCTGATCTCATCTGATCTATCTGATCTATCGAATCTATGGAATCTATCTAATCCATCTATCTGTTCACAATTGTTCAAAATGCTTCTCCTCAGTCATACTTTCATTTGTCTTAAACTTAGACACATTGTTCCAAAGCTGGTGGACCATTTAGGGTGTTCAGGAATTTTTGGTCCAAGGTCCCATGTGGACCCAATGGCCCACTTCATAAAATTCTACAAAATGCTTCTCCTCCCACAGATTATATTGTACAGTGCTGATGGTTTGTCACAATGGTGCTCAGTTATTGGTCCTTTGAGGGTGTTCAGAAATTGGTAGTCCAAGACTCCATGTGGGCCCAATGGCCCAATATGTGAAATTCTGTTTGAAATGTTGCTTCTCACACATGCATACATGGATTTACATTTAACTTGGACACAATAATCCTTGGGTGGTAGTTCATGTGGGGTGTACAAAAAAGTTTCAGTCTAAGGTCCGATGTGGACCTTATTTTCCATTTTAGGAAATTTCACGTTGTTCTTCTCCTACATATTCTCTCGTGCAATGTTGATGGTTTGTCATAATGATACTCTGCTAGTGGTTATCTTAGGGTGTTCATGAATTTGGAGTCTGTGGCTCCATGAGGACCGTATGGCTCATTTTATGGAATTCTGCAGATTGCTTCTACTTCTCCCATTAAAGTCCCCCTTTAAACTGTCGTACACATCTCAAATATCCCTATCGTGCATGAATGATAATTGAGTAATGGGACAGTGTCACTTGGTATGCTAACTGAAACTCTGTATTGCCCTCAAGTATGTTGACCAGTATATGGACTTAAAGAGGCACTTTCAGTTGTTTCATGAACTTCAGTTAGTCTTCACAAACATATCCCTAAGATGGCCCCCAATATGAGTCACATGTAAACGACCACTAATGAGTGAGTAGCTAATGATTTAAATTGGTTTTGTTAAACTTGTGACCATTCTCTTTTCCACATTGGTACCAATTCATATACCCACAGCCAGTACAAACCAATAATAAAAAGTAGTAAAAATTGAGAGTTTTCATAATTATTGGATGTGAATAGTGATGCTGATTATAAGCATTGTTATTTGGTAGTACCCATTAAAATTTTTACAACTTTAATTTATTGACAAAGATCAAACTTCTGCACTGTTGGAGCACCAGTTTATGAAATTCTGAAAATTGTGCAGTCCTACAGATTCTCTTGTACAATGTTGATGATTTGGTATAGTGATACTCAGTGGTACCTATCATTTGACATAATGATACATAAATGGTACCTTCAGGATGTTGAGGTATGAGCCTCTGCACCAATGGTGCTCTAGTTTTATTTTTCGTCTATTAGAGAAGAGAGTTTCCTTAATATTGTGTTGGTTTCTACTTTTTACTTCATTGAAATTGGCGACAAAATTGAGTTTGTAATTTAAAAAAAAATGTTTTATGTTTACTCCAGCTCACTTTGCGTGAAATTTTGCTTTTACTGTTCGCTGCTATTGTCTGCCAGCTTTCACTAAGTCTGGCTGGCTGCTAGATCTTGCCTTTCCATAGGCAGAGTATGTACATATTTCCTAAAGGTGGGGGGGGGGGGGGGCTGGAAAGGCTTGCATAGTGCCACTAGCCAATTTAGGGCATGGCATGCCGAGAATTGCAGTAGGCTCTACTTTGGAGAAAACGGTAAGATTTTAAACCACTATTGTGTCCATCCCCTTTTTGAAAATCATTTAAATAAAGGGGGAGGGGGGGTAGAAAAGGCGTGAGGGAGTACTTCCCGAAAAACCAATGACCAGTTAACATTTCCAAATACTTTTAAATGGTGTCACGAAATGTTAACTTTCTCACGTTTTCTTTTACTTTTGATTCCTTGCCGAAGGCCGAAGGAATCTATGCGATGATGTCGTGTGTGTGTTTGACGCCCTGCTTGTAAACAAGATATCTCAAAAAGGGTAACCCTGACAGATCTCATACTTGGTGTGTCGGTTGGTCATAGTGAGTAGATGATCCCTATTGTTTTTGGTAGAGGTCAAAAGTCATTCAAGGTCACCAGAGGCCAAACTGTAAAAACTTGTAAACACAATATCTCCACAAGGGTAACAGTGACCGATGTAATACTTGGTGTGTAGGCTGTTCATATTGAGTAGATGATTCCCCTTGTTTTTGGTGGATATCAAAGGTCATTTGAGGTCACCGGGTGTCAAACTGTAGAAATCTTGTAAACACAATACCTCCGGAAGGGTAATTGTGACTGATGTCATACTTAATGTGTGGGTTGGTTATATTGACCAGATGATCCCTATTGTTTTTGGTGGAGGTCAAAGGTCATTTGAGGTCACCAGAGATCAAACTGTGAAACCCTTGTACACACAATATCTCCAGGAGGATAACTGTGACTGATGTCATACTCAATGTATGGATTGTATATACTAAGCAGAAGAATGCTATCATTTTTGGGTGGAGATCAGAGGCCATGGGAGGTCACCAGAGGTTTAAATTTAAAAAACTTGTAAATACGATATCTCAAAAACGGTAATGGTGACTGATGTCATACTTAGTGTGTGGGTTGCTCATATTAAGTAGATGATCCCTTTTGTGGTGGAGGTCAAAGGTTATTTGAGGTCACCAGAGGTCAAACTGTAAAAATCTTGTAAACACATTATCTTCAGAAGGGTAACAGTGACTGATGTCCTACTTAATGTGCGGGTTGGTTATATTGAGTAGTTGATCCCTATTATTTTTGGTGGAGGTCAAAGGTCATTTGAGGTCACCATAGGTCAAACTGTGAAACCCTTGTACACGCAATATCTCCAGAAAGATAACTGTGACAGATGCCATACTCAATGCATGGATTGTATATACTAAGTAGAAGAATGCTATCGTTTTTGGTGGAGGTCAAACGTCGTTTGAGGTCACCCGAGGTCAAACCTTGCTAACGCATATCTCCAGATGGGTAATGTTGACTGATGTCATACTTGATGTGTGGGTTCCCCATACTAGGTAGGTGATCCCTATTGCTTTTAGTGGACATCAAATGTCATTTGAGGTCACCAACATAAAGGTTATTTCGGCTTAAAGGCAAATGTGTCGTTTCAAGAACGGTAACTGCAGTAACTATCTTACTTGTCATGTGGATAATTCATGTTTGTTATAATATAACCATGTCGCAAGGAATCACAAAGCCTTTTTGGCTTTCTTGTTTCCCTTTCAAGTGACTTTCAAAAACTGGATGGACATGCACAGCAGTGAATTTAATCATATCGTTTTTTAGAATCCACTTTTTGCTTCCGTGCAAGGTCCTCTGAGAAGAAATGCACAGACCCTCTAGAAGGTTTTTTTGATGTTCTTTTCTTTTTAGTTACATTTTAGTAAAATGGCATCTCAGAGTGACTTGATTGAGAAGACTGTGGCCGAGACCCTGAAGCAAATCGAGAAAAATGCTCCCGAAGATTTCAAGAAACTGAACGCTGACCCAAAGGGAAGAGACAAAGTCATCCAGGCGGCTCGGGAGACGGCGACCGAAACGTTAAAGCTCACCGACGAACTCCGTGGTCAATCTACAAAGGATGTCTCCGAGATTCTCCGCAAGCATCTATCCGAAGACAGGATAAATCTCATCAAAGGCGGTCTTGAGATACCAACTTTCTGCATGAGCATTTCCAAGCAGGATAACGGTCAACATCTGTTGGAGTTCTCCAGGGAAGGGAAAGAATTCCAACTCTCGAGAGCAGTAGCCTCCGATGAGGATATCGACTGGGGACACGTCCAACAGTACGCCAGCATTCTGGTCGAGGCTGTCCTCCTTGTCGTGTCTGCCGCGGTTATTTATGCGTCTCTCTCCGACGGGGCCGTTAGAGAAGCCGTCGACAAAGTTGCCAATGCAATCCGAAGCTCGTCCAAATTGGAAAGGGCGATGGAGGCTTTCGTCGACTCGTGGAACGCTTCAGGGGCATCTTCCTACGATAAGGCTAAGGCAATGTGCACATTGATAAACGAAAGTAACGCAGCTGGGATTCTTTGGACCGTCATCAAGAGCGTGTGCAAAGACATGTCGTGGCTAGATTGGATGGAAACCTCGGCTAAGGTTAGCGCAATGATCATTGCTGCCCTCGCTACGGACGGAGTGGTGTTGATTGCTGAAATAGCTTTTGTGGTTTTAGACGCGGTGGATTTTGGTCGAAAGATCGCCAACATTGTTCAGCTGTCAGAGGTCAAGAAGACCATGTAGAGGCCGTTATTACTGGTTACGTTGGCTTCACGTATTAATTGGATATATTCTGCTCTTTGTCTTTTTTGTTGTCTTTAATTAAAAGGTATTTTCTTTAATTAAGATATTGTCTTTAATTAAAAGGTATTGTCTTTAGTTAAAAGGTATTGTCTTTAGTTAAAAGGTATTGCCTTTAATTACAAGGTATGGAAAGAACAAAATGTGTCACACTTACCTGATAGATGTAAACCTGCAACTATTTGATACCGGAGTATGAGTTAATTATACTTCGTCAAGGCAATTTTTATCGCAGCATTTGTTTGAATCTGATGATGGTAGACCATCTTAGAAGTATATAGCTTAGTGATAGTAATCCTGCTCAAGCCTTTGCTGTTGGTGTTGCGAATTTACCCGCACACAAACTCAAATAAAGTTCAAAAACGTTTAACTTAAAAAATATTCCTTATCGAAGTAAACATGCGTTGTAATTATTTAGATATGATCAAGGGGTGTTAACATTTCTTAAAATTTACATACCGACCTCCTCCTTTTTATGTTTTTTTTTTTAATTTGTTTCGTAATTTTTTTTAAAAGTAATTTGTTTAACAAAATATTAAGCATATGAACATGAAAAATGGACTTGAAAATGCAAAGTGATATTGTGAAAACACATACCTCTGTTAAAAAAGATAAAAGAGATCAACTCAGTGGTATATATAGTAAGCATTACACTGGAATACGGATATGTAACATCATTGTGATGATTTTGCTTCCAATTAGTGAACAAATTTTGAAATGTTAGTTTTTTCCTAATTCAATTCTGCTACTTTCGTTAAATTGTTACGCTGCCTCCAAACTTGTACACCGGTAAAAGTGAGATCATTCATGATCAGTTTTACGAATGTGCAATTGCTTTTCTATACACAGACAGCGTCGGTTCTACTCAAATTTAATCTAATATATCAGTGACGTCACGAGGTAGCCAACTGTAAACTACTTTGCCATTTGCATATACTGTCACTCCAGTTTATCAACAAAAGCCTGATCAGTCTGAGTCAGTGAGATAGAGAATTACCTCGTGAAATTTCTCTTAACTTTGAAAGAGGCCAATTTATAACTTCGTTTAATGCAATGAATCCCAATCGAGAAAGGTAGATCGTATCATGTTCTCCTATATATGGAGTTATTGTGGTGCTTTTGTACCACTTAACATAACTTCGGTACTTCAAAGAGACCCCTTTTCGTGTTGCAATGGTGTCCAATCTCTTCCCCTGTAATAGGGCACCCTGCAGTTCTTGCACCACTTAAGATTAATCTCTGCTCGAAAGAAACCCTTTCGTGATAAAACGATTCCCTATCGGTGGAAGTTAATTAGAGCATATAAGTTACTCCTAAAATGTGGGTTCTAGGAAATTATTGTACCAGTATGTTGAACGATGTTTCAAGAGGCACCAGTTACCTGATGCACTTCAGGGGTAAACAACAACCGCATCTTCCGCTTGTTTCTTTTTTTTTACTGTGTATCTTTAGAGTATTAAGTCAATATCTGTTTACTAATTCACCTGAAACTGTTTTACCACTCTGTATAAATGTCATAAGAGACCACTTCTATGATTTCTAAAAGTTAGAGAACGTATCGGTTTCATCTGTAATAGCTTACCAGGAAATTAATGGACCAGTAGTTTTGTTCCGGTGCACGTGTAAATATACACCAAATGCATAATTACTGCAAGAGTGGGTAAGAATTTAGAGCCTTATTCTATTTGTGTTTTTCTCGTTTTTTTTTTATTTTTTTTTTATTTTGATGATTTCCAAAGGCGACTGAAACTTACAAGGAATTCTCTGCCACATTCACTTAAAAATGGAGAGAGCTGGCAACTTTCCAAAACAAGAACAAAAAAAGAAAAGAAAAAGAAAATACCTTATCTACTGATGAACTTGGTTCAAAAAGCAGTGGACAAAGTTAATTCTCCTTTTGTAAGCCTGTAATTGTGAGCTTTAGGATAGAGGTCTTAGAGTGCCACGTAATTGGACTACCTGCTGATATGGACACTTATTGATCACAATTTAAAATTTATTAATGCGTTGATTTTTGTTTTTATACTAGGAACTATATCCCGCTGTTACGGGTTAGTAGGCCTATGGACTTCTGTGCCCTATGAATGATGAAAGTAGACGTACGGTATGTAACCCGTTAAACAAGTTGTATTGAATTAATCATTGGCATCATTGCCAATTGGCATCCTTTAGCACTAAGACAATAGAAACTGGGTCACGATGGCATATAATAATAATAATAAAGATCAGCTCTACCAGCGGGAATCGATACAGTCCCTAACTTTTGTATACTGCATATAGTTATAATAATAACAAATAATAACAATAATAATAATAAAAAAAATAATGATGATAATAATAATTATAATAATAATAACAATAACAATAGCAATAACAATAATAATAACAATAGCAATAACAATAACAATAATAACTAGAAAAGTGGTTACGAAAATCGTAACCATTTGTTTATGAGTTCGTGTAGAGGGGAAGTTATTTACGTTCTTTTGTGACCGTCGGTTGGTAGTAGAAGGGGATTTTTTATGTTTCTTTTTAACAGATAGGGCAACATAAATATATTTAAGAAGATGGAAGCCGTGTCTAGATTCTCCAAATATATTTCTGACAAACTGTTGGAGCCAAAACGTAAAAACGTCGAATACTGTACATGATGCCAATCTTGGGTTGTAGGCTACTGCAGGCTACTAGAAGTATGTAGACCTACTATGCTACAGGTCGCGTTCGGTTGCAATTACTTCAGGGTTAATGATGACATTCAACCCCAACTTGAGAATGATTTTTTTTTTTTTTTTTGCCAGTGTGAAACCCAAGGGATATCATGCTCAGATCCTTAGTGCTGCTGGCTGTGAGCGCTTTCCTGTACTTTCACCAGATGTGATCATGTATTCATGTCTGGATTCATTGTCAGCGGTCACGTGTCCAGGTGCATTTCAACTACAAACTGTCCTCTGACTTTCATTTATCATCATAAACTTTGAATATTTTGAAAGAAAATGTCTATTTTACCATATAGTTCTAAATACCTTGCTGGATTCAACGAGCCAAACAAAACTATGGGAAGCAATAGCCTACTGTCAGCCTGACTTGCTGCATTCTTTATCATACTAGATAACAGTTAAAGACTGTCAAATGCCTAGAGCCTTGGAAAAGTAACATATGATTGAAGTTGTTAGTGGAATATAATGGTTAGTAGAACAGTAATTGCTTTCAATGTTTGAAGAAGTACAGGAGAGAATTTATTTTCCGTTTTGTTCTTCGTGTACTGTACTCAATCTAGTGAACTCAGTGCTACTAGTTTCTGCAAGTGTTATATTTAATATTTAGACAAGCGGAGACTGAATAAGTCCTATATATTTTATACAAGAAGCACTTCTTTCACCTTTGTATAGGCTTTGTAATTTGGATATCATGATACGGCAGCCTTCACCTTGGCGGGTAGAGTGGGATATTGTGACATTTCCAAAAGTAAATTCAAAAGATGAAACTATGGCTACAGTTCCAGTCTGTCGTTTCCCTAATTTTACTCTCCTTTTCAAATGATTAATAGCAATCTTGCTCCAATAGTTATATATGTTAGCTGTATATTAAAACATCTGTATATGTGAACAAAAAAGGAAGGAAAAGGTTATAGCAAAAATACGACATAGTGCAAATAAGTCAAATGTCCAACCAAGTCTAGTCTCTTTTCAGTGTGGCAGGTAGCCTGCTCTTAGGTCGTTAATTCACTAGGCTGCTCAGTCACTTGCTTCCGAGCTACGTTTAGGCCTTAGAATAAGGGAATAGGCTAATGTTAATAACTTGTGTAGTACACCCTTTATGTCCAGCTGACTGACCTGCAAAAATATCCTATTTCATCTTTTCAATCAACCACTGACCACATGTGAATTAATTTTAAGTGACGAGCTCCTTGAATAAAATCAGTCATGCCCCTAGTTCGTGCTCAGCCTGCCTGCTTCAGAGATAAAAAAAAAAAAAAAAAAACCTTTAGAAACCCCTCCCCATCCAAGTTGTCTGTTTAGTAGAATAAAACATGAATGTGCCTTCCTATTTTAGATTCTGTAGCCAATCTCCACTGAACACGAGAGAACTGTTACGAATGGTAGGCTATACAAAACTGCAAATTCATACGAGGGCGACTTGTCTTCTTCCCAGACATGCCGATTTGCCTGATGTGTATAGGCACTTAGTACATGCCGAGTTGTCAGACTTCACAAAGGCACTGAAAAGTGTTAAGCTGTTTTGTCTTACATGGGCGAGTTGTCCATGCCTTTATGGGCGTGTTCTTTGATCGTTACTCTTTTTACACTGAAAAACAAATTTAAAGCCCTTTCGACAATTTCTTTTGACAAGACAAGTTGGACAAAACTTAACTCGTCATTGTCAAGAGCTAAAGAACACTTTTTAGGCCAAAATACACATTTAACAAGGACAAATAAATCGTCAGGAATTGGCCGCATCGATTTCTGCCGAACAGTTTGCACACACGTACTCGCGCCCAAGTATACCCAGAGAGTGCAAACTATGCTCCGTGGTTACGAATCATCCGATGAACATTTACTGTAGGCCTATATATTACGTACGTGGCATACTGCCATCGCCGCGCCGTTATTTACGGTACTACTGGAGTCGGTACACTACTACGGCTCAGACGATACAACTACGCGTTTGCATACTGACAGCTTATACATCAAGTATGCAGTAGCCTATTATACAAATCAACAGCCGTTTCTTTAAAAGGCACCGTTTTGTGCATCAAAGATATGAAAAATTTTAATCTTCGAAACAAGGGTCTAGTACTTCCATGGTTTCATTGAGCCAGAATCTTGATTTATGGCTTGATTGCTGAAACCTAATACTGGTCTTGGTGCTTTATTCCCTTCGCTCACGAACATTTACGGTTATCATGACAAATCGTTGGGGGAGGGGGGGGGGGGCGGGGCGAACCGGAACTCTACTAATCCGCATGTTCGCCAACTGTGTGGTTAAAGGATCTACTTTTCCGACAAGGGTACGAATCTCGTGTCAACATTCGCGGAGAACAAGAAGTACGATTCCAGAGACGTAGCATATGAGGCGACGTAACTGTCGGTATGAAAAACGTCATCAACAATATAAACACAGTTATGTGTCTTGGTACTGTTCAGTAGATTGACAAATCACTATGTAATGCTGACATTGTGTAACATTTACAGTTATTAAGAAGATAGATCGTACCAATAAACAAGGATCGAAACAAGAGGTTTCTCTCTTTCAGAATTAAAAGCCACACCCACCCCGTATCTCCCACGTGACGACGTACTTAAAGAACAATGTATAGTATATATATAACAGTTCACTTCACTGACGACGGTTTCCTTTTTATAACTGGTTGTGTGCTGCTTGTCAGAGACAAAGAGCAGTGCGGTGGGCGGAGGTAGGACATGAGCGGCATTGCAAAGTTTCTGTCCACAGCATCCGTGTGTGCATAGTCAGCACTTTCCTGATATTAACAAGTTATTGAGTATAACCATTTACTTCAAAATACATTGTTCTTTCATGTTCACAGACGATGACGTACACGTCTAGACAGATAGGGTCAATTTTTCCCATGGAATTTCCCATTGTTGTAATTGGCATACATACTGAAGACACAAAAAAGAGAGTGACACCTATCATCATACTATTATACTTTTAATTTTGTGTTCTCATCTCTTTCTCCACATTTTTAATAAAAGCAAGCCTGCACTATGCCCATGTGAAACGAAACATTATTTAATGTTCGAAACCACGCTAGATAGGCCCCTACTTCGAGGGATCTAGCTAAATGGACACTTGCGAACTGTCATAGTATAGTCTGAACAATAGTAGTTCCACATCGGATTAGCCCGTGGGAAACCCTGTCCCATCATGCAACTTTCATAAAACTCACATTAAATGTAAAATATACAGCTACATATAAACAGCGTTGTAAATTAATGTAGGTATACACGACTACATGTATAAGCAAATTAGGCTTAGCAGTTTAACTTACACACTTTTTAATTTTTTTCATCAACACGTGGGCTTGTTTTCTTCTCTGGCTCACATTCAGCTGACTGTATTTCATTGTCCTCTCTTGAGAGATTCTGGCAAACTTCTTTCCAACTTTCCGTTTTTGTGGACTCCACTCCTCGGCAGCCTTCCGAAGGATGTCGCCCTTTATCCACCCTGCAGGGATAAGCCTTCACCTACCGAAAAAAAGGACGAAATGTACGATTCACATACATGGAAGTTTACTACCCACAGTAACTCCTCTTAAAATAACTGATATATTTTCCATTTAATATTATGAAACGTAGATTGACATTTCACTCATTAAGAGTATCCGAAGTGACAAACACAATTAACATTTTAATGTATCTTCGAACATGTAAGAAATAAAAGAGAACAAGTAGGTACATACATGGTCAATACAATGCATAATACACAGGTTTAATGACCTCTCGAAATCCTCACAATGAAACGTAGAGAGGGAAACAAGATAATGTACATTGACTCGTTTTACATATCAAATTGCAAAAGCCAGAACGGCAATATATGGTTATCTCATGATAATGAACATCTGTTTGGTTAAAGGCAATTTGTTTAATGTGTGAATTCATGTGCATAAGCGTGTGTTATGTAACACACGAATGATGATGTAGTCGTGCTTACATTTTCAACATGAAAATTTTTTTTAACAAAGTAAGAATTCACTAAAAGAAATAAAATATCATGATATATACCAACAATATACCAGCAACTCCCTTTCTCCCTAAGCAACAGAAACAAATAGTGAGACAGGAAAGTAATATGAAAACTAACATATCTAAGACTTACTAACATATCTAAAACTTACACAGTAAGAAAAAAGGTACAAGGAAATCATAGCAAACAAATACATACTCATAAAAATGTCAACATTGCACATATTATCAACCATTTACTTTTATACAAAATTTAAGAGGTTTTGAAAATATCACAGGCCTTAAAGGGGCTCATTGAGTTGATATCAGCAAAGATTGCGGTGATTTTGAAGTATACAAACACACGACAATACTCACAATTAGCATAATTAATCAAGTTTCACATCCAATAGTTACATGAAAACTGTCAATTTTTTCGAATTTTTGACCGTTACTTGCTCTGATTGTGTGCATGTGAATGTACTAATGTGAAAATGTCTGGTCACAAAGTTTCAAAAACCAAATTTAATCGTTGGTTACTCACTCATTAATGTTCCAACCTATGTAAAACTTTGGGATCCTTTTAGTTTGACTGTTTGTCATTAGTATGTGAAGGAAACTTGACCGGTTTAGAAAAATTGAGTGAATTTCACAAAACAACTCAATGAGCCTCTTTAAACTACATTTTGTATTTTCCAGTTATAAGAATTGCAATGGTGATGGTTTTGTACAGTTCCAACATGTGGCATGCGTGCCTCTCCCTCCAGTTTGTAACATGTTACTTTGGCCAATATTGCGCTTTATATCTTTGATTAATTTATGTCAACACAGTCCTTAATCACCATTGTGGTTCCGTTATCAGTTTATTCATTATAGATAAACTTTTTATAAGATAATGTACACAAAATGCATTATAATTTAAATTATATGGACTGATGGACAGCATCACCATTACGAAAAAAATAAAGAATACTAAAGAAGGTTAAAAATAGATCTGTAAGAAAGAGGGAGCAGAATAAATTTAGGAAAAGCCTATAACCTTTCCGATAGGATTCCAGCTAACAGTAAAATGTAGAACAATAGACTGATAACAAACGTTCCTGAAAAAAGAAGGTAGCTGATAAAACGAACAAGGAAATAAACATAATTTTACATTGTAGTATTAATTTCTTGGTGATTTGATACACTTTGTGTTACCATGGATGTGTTGTAAGTATCATTCTAGGCTGTTGTTTGCTCGAATGCACCGATTACTACGGAAATGTTCCACAGTCTCTGTATTTCTAGTTATTATTACTATTATTATCTTCGTCGTTCACTTTACCTATCAACGTATCGCATATATAGAAAGTGATAATATTAAAGACAATTGACATGTACATGGCACATGTCTGTGATAAAATCAAGCAAACAATGACATACTCAAGAGATCAAAACCCACAGTCTGAGCCTCAGGCCTAATTGTTAGTGCTATACTGAGCCGAATGAGGCTGCGAGGTATCACACTTACCGGAAAAGTCTTTGAAGTAATCAGAAACAAAGCAGTTGTATGCTGTCGGTTTTGAAGCAAGTGTACTCCTTTCTTTTCGTTGAAATCTATATAACAAAATAATTATTATAGGTTACTATGCAACTATTATGTATTGTTAATGGCAATATATTTTGTTAATCCGCATCATGTACTTTACTTTACCGTACAATTACAAACATTGGGCGCAATTGGCAAGGACCAACAGCCCCAAATGCTGGTGGGGGGGGGGGGGGGATTGCAAGAGTGAACTCATAAAATGATGAAGCATAACAGTCTCACACTCAGAGAAGTAGAGCCCATTAAAATTCCCAAGAATGATATCTGCTGTATATTATCGAATTTCAGTTTCGTGGTCACAATGGGATATGTCAGTACTCATCCCCTCCCCCTTTCTTCTCAGGAAAGATGTTCCTCCGATATCTACAAAAAAAAAAAAAATACCAATGTGGTGGCGACTTGAATCTGCCCGGTTTAATATACGAGGGACTCCCGTGTGAAGAGTACATCGAAAGAAAATATCTGTCATTCTGGTCCATGAGGTCTAGAAGCTTTCAGGGGTTCTCATCCCCTAAACCTTATTGGGGCTTTGAACCGGGAACCGTTTGGAGCAAGGAAAGTCCATTTCATCGCACGACTCGGATTGCAGCTAACATAACAACCATGAAATATCCCACCCCTCACTTTTTTCACTCTAGCAGCGCCGCTGGTGACGATAGCGTCAAACGTGTTTATCGGTTTATCCTAAATAAATCAAGCACATTTTGCCCCTTAATCAAACTTCCCTCGAAAAGACTCGAAAAGAGTACGCGAAAAGAGTACGCGGAGTGCCATCTGACGCAATCTAGAATGATGCACGTTTGTCCAAGATTTTCTAGTACTCTACTCGCCAACAGCTGCAGATGGTGACTCTTCTCAGTGATATCAACCCGCCGCGTAGCAAGCCATTTTAACATTTATTCTTCATTCCTCTTAACTTAAGCGAAATTCAAGTAAATGTCATTTAGATAAAATTAATTATACTCCACATAAATGAAACAGACATCATTAAGTTAAAATTTAAGTTAAGTGTAATACATGGTAGGCTTGACTGGAATTGTGTGGTAAGTGAAATAGCTTACATCTTCCATTTAACCAGTTGGTATTTCTAAAAGGGGCTCATTAAAAGTGGTTCATAAAATATGATACTTGACTACGTACACCTAACGGGTATTGTAAATTGTCACACTAAGAGATTTTAATTATCTGACATGGCACACAACTGAAACAAAAGAGTGTTAAAGTCTGTGACAAGTCAATTCTTACGATACGGAATTAGCGATACACCCATATCCGCCTCTACAAAAAATGACTACATTTCTCACATTTTCAGTCGCTGTATAAGCATAGATACATGAGTAGTGAAACGAATTAGAAGCGGTGATATGCAATGGTTTCATTTACTATCAACATAATGATGATATCAAATCATTGAGTCCTTTTAAAAGAGATGTATGGTATCAGTGTAACTCCTATGCTAACAAAAAAACGTTGTCAAAACGTGTAAAGTTTTGTTATATACAAACATTTCATAACACAACATGACATATTAAAAAAAAACGTTTGTTTTACCAGGGTAGCTATAGGTGAAGCTTCAGAATGCACTAAACGGAATTACCAGGGTATTTCATTTAGTCTAAGGGGGATTTTACTCCAGTGAAATTCTATTTAAAGTAATTTCAATGTATAGAAAGAAATAGAAGGTAAAATTAGTTAACGTGGCTGGCAATACTGATCGCAGTCCGTTCCATAAGACCTGTGACTTGTTGGGGTCACTTAATAAAACACCTAATTCTCCCTGCTTATATACCTACATGCGGAAATACCCATACGTACATACGAAGGGAATATACGGAGTTAAATTTCAAACTAGCCCTCTCTAGTTTGTGCGAAAAATGATCGAAATTATATCGCAGGAGTCGGTGACGTCCCTCATGCTGTCTTATTTCTATAAGTTGGCCGGGTCTAGTAAACAAACCTAGCACTCTATGGAATACTACATCTACTATTTCAAAAAATTAAATCTACTTCTCCAACAGATCGATTCAGCATTGATTTACCTCTGGAGCATGGATCTCAAGGAGGAACGTGAACCTCTGCGTCACCACGGACAGCTCCATTTAGTACTTCCCACCTAAATTTCTCAACTTATTAAAACCTTAAAACTGTGATGAATGGTGAGAATATATAGGCCTACATAGAATATTGAACACACTTTTTCACTTCACTTCGTCTACGTTAATGATTGAACGATGTGCTAAAGGTGTAACCATTTGGTTTTTCAAAGCTCAACTGCGCCTTAATATTTAGGTCATTTGCCACATTTCATCACCTCCTTTAGACCCTCCTGTCCAGGACAGCGATCCGCAAATTATGAAAATTCCACGGCCAGCCACCGCCCCTCCCCCCCCTCCCCCCCCCCTCCCCCCCCCCCCCCTAATATTTGGAGGTAAACCCTCGCCCTTGTGCTAAATCACGCGGCTCAAGCTACACCAGCAAAGCAATGCGAACTGTTCAAATCGAATGAGAAACTATCTGCCATCTCGATATAAATGTGAGTTTTATACGAAATGTAATGATGGGAAAAAAAAAAAAAACATTAGGTATACACCGACCTTGTTCTTGCCATAAGTATGCCGTAAAGTATAGAGAAAATGGACTAATCAAATACGTGGTACCAGCAATACGTACAGTGTCAGTATCATAAAACGGAACCAGTAATAATAGTATGCCAACTGTGTATGCCAACTTCCCAAGCTGCCAAGCTACTTCTAGAATAAAATAAGTCAGTCAATGGCAGTGAAAATGGACAAATTGCCCAGATCTAAGTGTCTTTCAGTGGCTTACTGAGTAATTCTTTCACACAATCGTTATGTAATATAGGCCTAAAACGTTATGCTGTACATACCTTTTAGTTGTTTTCATATTTGCTGAAGCCATGATGAATACTCCCTTACTGCGTTATTTGTTTTATACTCGATTTCCTCAGTGTCGTTTCAAGTGAGAAATGTAGGACGTAAATGCGGCAGGTGACTGCCACACTTACGCGATGTAACCTTTTGACCTATTGTGTACAGAAACAGCACTGTTGTGACTCTCGATACACCTGACACTGATGTGACCCTGTATCTTCATCAAGGGCCCTGAGCAGGATACATGTACCGTGTCCATGTGAATACTCACATCGACAACCGCTGCATCAGCTGACTTATGAGCAGCCTCCATTGACTTCCAGGACAACGCACTATTGATGAAAAAGGTTGAATATCACTGTCCTGGGCTGATCTGTCTCTGTTAGTAAATACAAATGACACAGAAAGAAAGCCTGTTACGTGGTCAGATAAACAACACAGGGCTAGACATGATTTCTGATGTGACAATATATAACTATGCCAGCTAGTTACCAGTGCAGTGGCGTAGGAGTGGGGGTCCCCTAGAAATTTGGGGGATGCGATGGATGATGTTGAAAAATAAAAGAGAGCAAACAAATAAAAAACGAAGAGAGGAGGAAAGGATGATAAGTTGACGAGTTGGGGAGGACTGGTACGCCTAAACTGAGGGTGTGTGTGTGGGCGGGAAGGGGGGGGGGGGGTACTGGAAACCCTCCGGCTTCACAAACGTGATGTTTTCACGATAATGAAAACAGAGTAACACCGCAATCGAAATAAGGTATTCATAATGGTGAAAAATCATTGATTCGGGGATTCGATTGGCCATAGTGTGTGCTCCAGTTGCATACGCAGTATATATACGAGTATGTGACTACTGGAGGAATCCCGCAGCAGGATGATCGGATATTTATTTCAAGCAGGACGCATTGACAGTACGCCTCCCCAAACTGTAAGTTAAAATCTTGGATATTAACGATGTCATAGATTCTAGAAACAATGTTCCTCTATTTTTTTTTTTCAAAATACTAACGCTGAATTAAAAAAAGAAGTAATGAATCCCCGCAAAAGTATTGGGTTGCCAATGACAAGAGTAATAAAGTTATTGTCAATACGAACCAATATTCTGTCATATTACTATTTAAAAGTACGTCAATTTTAAAACTTAGTACATCAATTCTACTACTTAAAAGTACATCTTTTAAAAGTCGGAGATGTTTTACTACGGGTGCATGCAAAAAAAAACTCATGCTTTCCTCCACTTGGTCCCAAAAATCAACTCCAGTCTGGCTCTGCGTCGCTTCGTTCCATTAGATAATGTTCAACCGCTTACCCCAATTTTATTTTTATTTTCAATCTTAAAATAGGTCATTATCAACCAATGAAAAAGTGGAATCTAAAGGTATGATTAGCATCCCCCCACCCCCCCCCCCTAGTATTTGTCAAATGTTCCACGAATAAATGCAAAAAGGTTGTCTAGTTTGCAATGACAATCGAAAGAGTAATATATATCTAAGTTTTTTATTTCTAAAAAAAACTGAACATGCCATACTCTCTTCGAGGACACGTGATCTACAGTGCCCCATACTAATTACACCCCTGGTCATATTATTACGATACAGTGCACTTCCTATCAAAGCCCTTAATATCAGGAGTCTAAGCCAATGGTGCCATCTCATGCGAAGATTCCTTGCGTAACGTCTACGCCATCTCATATATTATCTTTTTCCGCTATAATATTGAGATTATTTGCCCGCGTAACAATCTCGCGTTTGCACGTAGCGACGGTATATGGTTGTTTGCCCATAAGAAACGTCCAATTAGTGACTGCAACTTGAAGGGGTGCGATGGGTTGGACATCAGAACCTTTTATCCAGTTGACCATGCCCCAGCCCCGATCAGGGTACCCCAACCTCGGGTATTTTAGTACTTAATAGGTCTGTGTCACTTCAGCTAAACAATCGCAAATATTTTTTACGCAGATAACTTTAGCATACACTTAACATTTAGCCTGCTTGAAGACCATCTAACCATGTTGTCAGTGATTATACTACATGTAGGTATGTCACTGCAGGTATGTCATTTCATGTACATTTCTACACACACATACACACACACAACATTGTTTTCCATTCATTCCGAGGACCTCATTGTGCTTTCTTTTGTTTTTTCTTCCTCACTTGAACCCTAACCTTAACAATAGACTGTCTATTGTTAATCTTGAGAGGACCGGCGAAATCTATTGAATTTTCTACAGAGGACCTAAAATCTATTGTTTCGATCCTCGATCCCACCCGAAAACAAGGGCACACTCACACACGCACACGTATGAAATCATTAATGAAATCAATACAATAAATGAAATTCACTTCAAACATACTTGTCAATGCTTCAAATGAGTGCACATGGGCATATATGAGGGAGGGGATTTTACAAATTAGTCCCAATGATCTTTCATTTATTGTGAATCTTCGTTATAGACCATTGCTAAACAGGGAAAGTATTTACTTTACTTTAATTAGAATGGAACTTTATTTACACAGCAATGAGCCTTGACCAGTTTTGATCAGCACTACTACGTGGTTAAAACAACTGTGTTCAAACCAAGTTTCAACCCGTTTACACTTGACTGATCAGCCCTGGTATATTTGAAAAATACGCGCAAAGATTGTGTTTCATGATGACACATGTGACAGTTACATTTACTTATTACAAAACATGTATTGTCCCTCGTTGACTACAGCATTGTTGGTGATCGCATTTCATGCTAACATTGGTTTTGTGGTTTTCTCAACAGGTCACTGGTGATATCCGATATTCATTTTGATACTCACTTTTATTCTTCATTTTTTCTGTATATTAAAAGTGAGATATGCATATGCACATATACATATTTACTTCGATCTCCCCAATGTCAAGTTAGTGGGAGCTTGGAGATAAGACCAAAGACAAAAAACACGTGAACGATCCTAAGGGCTTCTGTTTGATTGAAACCATTTTACTACCGTAATCATAGATTATTAAGGCAATCACTTATTTTCTACATGCATGTTCACATACTTAGGTTGGTCTTAAGACAACATTTTAACAAACAATTCTTCTACCCTATGTTCTGACTCCTTCCCCATGATGATCTGACAGTATAACAAATAATATAAATGAATAAAATAGTGCACCTATAATGTTTGAACAACGAAAACTTATCAAAACAGTTACTACTGAGTTTATTCCTAGAGGTTTGTTTGACCAAATGTGCTAACGCACAAGCATGGAACTATTGAATAAGTAAAACTGACGAAATCATTTCAAGATACAGGAGAGACGTGTTTTGGGAACAGAGATGCAAATTGAGTTATTTGTAGAAATCGCCAATATGCCGACATTATAACATGCCACAGTATATATAAAATATATCCAACAAAAGTATTTTTGTCGCGGTTCCTCTTCTGAAAGATCCGCGCTTGATAGAATCTAAATTCTTCCAGTTTCTGGTTGGAAATTGATTCAAACCTCAATTGAAAAAACCGGAGTCAAATTTTACAACCCTGCAATCTCGCTTATTATAGGGTTTTTGTGGTATATTCTTGTAAATTATGACATGCAAAGATGGTTTCTGTAAATATGCAAAGTCAGTTGCAACAACCTACATACAAGCTACCGTAGAGAGTTTTCAAATTTTGTCAGTCACGTACGTAACGTATGTGGCCCATAGAGAGTGCGCTATACTAGAGCCAGTACATTAACCGGTCTTAAAGGCCTACGGAAGCAAGTTTTGGCCGCAAGTATTATTTTTTACAGCAGTCATTACTGCTTTCTTCAGTTAGCTCCATGATTATGTAATATCTATGTGATATGAAACTTATTTCCTACAAGTTTTTTTTTTATTTAGTGTGTTCTAATGTCATACCTATGCTGTAAATTTATGACAGTCCAACATTTTGCATTAATCGAATGATGAAAGTAACGGGGTTTGTTTCATCACAGTTACGATTAATCAAGTTATTCAATGATTCACTGTTGTTAACTCTATTTATGTTGTGAATTAGGAAGTATACGTACTTTCCTTCTTCATTACTTTTTTCAATAATTTTATTTTATATTGACTATATGTTTGTAACTTTCCATACTTTCTTTACTTTGCTTTGTTCTTAATGTATTTAAGGAAGGGTTTCAACTCCGGCACGATACCTTCAGGGAGGGGACTCGATTTGGCCACAGACAACAGATTGGCCTACCCTGTGTCTGCGGTTTCGAACAACACATATGTTACACAATGTGATCTCGATATTACATAGACTTACATGATTGCCTCTCCGTCCAAAACTAGAAAGTAAAAAGTTTGAATAAGAGCTCATTTTTTTAATTCTCATTTTCTTGGTCGTAAGTGTAGACGGCTGCCATAAAACGTTCGTAGTATATTAGCACAGTAGGATGTGTAAACGAAATTGTAATTATCGTCGAAATATTTGTGATAGAAGAGGTATTATGCGGCAAAGCTAGTAGCAATTATATATGGCTGTTTAATATCCATGCATTCGAACTTATATTTCTATCTCTCTTCGAAATTCAGTCACTCTCTCACATACAGTATAGCACTTTGGTTAAAGAGTTTTTATCTAGTCATGTGTAAAATCGACCTCAAATAAAAGCATATGTGATCTATCCTACCACACACATTAGGTGGGGGTAAATGGAAACTCTTCAGCGTTATATCGCACATTACAGAATGATAATTCAGGCAGTTGCCAAAGTCATTACTAAGAAAAGTTGTTATTGGATAACAGAGATTAATAATTACATTCCAAAAGAAATCAGATCTTTCTGAGTACATATTCATGTTGAGGAAGCGTGGACCTGCACCGATTCAGGGGGTTAATAACTTATAGCTACCTAACCGATTCACGTCCCTTAACAGATTACTTGTCCAGCAACTAATTATATCACAAATAAAAAAGGAACATAGAACTTCGTGAGGGGAGGGGTGCTAATTGGGCATTTTTTCTCAAAGATAATTCGCCAACGATATACCGCTTTCCCGTTTCTATTTACATTATCCATAAAGCGACCGGCCTGTTTAGCCTTTTATGACGCCGTGTATTACATGCAAAGTGATTGCGGCACTTGTGGGCTAAACAACTGAAGAAAATTCTACACAAAAATTAAATTTGAAATATGTATGACAAATACAAAAAAATGTACCACTAAATTCTCGTTGACCCTGGTTTGGGGAGGGGTACTGGTCTACTGACCAAACATTTTATTGGTCGTTGGATGAGATAGCAATTCCATCACTATGAGATGGTATAGGTTCTATTTCTTGCCCAGATGACGTGTCCGTTGTAATCCCACGGATTGAAACACACCACTGCTTCAAAGATGATTAAGAACAACTTGCATTACACACCATTGGGTGTAGATATTATAATTCACTAACACCACAATAACATTTGTTTAATACAGTGTTCAAGATTTGGCAGGTCTCCTCTTTGTCGTACATAAACGAGACTCGAATCAGAGGTAGGACGTAAATCGGCATTCGAGAACTGTGGACAGAAAATAGAATGACTAAATTTCACACAGATGTAAACTGTCCCGTATTACTCCTACTCGAAGTCCAGTCAGCCGAGTTTCCATAGTACATGCAAATTTCATACCGGCAATGCTCTCAATTTACTGAACAGGTGACGTTATGGAAGCCATTCGCACCATGTATCAGCAAGCAGGGTTCTGGAGAGAAAAAAAGAATTATCTGGTACCACAGCACCTAAGGCAGGTGATAGCAGTAAATGGTGTTCTGGAAATACAAATGATCAACGTAGTGGACGGTATTCATAAAATGCATCAAGGGCTAGCCGTGCTCTGAAATATTTGTTTGGTGCTGAAGGCTCAAATGCAGTGTTAGTGTCTTGCGGATGATATAAATACAACTGGTCGATGGCACGAAAGTCATTCACACCATGCACCAACAAACAGTATTCGGAAATATTTTGGTGCCCAATTTCGAATTCAACATCATATGCTAACAATAAAGTGTGTTGTGACTGAAACAAATACAACCGGTCGACGTAGGTGGCGTAATGGTAGCCATTCGCACCATGCGTCAACAAGTTACGTTATCAAATCACAATGCATTAGCAAGCTCCATTCTAAATAAAAATTGCTTTTGGTTGTCACAAATACAACTGGTCCACGTAGGTGGCGTAATGGAAGCCATTCGCACCATGCATCGACAAGATGCATTACCGTATAAAATATGTTTCACGTTTACGTTTTTAGGGCAGGTGCTAGCGACAAAGGGTGTTGTGGATCGTGTAAATACCAATCGCTCCATGCATCGACAAGCTACATACTAAACCAAAAAGAATTGCTGCGAAAGTTCATAGGACATGTGCCTGAAATCACGGTGTTGTGTGTGATTTAGATACAACCGATCGGCGTAGGCGTCGAAACGGAAGCCATTCGCACCATGCACCAACAAGCTGTATTTGAATACATGTGTTTCGTACTCAATTCCCTACCTACAGTAGGAAACATGCTTGAAATAGTTTTGTGAGTGTCGATAAAATCCGTCTACGTAGGTGGCGTATTGGACGCTTAATCTGTGGCACATCTTCCACAGAAAATCGTAGGAGTATGTGCCTGTAACAAAAGATACTCCATATGCCCATAGGCGGGCCCTACCAGTCAGCGTTTGAGACCGCCAGAATGTGGAAAATGGTTAAAACGAACCATTTCACGCACAAAAAAATTAATAAAAAAATAAATGAAACTGCTACAATGAGGAGTAAACTCGTCACAATTAACATGGTTCTGGAGTGCTAAAAGTTTTCTTACGTGAGCTGTGAAAGTCACGACGTTTCATTGTCACAGCGTTGAATACATTTCATGTCAATTTATTTAACTGAAATGACCACGATACAACTTAACCAAATACTGTAAAACAAAGGCTGAGTGACCTTGCAATTCATTATCTTCACGTTCACAAGCAATTTATGACATGCCGCTACTCCTTAACTAGTGTGATTTTATGGCCCAGGCTTGCTAATTGTTATATTACCTCTCTGATCAGGCTAAATCATACACTACAGTGAAATAGAATATGAGTATGACAATACTATGACGTTAACGTTTTACTCTCAATTACTCTTAATCATAGAGTTTCTACTGAAAGAGGTATTCAGAGGGTCAAGAACAAGTAACATGAAAATAAAAGGTTCTGGCATTTGCTTGAAATGAAGTTATTATCCTTCAAAAACTTTTTCTTTTAAATTTTGTACATAAATTTCCAGTAAAAACAAAACATTGTTACTGCAAACAGTGATGAAAAACAAAACAACAATGCACACATCTACACCTATCTCTTGGAATGCACCTTCTTCTGCAGATATTGATGAGAGTGCGTTGATGATCTCCAGCGACACATGCTCTCTACTCATATAAAGGTCTTGAAATCATAACATTTAAGTCACTTAAGAAGTAGTACAGAACTTCTCCTACCTGAAGATCTCATGATTTCTACAGTAAAACCCCCATAATCTCAAATGACAGATACTTATATCACAAGTAAAAGTAAAATGACAAATTTGGATGAGGCTTCATAACATGACAAAAGGCCTTGATACCATGGATATACATATTACTTCAAAGGCTGGGAGAATGTTTTTACCCCCCCCCCCTCTTTTGAGAAACAATGCTAAGGCGAAGTTTTAATGTCCAAATAACAATGGAAAAGTAAATTAATAATTGAAAATCGTACTAGTTACAAAGAACTCACATCTATTGCATATGAGAAACAAATGGTACCTGAATATTCTTACACACAAATCAAATTAAAAAAGAAGAAAAAAAAAGGAAATGGATTGCTTTTAAAAGCAAGTCATCAAAAGCAGTCCATGATAACAATGTGATAAAATCTTTAAGCTACTTAGGGAAGGAGAATTACATCACATGTGTTCACTTACAATGCGTGCTTGCTTTGTGTAAGGTTTTACTTGTGATGGACATTATAATACACGACCATCAACATGAAAGTCACATGCAGACCTCATTTAACATTAAGGCAATAATTCATCACTCCAGGATATATTTTTGGTTTGCGGATAGAAAAATTTTCAACTGATTCTGTTCTTTGATTGACAGCAAATGTGGAAGATGCAAAGTAGCACACATTGCACAGCATACACAGGGATCCATTGGTTTGACTACACCTGTGGAGGAATTTTAGACAGGCTTAAGGAGGGACTAGAGTTAGTGGTTGGAAGAATTGAAACTGTCTGGGGTGATGAGTTTTTGTCTTTAAATACCAGTAGAGACCCCCACTGATGAATGCTAATGAAGCTGCACTGAAAGCTGCATTGAAAGTTAGAACAGTGCTATTGTTTAGTTACCACTTGTCAGTTGACCTATGTTGAAAATAGGAAAACTTAAATACCACCAAACATTCAAGACCACGGAAACTATGGCAAATATCATCAAGAGTTTTCACATACCTAATGCACATAACACGGTAAGCAAATATTTCTGTAACAAAATTACACCAGATGTATTTGAGAAGTAAAATTGTCTATTTACCAGAAGGTTAACCAAAAGGTTAACCTTGCAGTGTACCATGTTCGGAGTTCATGAAAAATTGCGTCCATTGATCAGTACTTGACACATATCAGTATCTGCCACATATTATACATACATACATACATACATACATACATACATACATACATACATACATACATACATACATACATACATACATACATACATACATACATACATACATACATACATACATACATACATACATACATACATACATACATACATACATACATACATACATACATACATACATACATACATACATACATACATACATACATACATACATACATACATACATACATACATACATACATACATACATACATACATACATACATACATACATACATACATACATACATACATACATACATACATACATACATACATACATACATACATACATACATACATACATACATACATACATACATACATACATACATACATACATACATACATACATACATACGCACGCATACATACATACATACATACATACATACATACATACATACATACATACATACATACGCACACATACATACATACATACATACATACATACATACATACATACATACATACATACATACATACATACATACATACATTCATTCATTCATTCATTCATTCACAGCCTTGTGTACACAGTAAACATACTAGATGACTTCTGAGTCACTGAGGTCACTTAACTCAGACTCAGTACTTGATATGCTGCTTGCATATTCAACTTTTCCTATCAAGTCTTCATCATCACCAGAAGTCCTGCTTATTAGTGGCAGGTGGATCCCTGTGACAAAAGGTGAAAAAAGTGAATAAAGGTATTGAATAAAGCTGGTTAGACTGTGAACTTTGCATGATAACATGCACAGCTTTCCTTTGTCTAACCTAGAGGAGACCAACTTCTCACTTAACGTGGACCAAGATGACTGATATATGTCATACTGATTGCAGTAAAACTTAAATATGCTTCTCATCTCTTCTTTCACAAGAGCAATCTCTTCAGACGCCCTTTGTTGTAAGCTGAACGCATCCATAATACTTCTTTGGAGTTTGCTAGGCACAAAGTGGTCCTATTGTAGAAAAGAACAAATAAATAAGTTCACTTCAGATTAATGTAAATTGCATAACATGACATACATAAACAATGGTGCCTTTTGCAAAGACAGACCCAACAATAGGCTTTGTTCAACAAGAGACATTGGGTAAGTTCGGATTATTTGTTAGCCAAAGTATATTTAAAGCGATGCAACCTGTTGTCAGTTTAACAAAGTTTGTAATAATGGAATTAAAGCATGGGTTTGGTTGAAATATAAGCCTGTTCAAGTACCCTCGATGTTTATATTCGGTATTGATCTTACACTAGTTCTGCAAAAAACATTGTTTTTTTTAGATGCACAAAAATGGGATTAAAGTTTAAGCTATGTTCAATTTTGCATCTAAACTTTAAAGAAAAGACTCAGCATTTACAACAGTACATCTCACTTCAAACAATGAAATCAAATGATCATGCACTTGAGATCCAACTGAGACCTACATTTTGTGGATTTTGGGCCAACAAGAACTGACTGTTTCTTTAAATTTGTGGATCATGATGAAACAACTTTTGATGGGTCCTTTTAACTAATAGTAATTTTGACTTACATAGCTTTCTTATGTACATTTCAAGTGATCATAGACGGCGCTGGTTGGCTGCTTTGCCTGTGTGATGTCAATTCTTCCAGGCAACATAGCTGATTTCTTGTAAATGAATTATACACCATGCAGGCTCTTCTTATAGCCAATGTTCTCGAATTTATCTGACGACAAATCCGGTATGCAATCTTTTGTTCTCCATCTTTGAAGAAAATTAAAAGAAAAAATTATTCATATATATTAACTGAAGTATTACAATTTCCACAAAACAAAAATGTTTCTTTCATACTAGGAAAAAAGGTCAGACAATTTAACATGTGCATGATTAGTGACCAGACATAATTTAGTACATCTGAGAGTCATTTTATGCAGTTATACATAGTTGAGTTAATGCTGTACTGATGCAATTCAGGAACCAATAATTTGCAATCATTCAGATGGTTTTAGATATTCAAGCCAATCACACCTGCATATTTCTTTTTCAAATGGACAAGATAGTGATGCTCAGTTGCAAGACCATGCAGACGACAAATCAAGCTCAACCGTTCCCGGTCTTCTATTTCTTTTTCCACAGCTTGAAATAACTGGGATGAAGCAGTCCAGCGCTCTGCAATGTGATGCTTCCTCTCCACTTCTAGAAGCTTTAAGTTCAATCTACAGGGGTGACAAAGTATGTATCATATGGCCAATACACGTAAAAACTGTTTTAATATGTAAGCTTGAAATAACTGGGATGAAGCAGTCCAGCGCTCTGCAATGTGATGCTTCCTCTCCACTTCTAGAAGCTTTAAGTTCAATCTACAGGGGTGACAAAGTATGTATCATATGGCCAATACACGTAAAAACTGTTTTAATATGTAAGCAATGGATTTTAAAATCTCTTACTTTAAAGAAGTTAGAGTTTCAGAGTAACATGCAAAGTGTTACTGGCCCCAACGATGCAAAGGATCCATTAATCATGGCCAAGAAAAAGGTCACTTCATGTCCACATTGAGAATATGCACATAATGTGACCTGTTTCATCAGCTATTAAGATAAATCCTACTGATTTGATTATATGGAAAAAATAAAATGTTCAATGGAATATTGCAAAACCAGAGTATCACCTATTTGTGATGTTTTGCAAGAATATTTAGCCGTGAACCTTTCTGGTGTACTCTACCATGTTGTCTCCATCATCTAGTTGCTGAAATGTGCTTCTGCAAAGAATGACAACATCAAGATAAGTAATCGTAATGTGTTTAAATGCCAAATCTGATACATTTTTGAAAAAGACATCTTGAATGAAACCTCACATGTTATGCCAGTTTGTACCTCATTTTCCTAGTGTTTTGATGAATAAGTCAATGACATGCTTTCTGTGTACAGTGTGTGTATTTTCAGTCTTAGCATTTTGATATATGTATACATACATAATTTTCCTGAGTCACCTTGATCACGTTTTAATTAGCGGTTTAGAAACATTAATTTTGACAAAATGAACAGTGATGAAACAAATGAGAACTGCAAACCTGCTAATTTGGATCTCTATGACTTGATGTGTTTTGTTGTGTAGTAATTTCTCAAAGCAGGCCCCCCCCCCCAAAAAAAAAGACGAGACACCGCAGAAGATTTCATTAGATTCATACAAAAAATTAGACAAACCTTATTGCATGCATTGCTTTTAAGTCCTTCACATAATCCTCCTTCCAGGTTGTTTTGTAAGCTGCAGTAGAGACAAGACATTTTAGAAGGGTAAACTCTTACATTCCTCTTGAAAACCTGAAAATTGCAACGGCACCTCAAGCAACGAGTAATGGTTCCACAGTTTCCACTTTGCTCTTACAAGCTCTTTTACAGATATATTACAAGTCACTAGCTATAAAGACACAAAATATACTGCACCTATTTTGATCTGCAAATAAAAGTTGAAATCGTTTTTATCCATACCATGAAGAATGTTCTAGTAGCAGTATGATATTGAATCACCTCTAGAAGCTTTGGTCTGATGAACTTTTTTCTCCTCATCTATCCATTTAAGAATATCTTTCTCTTCAGTTATTACTGCAGATATGACAAAATATAGTTTAGTGTAAAATGATGTTATAATGCACTAACAAACATTGCGATTACATCTAGTGAATGCCAAAGTCTCAATATGTAAAAGCAAACATTTATCAAGTAACAAGCAGAGATTGACAGTAGCTATGTTATAGAAATCCTAATATTCCCATCTGAGCCCACTATACAACCTATCTATTTTGCTATTATACAGTATTTTCTTTGAGAAATGGCCCCAAATATGAACCTCCATATAGTGTAACATTTAGGCAACTCTTTATCAACAGAACAAGTGACACGTTTGTCATTATTCTTATCAGACTGATGGCAGGTTTGTTCATAGTATACTGATTAGTACACTGCTTGTAAACAGCTACCACCAAGAAAGTCTGAAGACATGCCTTTGGGCTTAAAAGTTAGGTATCAGAAGAAAGATCCATTTGCAATTAGATTCTATAAATTGCATAGAACTGGAACTGTAAAGCTCATTTGTATGATAATGATGTAAATGGTGTACATAGGAAGAGATACGTATACGCACAATGAAGAGTCGAAGCTTCTGCTTGGAGATTGCTTAATTGTAGTGAAGCATCAGAGTAAACACTGTTAGCTTTCTTC
This sequence comes from Stichopus chloronotus, assembly GCA_021234535.1. NCBI lineage: Eukaryota > Metazoa > Echinodermata > Holothuroidea > Aspidochirotida > Stichopodidae > Stichopus > Stichopus chloronotus. The sequence continues at coordinate 28,097,051 of CM037833.1, read as the reverse complement.
AGACGAAGCACTGTTGATGCTCCTATTTATACAAAAAGACAATCCTCTAACAAAACAACAAATAACAGTTATCAGAACTTCAAGAACACACATACACTTCATCTACTTGCATGCAGTTATGCCATAGGAAAAAACACTGGTCACAATTTTCCTAACACACAATGTGGACAATTCATCATGCCAAATGAAGATAAGTCACTCACATTGGCATTGATACCTGCAATGTCAAAGAAATCTGACTTTGTTGGTAGCCATGTGCTAGAAAACTATAGATGAAAACTTGATCTTTTAATAATTGAAAAAAAAAAATACTACTAAGACAAGGACCTCTCAGGAATTTGATTTGCACTTACATACAAGACTGACATTGAACCAAGCATGATTTTCTCCAGAGAGTACATACATTGTAACAACTATAAGCATCGAGTGACCACATCAACAGTTATATGCAGCACAGCAACGATTACCCCCTCTTCATTGTTTTAGATATTTTTAAGGACAATATGGAACCTTTTGTTCATTCAAGGCAAAGGCACACATCCACAGCATGCAATTCATTCATGTTTGGCCTTCACCAAAGATGAGAACTTTCCAGTCATGCCTATGAACACATTTCGAAACACATTTTGGAACACATTTTGGAGATTATACTTAGATGTGTCCAGCACACCATTCTTTGTTACTATTCAGAAAGTAACCAAGGAAAATATGCTTGGTCTGCAAGTTGTGCAATTCTCTTTGAGACATTATACTGAAGTCATTTAACCCCGGCTATAACATTCAAACACAAAGCAAGAAAAGAGGAAACCATACCAATATTCTGGCACTTTTGTGCTGCGAAATGTAACAACGCATGGGATAAAAGATCATGACGATGAGAAACTGTCATCTCTTTTGTAACCTTGGAAAAACTCCGGAGATACGACCACAGTCTCTCCATTACCTCACCGTCACTTAATCCAATACCGGGAACTCTTCTAGGATTGTAAAGAACCTTCAAAACAAGTATAGAGACAATTAAATTTGAATGTTGTGGGCATAAAGGCTTCAAAGCCAAATTTTCATGATAAAGAGGAATATTAAAAAAAAAAATTGTGATATTCCAGATGGGACATTCAACTAGTCACTAAGGGAAGGTACATCTTTTTACTTTTTAGTTCATGTCACTTTAAATAGCACATTCTGTCCTTATTAAAGGGTTGGAACACTTAGCAGTCAGACATACCTCAACCAGCAGCACAGGCTAATACAACAGCACTAAAATTTGTAACTCCAACCACATGTTGCATGTTGAATTAATATATAGGAGATCACCTTTTTCTTTTTTTTGACAAAGACAACCTTACCTGGCATGAAGCCTTGTGACCATAGGCATGGAATACTGGGACTGCCAATGACATGCTTGATAGTACTTCTGTCTGCTTGGTTTTCTGGAGAGAAGCAAGACATGGCAATGAAAATATGTGTTACAGAATATTGCATACATGATGGTGTTTGTGCCTGGTACCCAACAATGTCAAGACGATGACAAGACCCAGTTCTGAAATTGCTACCTGGCTTCAAAGTTTTACTAACATATACTGTATGCATGACAGAATTCAGGATACATCTGACTAGACTTCACTGTCACAAGCATAGATGAGATAAATGGTGTAACATCAATTAATACGCAAAGAGAAGTGTTTTATTAGACATCACTATGAAGTTGAAGACTAACAGAAATTTACCAAGCTACCCGACCGACTACGGACATCAGGTACCCGGGTTTGAATTTTAAATCCAGCGCAAGCACTAATGCATACAGTCATCTACAACTAACAATGAATCTACAATTAGCATGAATCAGAAATGTGTAAAAGGAAATAACAAATATACCAACCTTAAGATGGGACGATAGGAGAGAGGCAATGTCATACATCAGAAATGAATTCACTCCATTGTACTTCTGAAGTATCTCCTTCAATAGAAATACAGGATAGGCAAGCCTGTAAGAGAAGCAGTTTGGAGAGTAAACTTATTTAAGAGTACAAAACGTTTTTTCTTTATGCTTTTGCTAGCAATAACCAAATATCTTTGTGCAAAAGTTTCAATAGCTCTTTGTTTGCCTTTGGAATCTGTAAGAGGAAAAAGAAGAAGAAAATGTCAGTTCAGTTTGATAAACGCTCAGACTCTTGCAATCTCTAGCAACAAGAAAACAACACATGAATTACACAAGTGAAGATAAAGTTCATATTAGATACAAAAAAACAAAGACAGCAAGAACAACAAATCAAGATGCAAATTACACCAAAGAGAAGAAGTTTGTATCATTCTTGTAGAGAAATTAGATAATACACAAACTTGCATTAAAAGGTATTGCTATGTCTGGAGTTCTTGATATAATTATTTAAAATGGAGAGATGCAATTAGACAGTTTAGGTGTAGTTACCGTTCCCCGTGCCTCATGTCAAGGAACAACAAAGGGATTTCATGTCGGCAGGAAGCCCCAAACACTCCTTTTACATCCAACCGTTTGGAAGATGTTTTGGACCTCACTTTATTACCAGCATGGAAGTTGCTGCAATTCTACAGTGACAGATGAAATAAATTGAAGTAAGGTAAATGACCTTTAAATGTAAATCACAAATATACTACATGCAACAGTAGTACAGCAAACAAAAGAAAGTACTAAATGTTAAAGAAGCATTACCGCATCATCACTTTCATTCTTTCCATCAGCATATGATGAAACAAATGTGTCAACCTTCGACTGATCCAAGAAGTAATGGTTCATGTCAGATAGTTCATAACTGCCATCCTTCTTCTTCTTGCGCACTAGTCCAAAGTTAGCATCAATAGATACCACTGCTGTACCTTCTCCCTATGCATGATGAGGGAACAGTACAAGATCATAAACAAATGTCATTGTCCAAAACACTGAATTATCCGCAAAGGGAGTAGGCGACATAAAGGCGACATAAAATCCAATGTATCAAGTATAATCATATAATGAATTAACCGGTAATAAAAATGTATAAAGCAATCTTTCCAACTAGTATACAAAGCTTGACCCACACTTACAAGAGAAAATTCCACTCTAATTTGATGTTCTTTATAGTGAACATAGTAAACGCTACACTAAACAAAAAACTCGAATTATTCAAGTGTTGTGCAGCAATGTAATAACCTTGCTACATGACAGTCACACAGCACACTTAAATTCTGTCTGACAGGAAACAACAGAACTATAACAATGACCAAACATTGAATCCCTAGCAATGATCAAGGTAAGCTGTAAATGAGAAGTACAAGTACTAAGGAAATGTCATTAACTTATGCTTATGTTCTACAATACCTCGGTATTCTAACTGAACTTTGTCATTTGTTTCACATAATATTTCTGATTCACCTACCACTGGACATGCTGGACATGTGGTTCCTTTGTCTGCATTGGGAACAATGTCCTCCAAAGTTTTTGATTTCCACTGGAAAGCTCTGAATTCATGCATGCTTTCACTTATTAGTGGTCTGTAGTATTTCTACAATATAAAAGATGTTACATCATGGGGAATGTTTCAGCAATGAAAGTTAGTTTCAAGAAGTCTACATCAATGTTATTAGAATGAATAAAACTGGAGCACCAACACTGTGCTTTGCCAACCACAGGTCTATACACTCCAAGAAAAACAAATTCTCATAAAATACAATCTGATCAGAGCAATCAACTACCGCCCACCCAATGCTAATAATAAATAACAAACTCCTCAAACTAAAGTGCGTGGCTTACATATGGCATGTAATGTTCATTCCATTAATAAAGATCTGAAAATTGCATCTTTGTAAAGAAAGAAAAAGTACCTTCTTTTCTTCAGTTAGTTCCGTATTCAAACTTTGAAGTGTATTCCAAAAGCCCTTTGTAGAGATGTGACATTCCAACTGAAGTGCACTAAGCAATTTCAATAGGTTCACATCAATTGCAACTCTTGGATCAGTAGGTGACATACCCCACAACCCAAATCGAAGAAGTGAACAGCACTCTGGTTCACATGAGCAGAACTGGAATGAAATTGTATTTAGCTGACCTGTGAGAAATTCAAACAGAGATCATTATGAAGTTACTGAACGGTTACAGATGTATCCTAGCATAGCCTTCCTTATTGCTCATGAGTTACTTAACCCATAACCATTACTTGCCTACCCAAAGATATAATTTCAAAGTAAGTGTTATACATGCAAACAGAAATATACCTTTACCAAAGCCTAGTCTCACGGGACACAGTGTCAACATGTTATAGGGCACTGAGTGAAGGTCACTGTTGGTTGAGCTTGATCTGGAGGTGCTTCATGGGTTAGGGGCAGTCTGATTGCTTCTAGCAGAGTCTGAGATGTACAAGGGCTGCGCTTCCTTTTCGCTATCGAATTTTCCTTTGCCAAAGGAAGGTTTTGACTCTTCTTTCCCTTCGGTCGACATGGGTCCAGAAAATGCCAGTACCGGGTATAAATTTGCTATGTAATCAGATCTGAGCACTCTAGCTGCGGTGGTAGACTCTCCTCGACCACTCTCTGCAGCTTCTCCTACCTCAGAACTGGCTTGAGGTTCCAGTAAAACCTGCAGGTCTTATGCTGGGAGTTTGTCTTACTGTGCCTGCAGCTTGCTCCTCTGTCCAACTAAACATGTCTAAAGTTCAGCCCACTGGGCTGGTGTAAAATCTATGCAAAAGGCACAAGGATCCTTCTGACAGCAGGACCTACACTTTGGGCACTGCTGGTGCTCATCCCAGAGCCTTCTAAGTCAAAAAAATTACATGATAGGCAATGAAGAACTGCCCTTGAGCTCATGCTGAGAGGATCATTAAGGAGGATCCGTACTTGACAAAATAAATATATAAATTTGACCATGAGGGGAACAAATGATCAAGGTTTTAATGAACAGGCAGTACACATATAGCATATAACTATGCCGTAGAAAATGAGCACAAGTAAGCAATGTAACAACAACAAAGGTGAGGCCTCCCAGTATGAGCAGGAAGCTAGGCTGAGAAATCCCTCAAGGGGTTGGAAAAAGGAAAACAGTAACAAAAACAAGGCTTAAAATGGACAATAAAGGCTTCCCCGTATAAGCTTAAAGGATAGTCCTGTGTAGCATTTTCAAAATGAAGGTAAGGCTACATCTGGGAACAATTTCGCACAACTACACCCTGTACAATTAAAAGGGCACGAAAAACACATAACCAGGCCTTACACAAACACATAAGAATTTTTACTTTTAAAAGAAAGGAGACTTAGTGAAACAGTCAAAAACTTGTGCAGAAGTTGGTTCAACACCCAAAAGCAAGCCGAGGAAAACCAGATAAAGTCACAAATGAATGATATCCCAATGTTAAGAACACACATGACTCATATGAGACTTCCACAGTCCTAGCACAAAGGATGGCAGAATGGGAAGGAAATGCTGGTCCGGTATTAAAAAGGAGGGCGGAAAAGGCGTTGTTTAAGATTACCAGCAGCCTTGGAGAGATGCATGTGAGTGCAGTTGCTGCACTTCCATGCAGTTTCTGCACAGTTGTTGCATTGAGACAGGTAAGTGAGGAGTGAAGCAAATAAGTAATTTCTAAGTAAGTGCTACACATGCACACACAGAAATATACTGTACCTTAGCACAGCCTAGTCTCATGGGACAGTGTCAACATGTTATTTGGCATTGAGTGAAGGTCACTGTTTGTTGACTGAAATGAAGTAAATGTTTTATATTCACTCGATTGAATGAAAAGTTGTGCAATTAAACCAATTATACAGGAATACATTACAAAGGAAAAATGGAAGCACATACAGTGCTGTATGTTATATGTAGGGTAAAAAAAAATTGCTTACTTTTTTTTGGAAACATTTCTACACCTTGAAACAGATTCACTGACTTCACAAGTGTAACGCTGTACAAGATTATTTGAATTTCCTCAAAAGGAAGAGGGGATTCCTTCCCTTGGACCCCTACCTCATGACAGAAATTCATCAACATGCCCATTGTCACAAACTCCCAGATATGTCCGTGTTCATGATCATATCATTTCAAAATAGATGTGGTTCTTGCAATGTACATTTGTACAATGTACATCATGTACAATGTACATTTGTACAATGTACATCATGTACAACGTACATCATACTCAAAGTAAGATGATTGTCAGCTAATTTTACAAACTTTGTCAGAGGTTACAAAGCTTGCAAAACACATGAATCACAAGAAGTTCATGCTGCCTCTTGTGTTTACTTTTGATTGGTCATTTATATTACATTATGCAGTATCCTTGCACTTAACCAACACAGCATTCACTTGATGTCCAAGAGTGGACAAAGTGTAAATGCTGGTCTTGGATGTAAAATCTCTCCACGTTCATTAAGCGATGCCACAATTTTACCAATTGATTTCTATCACTTGGTTTATTTATGGGAAACAGTGTTGTACTTCACCCACAGGGGATATTTACATACCACCAGCATATTTTGACTTTGACACTTACAGGTTAACTGAAAGCTCAACTCTTGGGCCTTTAGTGATACAGGATGATATAGTCTGCACATTGAGTTTGAAGTCTGACCATCATCTGATACTTTGACCATAACGTAGATACCCCATATTGTAAATACAAATGCATACCTCTCAAGTCAACAACTGTCAGCTGCTTAGTGTATGGGTCACTGCAAAGATGTCCGGTGCTCCATATTCTTTTCTGACCAATCTTGTATGGAGCAAAGTATGTGTTCTATTTAAAGAGAAAATGCAAAACTTCTATATTCACTTCCACAACAGTGAATAACCAATAAAGGCAATTACTACTGCATAATACCGTCTATATTGTGATTCAATGGAGAAAAACAACAAAAATGGTTAATGCAAATCTTCATCAACTCTTTGATATCAACTAATATTTATTACATGAAAAATTTTGTATACCTTAGAGGGGGTTATCACTTATCACCACTTTGTACAATACTCATGATTCTTAAAGTATTATGTTATGCACATAATCCATAAACGAAGAATAACAGTACCAGTATGATAGAAGAACAGTAGAGGTATATGAATCAACTCAGAAATAAAAAAAAAAACAACAACAACAGTGACTAATTTGGTGTTTTGCTATCATGCACTGCAACACTCAAAGAATCTAACCAGGACAAGTCATACCTTCTTGACAAATTGACAGGAGTAAAAAAATTCAGACACCAGTTGGCAATGAGTGCAATACGCTGTTTAGAATGTTACAGTTTATTAAATGGAATAGCATATTCATGAGTTGTTTTGTATTACAACATAATGGAGACAAACCCTCCAGACTCAATGCTTCCCACTCTATTAAAGTTTGGCCTGATAACAGAAAGGTTACACTCAACTGGAAGTACACAGGCCATGACAATCAGTGCATACAATGATATTGCTACACTGTTCCTTGCAAGTCTGGCAGTGGTAAGTCATGGGAGCAGCTTCCTCCTGAAATACACGAGTAAGGTCTCGCCTCAGTGTTTTCCGGGCTTCTTTTTCTTTTGTCAGTCTGGACTTATATGAAACTCCAGCTGCATGGTCACTAGGAGCTTCATCATGCACTTCTGGATCCCCTGTTGATGCTGGAAACTTTTTTTCCAACAGACTGGCTACATTGTCTAACAGGGTAAACAAAAGTTAATTATTCTTGCATGCTTACAGGTACAGTATGTGAAAGCAGTGATGAAATTAAGGCAAAGTTTCATTCGGGAAAGTCTGCAAGACTGTTGCTTACATCATGGCCATGAGCTTATAGTATTCAGTTAGAGATATCAATTGAAAACCACAAAACAATGCCACTCTGCCAAAGGTTGTTACTGACAGGAAATGCAACATGGCCAAGACTACTTAAAGGAGGTTAGGTTGTATTAAACACACATCTTACATTTATATTGCATTTTCTCCTTCCAAGTTGGGTATAATCATATCTCCTCAACAGATCTGTGGCAAAAAAAGATCTGTCAGTGGAAAACCCAGTTATGAAGTACCCCAGTAGACACATTATAGGTAACTTTGTCTTATGTTGGTGCCACATAAGCAATATTCATGAGTATGTCGTATGCCTCTGTATAGCCTTGTACATGGAACATCGTTAGTTAAAGGTCACCAATTTTTACCTGCAGAGTGAAGGCAAAGGCTGATGACCTACTGTACCACACAACATTCCATGCAAAAGTGATTGAGAAGCATAAAACGACTGTTCATGAACATTATCTATGGGACATTAAGATAGGACAATTTCAAAAGGTAATGGATGCTTCTGTCCACTGGGAAACTTTCTGACTAAATTTACCATTGGCAAATCATTTTTTAACCACAAATCTGTTAAGGAGACATGCTTATACCTGATTTGGGGGAAGAAAGTGGAAAAAGTTATGCTTACTCAATATATGCTAGAAGCACCTATCTGCCTGTCAAGGAATTTAATGCAAACTTAATTTCTAAAAACGTGCAAAGAAGAGATTACTTACACTGATTATTTTGCAATGCATACAGTATTGCAGTACTCACTTAACATCAAACAATCAATACCAAACAGAAAAAAAAAAAAGAATCTAAGCAAGTTCAACACTGAAAGGTGAACAAACATGATAGCTTTTCCTCTCATCAGCAAGTCTACTACTGTAGTATAAACACCCAATTTCATGTTTCAAAATTTCTGATAAATAGAGAAAGCATATTTCCACATGTACAAACTGGTACATGACAAAAGAATGGAGAGGATGTATCAAGGTTGTTTTTCATATGGTAGTTCTTTTTCTCCCCCTTTTTGTCTTGTAACTGTTGTGAGAAGGCAATCCAAAATGAATAACATAAAACATTTCTCTCATCTACTTATTTTATTGATGACAGGATGAGCTGACATGAGATAGCACCATCTATTAAATGACTTTCGTTAACCTTGTTTCACTATAGTGCTTTTTCTTTTGAACTCGTTTCCTCGGTGACGCAGAGTAACTGGTCACATTGCAGTGTGCAGTCTTCCATCTCAATCGTTTAGGCATCTACTGTACAGTAGCAAAAGAAATGAAGAAAAGCATAGCATTGAAACATCATGAAACAACATCACACAATAATTATTTTTTATCTCTTACCATGAAAACTTTATATTCCTACATTTCTAACACAGTCACACTTGAGTTAGTAACTCAAAGGTACTGCAAAAATATCTGTCATAATTTGGGTGAGGACACATGTGCAACACAATTTGACTGTACAAGTCTCATGGTGAAAACAAACACAACAGTCCATAATGAAGGGTAATGCTTACAACATGATACAAATTTCTGCTTCCACACATCTAAAGTATCCATTTGAATATTCCACACAAGATACACATTGTCATTACCCTAGCATACACCCAATGTCATCAACCTCTGTTGAATGTCAACTGACCATCTCCACGGGAACAGTCGACAGTTCTCGTCGTTTCTGTTTATGAGCTGCCACCTTGGTTGACCTAGAATAAATTTTCAATTCCACAGACAATGCCACAGATCATCATACCACCAAACATCAATTGTATATTGAAACTGATTTTAAGATTGCAACTTAAAAGATATTTCAAAATTTGATCTCCCTTGACTTAAGTTTATGTTAACTTCTTCACAAACACTTGGGATAAAGTACAAAATATTACACTAGCTATGAACAATGTCTCAACTCGAAACAACTTTCCATTTAGAACACACTGGATAACAAAGTTACGATCCTAAGGTACACTGACATCAAGTGACAGTAGACATTCTGAACATTAAACTTTTGCTTAAAGTACTGTATACATGTGTAAAACAGAATTTGAATATTGTGTGAGCATGGCCTACACAGTTTTATTAAGCTCTGAAAGGAAATCTCCACCATCGCTTCTCACATCTTTAATTCAATTCAAATTTATTTCTCATATGGACAGAGAAACACAGGAGAGCAGTTACAGAAGACACAAACACTTTTGTACACAAGTCACCATTCTTCTTTTCAGGAAATATCTTACTGTTCTCATATGAATTGTCTTAATAAATATTCCAAACGAGTCAGGTGATAGAAATCAATCAGATAATTTCTTAATTTGAAACTTTGAAGATCAGAAAGCCCACTTGGGCACATCAAGGACCCTATACCATCCATGTTAATTGTGGATGATCATCTGCAAGATTTGCCTACTCTTTTCCATATTAAGTGTCCAGAGGATTTACAAGGCAAGAGTCAGACCAGACAATCACAATGTTAACCTAAAGCTGCCCCGTGCCTCATTTATCGCTCCCATCCAATGGATGAAAGTGTAACCTCCAGTCTATAGCCAATAGCCACTTCCCCAAATCCTGTGAGGGGTGGAGAACCCCCACCCAGCTCGCAGCAAATCAGCTGTATTGAGCAACCTGAAACAGACTAGACCTAAATCGGAGAACAGGAATCTTAATAACCTCCACAATAGAGACAGCAGAGATTCACTGATATACTTTTTCAAGAGACAATTATGTCAAATGTGTGTGATTGTTTTATTGCAGTAACTGTGAGATGAGTGAGTAAACAACAGCTAGAAAATTGTTGACTGTCAAAAATTGTTGACTGTCAGCATTACTGTAGGGTAAGTAGTAAACACACACTTACAACCAAATGAAAACATTCTTCGAGAAACAGTAGGCTATACTCCAAATGATAGAAGATTACTGATCACTAAGTGATTTTTTGCAGAGCACATGGTATGAATATTGTGCAAATGGGATATGATAGTGCTATAACTTAAGGCATCAATCCTTTGGATTGAAAATTTGATCCTATTTGACCTCAAATTACCTTTTAATGTAATTAAGAATGAAATTTTCCTACTCAATGTGATACAACAACTTATGTTACCGACACATTTAAAGATGTTTACATGACGGCTTAGAGCTCCAGTCTAAGTTTGTCAACCAACTTGAAAGACAGAGGGAGTTGCTCTCCCATGTTTCACAAACAAAACAGTTATGTATTAGCCACTAGAATAATTTTAGGGGTAACTGAAGTTAAAGAACTATCAATGCTGAAGATTCCATAATCGATAAAGCACTTGAATGAGAAGTTCAGAAGGTACATACCTCTTCGTAGGTAGAGGCTTGCTAATCGTCCTGAAGTTCACATTCCTAGTTTCTTTTTTGGCAGCTAAGTATTTCTTCATACTACAGAAACTCTGACTGGTATAACGGTAGGCTCTGAGTTCCACCAAAGTGACCATTGACCAAAATGACCATTGTTGCAACCTTTTCTATTAATCTGTACCATGAACCCACTAATCTCATATTTCCTTCAAGATACAGTACGTTTATCTTAACAATCTCATCTCTGCACACCTCAAATGACCATCGACTGCCACCAAATGTATCATGAGTTTCTTTCCCTTTTTTTTTTTTTTCTTTCCTTCGCTTACTGAAGTTACATTTAGTTACAACCAAAAGATTGGTTCAAGCATTCCCTCCATTTGCACAGTATAAATGGTCACAAATACACACAGGTGACACCATCATGCCTATAATTGTCTTCAAGTTGTCTAGATGAGATCAGTCAAAGCTGAAGTTTCTGGTACACATATTATAATACAATTTTTATGATTTGACCTCTGCTGACCGCAAATTGGCATTGGGCTCACCCACAAGAAATGAGTGTTCTTGTACTCAATATAATTAAAATAATTGATAAATTTAATATGAGATCGGTTCAGACTTGCATCTTTAAGATTTTGTGCTAACAAGGTTTTCACCACAGAAACTGTAGGTTATCTTGTATTATATATGATTGACATAATGCTGTTACTGGTACACACAATATGAGATCATTCCAAGCATTGCATTTAGACATTGTTTTCACAAGATTCCACATCTCAACCTCTACTGACCTCAGCTGTTCCTTGACCTCAAAAGAAAAAAACGAAGGGATTTTTTTTTTAATTCTTCTCTCACTTTCTGGTTGATGTTCAGTAGGCTAATCAAACACAAACTCAGCTATAACGTCTAGGACTAGCAGGATGCGTAGGATCTACCTCGCTTAGGAATTAGGCCTATGAATCAAATAAAAGCAGTTTACGCTAAGAAAAATTCACTGGAATACATCCAAAAATATTTGAGGTCTCAATAAACAGTGGTTTTGATAACCATAGGTGAACTTTCAACGACATCTCCACGAAAAGTTACTCCGCGCGGCGATCGATAAAGCTATTTTATACTGATGTTAATACATGTACGTATATTCACAACACGTACTGTATTAACGTTGCGCTCTAGCACGAAATGCACAGTGTAAGTACGGAGAAACTTTTCGCAGTTTCTTTGGTCGCGAGCCTGGCCATATCAGGCTAGCTTCAGTAAGCTGTGGCAAATCTGCTACAATTGAATTGGGGTGGGGCTTAGTGCTCCAAATTGGATTTTTTACTACGATAACAAGGGTACAACGCCTTGACTGATTGAAAATAAAGAAACGTGTTTTTAAACGTTTGGAATAAAATCTATCGATTAGATATTGTGTTACGCTTTTAATTTTACATCTCAATGCCGCCATAAACATACACCGATATTAAACACAAAAATAATAAAAATAGTAAATAATGTAACTTCTTCGGGACGATACCATATAAAAATCTTTAATATATAATGCGGAATAGACACGGTTACAAATGGTTCTAGTCAAAAGGACGTAATGTGTGCCCACGTGATCAATATAGTGAAAGTGACGTTGTTCTAGTCATGTCTTATCTATTTACGAGGTCATCAGTGCTCTATCACTCCACGCATGAATCCTTTTCAGGAAACTACTAAACCTAGACTGCGAATGTAATTTATTTGTAATCTTTGTATAAAATTCATAAACAATCTTCCCCTGTGTGAAATTTCGAGAAGTTTCATAGATTCAGAATCTTGATTTATGGCTTGATTGGTGAAACATAATACTTGTATTGGTGCTTTATTCCCTTCGCTCACGAACATTTACGGTTATTATGATGAACGTGGGGGCGGGGTGACCGGAACTGGACTTGAGATTGTGTACTAATCCGCATGTCCGCCGACTGTGTGATTAACGGATCTATTTTTTTCTGCAAGGGTACGAATCTTGTGTCAATCGGCGCCGAAAACCCGAAGGACGATTCCAGAGACGTAGCCTGTGAGGCTACGTAATGATGATAACTGAAGACCTTTGCCAAAAATCGATTCCCATGGCTCAATTAGCCACTTTTTCTGAGAGTTAACAGGTCTTACTCATGCACATTACATGTGGTAGTATGCGGTATTGCACACACACACACGCACACGCACACACACACACGCAGTCTCGCACATTCTCATTCAGGCACCACGGTTTCCCTGACCATGAAGGAATTCGAAGCTGTAATATATTCACACTCGTTCAAAGCATAACATTGGTTTTTGCTACGGAATTAGTAGCAAAAATGACAACCAATGACAATGAGCCTTTCAGTTCAAAGTGGAACCGACCAAAATGGGGCCGGATGCAACGTTAGAATATCTGTTTGAGAGTTAAGGCAAGACAAAACCGTCGGTTAGACAAATGACAAAAAAAAAAAAAATGGTGCATGCATTATCCTGGCAAACTTGTGAATATATGTCCATATCAATTGTGAATATTCCAAAAGCACTAAACGTGCATATAACTCCTACCCATTTGTGGAACATACCATTTAGTTTAGAGGGGTCCTGCAGTATGTTCATTGTGACTGGATGACAACTGTAAAATTTTAAAATGCGTGACCTAAAGCTTGCATATGTGGATATTCAGATGCACATTATGAACTCCCTTCTTCCAAGGCTGTTCGGGTGGACGGCAGTCCTACGACGACAGGTCAGGGGAATGATAGAATGCAAAACGAGTAAAACGTAAAGGGGAACCTTTATGCGGAGAGCTTTATGTCGGTTGGATGGACGATTAAGGAAATTATGAAGGAGAGAAAAGCTGGTGAGGAAGTAAAAGGAGGGGGGGGGGGGGTAACAAGTAGGAATGGACGAATAGTCCTTAGCAAGGACTACGTTGACACCGGAACGACTACTTCCAAGCGCAGTGACGTAACAATCTATTGCGCATGACAACAAAGATATATACAGTCATTGGATGGAATATAATATACAACTTGGCAAGAAGTCACCCTGTGACATGACTGCTTTGACGTGAATGATTTAAAGGAGCAGATCTTGGTGCTGATTCTTCACTTGAATCGCTACAAGCCTGAGGAAGAAGCTCCGGTGAACAAGATTCTATCACGAACAGCTGACGACGGAAGTTAAAAGAATAAAGGTAGGCTATTTTTTAAGCTTTCTTCCATCATCCATTTTACAATTTCATTCATTTATTAGTTTGTAAGTTTTCCTCTTCGTGGTTGTCTGTGTAACATCCCCCCCCCCCCCGCCACCACCCCTCTAAAAGCAAAACGAAAGGCCCAATTAACTGCCTGTTCATCTGTACTTATTGACGCCAATTGCAAGTCAAGAATTGTTGTATAAGGGTCGATCATTGCCGTGAAAATTTAAAGGGGCTCATTGATTTGGTTTACAAACGTCATGGTATTTTGTCACACCTGTTGAGAGGTATTACCTTTCTATTACATTGATAATAAATGATCAAGCTGAGAGATTCTGAAGACCTGACACAGCTGAATCAACAATGACGGGGTAATTATCAATTATACTTACTGGCAATCTGTGACCATGCAATTTTTGGAAGAAATAACTATAGGCTATTCCTCTTTAAAAAATATTGTTATTTCTAACATTTTCCGCAACTTTAGGAATGGATACATGACCAATGAGACTAATTAGTAGTAGTAGTGGCCGCATGCAATCGTTTCTCTTAAACTCATCACAAAATAAACGGTAAGAGCTTAATGAGCTCTTTAAATTGTATAATGATGGTCTTTACTTCTCGGTAACCTGTACAAGACATCCAGAATTTGTCAAAACCCTCCCATCACTATCTTTATCATTAAATGTAAATGTACTTACGACAGAGTTACATGATCATACAGTCGTGAAAGGAAGCGTTCTAAGAAAAAAAAAATTACACAAAGTGTAGAACACTTCCTGTGCAGAGATAAGACTTCGAACGAGAAAGTAATAAAGATGCCTAGTAATATGAAATGAAATGTGATATGACAGTGTGAAATATTTCATACTTTTAATATACAATTAACAGTTAAGATTTCATTATACATTTTGTTATTATTCTTTCCTTTTTTAAACTTAAGGGGATACTACAAATATTGAATATTGGTGGAGAGAGAATACCCCATTTAAACGGCTCGGGCTCATAAAATCTAGTGACCAAACAAAGATATTGGTGTATATAAATTGCATTTCTGGGACCACAGTTATGGATTGCTAAGTCATTAATATAAGGAAAAAAAAATGTAAATGAAGGCTGGTGAAGTATGATTCATAGCTTTATAAATTCAACTTGCATTGCTTACATTAATCAGGTCTTTAGCTTGATGTAACATTCAAAAGAGTGAGCTGGTGTGGTCACATGGGGCAGCATGAGCACTGCCACAAATAACTGCTTTTATTTTTTGCCTTTAAAAGAATATCCATTGAGGCAAGGAAAGTTGGTCTACTTGGTGTTTCTCGAGACGCCAGCATGACATAGAACTTTTCTTCCCACCACTCGTTAATGCCCAGGAAGTTTGCACATGCATGCACACTTGTTACAGGAGCACTCAATTTGTAATTATGGCAGATATTTTTTATTTCTCTCTGACCGACTCTCTGTTTGTCCGTCTGTGTTCCTCCAGTGGGTACGTCTGTCCTTTTTTTCCCCTCTGGCTAATCTTCCAATATCCCCGTGAGATGTATTATTCTGTTCAGCGTTGGAAGTATTAACCAGGAAGACAATGCCCCTTCCCCCACTATTCCGTCCCTTCTTCTTCATCCTCTTTTCCCACTTATATTCAACCTGCAGACGACTAACAAAACATGAATTTTCTTGTCTTTCCGACGTCTTAAACATAAATGTTTTTAACAGAGGGTACGGATAAATATCTGCTTTGGATGATTTTCGATCAAGATGGGTTTAATTAAAGACATAATCGTTTATCAATATGGAAACAGTTGTAACTACCCTTTTGTTGTAATCCACTGGAAATAAGACTACGTTGATCAAGACTTTGGAAATTCCATTAACAGAGATAGTATATGGAAGTAAAGTAATAAATGTAACCAAAGTAGGTAAAAGCAGGAATGAAATTTAAGAAAATTTAACGACTTTACAAATTACATCAAAAGGAGAACAGTGAGAATTTTGTCGCGGAATTTAACGTTACAGCGGTGATTAAGCAGTTGATGGTTTTCAACAAATTAATGTAAACGTACAGAATAAAAGATATTTCCATGGTTGTACCTAACCTCTACAATTACAAGACAATATATGCTAAGAGGTTGGACAATAAATCCCATTCATCTAACTAACATCTTCATAATTTAATAAAATATTCCCTTGATTTGAAACGGTAAGTTTTTTAATTATTAGTTTTGTCCTTCTCGCACCCCTCACGTTACCTCGTTTTGCTGCCATGCATTTGAAATCTAAAATGTCTCAATTTGAAAACTTCACTGCTTTCGGTCGCAGCATGTTTGTATGGAGATGGTTTGCAAGTCAAGGCAGTAATCACTATACCTTGAAACAAAGAAGGTAGTTTCAGTAGGACAATAATGACATCACAAACTGTAGGCCTACCATTTTAAAGTGAGTGAATAAGCAAAACAAGAAATGCTCGTGGGGACGAGGATAAAGGACATTTCATATATCAGCTCACTCGGATGTGTCCTTGAAAGACGACAGCTGGACATATGAAGTCAACGCTTAATCTTTGCAATCTTTTTGGCTGCTATTTTTTTTTTTAATTTAGGCGCACTTTATGTTCCAGAATTCCAGTTAGATTTGTTTTCTAGTAGATTCAGACAGATGAACTCTGTGAGGTAGATTAACATTAATCGTTATCAACACTCTTACAGCGTGGAGATTACTCATAATCATTCCTGACAACGAGGGTTATTTACCAAGGTAGTCAGATACTTGTTGGATTTCTTTTTCTTTCTTTCTTTGTCTGTCCGTCTTCAGTTCGCTTGTCTGTTTGCATTTTCTTTTTCACTTATCTCAGATTTGACACAGAGGGGATAATCTGCAATTTATACGCCTCTCGTGAAGGTGACTTTAACACCTCCAGGAGAAAAGTAAAGAAACAATATCAATAAGACTGTTCTTTGATCATCTGTAATCTTATTTCTGTTTAGATAGCCTAGTTCTCAGACTGTATTTTCGAAAGGATAATGCAGCTAGTACGTTGGGAGAACTACATTGTTTTGAGATATCAAGATTGCATTACGTAATAAGGTATCGGTAGGACGAGGAGTTACATATAGGTAAATATTAAAATCGGGTTCAATGAATCGTCGGAATGGCCAGTGCCCTAGTAAAGAGTCGCTATGAGACTGATAGCGGACATTACAGTGAGTAGCGACTGGAATCCCGGGGCAAGTTGTTGTAGTACTATTTTTACGGTTGTAAAGTCGGGCTCTGAATTACGTTGGACCCATTTGAAAATGCAAACATTCATGCAGTGGAATTTTGATCGTGGATAACATGAGATTGATGACCGTTTTCCTAAAGGAGAAGTCTAGGGAGGGGGAGGGGATGTAACGTCATCCCATTTGAAGAATTTTCAATTAACTACCAGGTAATCTTAGATGCGACCTGGTACAATATTTTGCATCTTTTACAATTCATAAAACGTGGCAACTTGGAATATTGGAAACTCCGACCGGGGAGGTGTGTGTATACCTTTCTGCTATAACTTACTAGCATTGAAGAATCTTTGATTATCGTCACTCTGATTTCTTAAGGGGGGGGGGGGGGGAGGGGGACAGACACACAGTCAGACGCACGCACACACACACACAAGGGGGGGGGGGACAAGTATATTAATGATCAGTGCTAAATATACAAGTGTATGTAGCGAATCTCTATAATTTTATTCTAAAACTATCATTCAATTTTGTTCAAGTATCATGTAGCCTATAGTCGATATATTCACTGGATACTCTATACAGGGACTATTCTTGACTCCTTTCAATTGCATGTCAAGATTAGTAAAAAGTTTTACTGTGGGTCTGGGTTATCAACGTACCACTCACGGTAGGGAAGTTTACACGTTCAGAGTATGGGCAATGAGCGCATGTCTATCAACTTACTAGAAATGGTGGGGGAAATTAACTGCCCAACTAATGGGCTGGCCGAGCTCACTGAAGCCCCAAAATAGATTTATCGGGGTCAAGTATCCCAAACTTGACTGAGCGTAAACATGATAAAAATGGTTTAGAGATGTTTAATGACTGTCGATTGGGTAACACGGAAAGAAACTCACCGTTCCATCATGTCTAACTCACTTTCAGGAGGTTGGATTTGGAAGGTTTTTTTTCTGGAAGAGAGTTTTCGTAATATGGTGTTGATTTCTACTTTTTACTTCATTGGAATTAGCCGTAAAATTGAGTTTATAATTAAAAAAAAAATGTTTTATGTTTACTCCCTCTTACTTTGCGTTAAAACTTGCTTTTACCGTTCGCTCTTATTGTTTGCCAGCTTTCACTAAGTCTGGCTGGCTTTCTAGATCTTGTCTTTCCAGAGGCAGAGTATGTTCATATTTCCTTAAGGTTGGGGGGGGGGGGGGCTGGAAAGGCTTACATATTGCCACTAGCCAATTTATCGCATGGCATGCCGAGAATTGCAGTAGGCTCTACTTTGGAGAAACCGGTAAGATTTAAAACCACTATTGTGTCCATCCCATTTTTGGAAATCATTTAAATAAAAAGGGGGGGGTGGATAAGAAAGGCGTGAGGGAGTACGTCCCGAAAAGCCGATGACCAGTTAACATTTCCAAATACTTTTAAGAGGGTGTCACGAAATGTTAACTTTCTCACGTTTTCTTTGATTTTTTTTTTCCCGTTCAAGTGATTTTCAAAAACTGGATGGAAATGCACAACAGTGAGTTTAATCATATCGTTTTCTAGAATCCACTTTTTGCTTCCGTACAAGGTCCTCTAAGGAATGATGCAAACCCTCTAGAAGGTGTTTCTGATGTTCTTTTCTTTTTATTTACATTTTAGTAAAATGGCATCTCTGCAGAGTGACTTGATTGAGAAGACTGTGGCCGAGACCCTGAAGCAAATCGAGAGAAATGCTCCCGAAGATTTCAAGAAACTCAAAGCTGATCCAAAGGGAAGAGACAAAGTCATCCAGGCGGCTCGGGAGACGGCGACCGAAACGTTAAAGCTCACCGACGAACTCCGTGGCCAATCTGCAAAGGATGTCTCCGAGATTCTCCGCAAGCACCTATCCAAAGACAGGATAAATCTTATCAAAGGCGGTCTTGAGATACCAACCTTCCGCATGACCATTTCCAAGCAGGATAACGGTCAACATCTGCTAGAGTTCACCAGGGAAGGGAAAGAATTCCAACCCTCGAGAGCAGTAGCCTCCGTTGAGGATATCGACTGGGGAAACGTCCAACAGTACGCCAGCATTCTGGTCGAGGCTGTCCTCCTTGTCATGTCTGCCGTGGGTATTTCTGTGTCTCCCTCGGGAAAGGCCGTCACAGAAGCCGTCGACGAAGCTGCCGATGCAATCCGAAGCTCGTCCAAATTGGAAAAGGCGATGGAGGCTTTCGTCGACTCGTGGAACGCATCGGGGGCATCTTCCTACGATAAGGCTAAGGCAATATTCACATTGATAAAGGAAAGTAACGCAGCTGGGATTCTTTGGACCGTCATCAAGAGCTTGTGCAAAGACATGTCGTGGCTAGATTGGATGGAGACCTCGGCTAAGGTTAGCGCAATGATCATTGCTGCCCTCGCTACGGACGGAGTGGCGTTGATTGCTGAAATAGCCCTTGTGGTTTTAGACGCTGTGGATTTTGCTCGAAAGATCGCTAACATTGTTCAGCTGTCAGAGGTTAAGAAGACCATGTAGAGGCCATTATTACTGGTTACGTTGGCTTCACGTATTAGTTGGATATATTCTGCTCTTTGTGTTTTTTGTTGTCTTTAATTAAAAGGTATTGTCTTTAATTAAAAGCTATTGTCTTTAATTAAAAGGTATGGAAAAAAAGTGTTACACTTAACTGATAGATGGAAACCTGTTACTATTTGATACCGGAGTATGAGTTAATTAAACTTCGTCAGGGCAATTTTTATCGCAGCATTTGTTTGAATCTGATGATGGTAGACCATCTGAGAAGTATATAGCTTAGTGGCAGTAATCCTGTTCAAGCCTTTGCTGTTCGTGTTGCGAATTTACCCGCACACAAACTCAAATAAAGTTCAAAAACGTTTAACTTAAAAAGTATTCCTAATCGAAGTAAACATGCGTTTTAATTATTTAGATATGATCAAGGGGTGTTAACATTTCTTAAAATGTACATACCGTCCTCCTCCTTTTTATGTTTTTTTTTTTAATTTGTTTTGTAATTTTTTTAAAAGTAATTTGTTTAACAAAATATTAAACATATGAACATGAAAAATGGACTTGAAAACGTAAAGCGATATTGTGAAAACACATACCTCTGTTAAAAAAGATAAAAGAGATCAACTCAGTGGTATATATAGGAAGCATTATACTGGAATACGGATATGTAACATCATTGTGATGATTTTGCTTCCAATTAGTGAGCAAATTTTGAAATGTTAGTTTTCTCATACATTTTCAATTCTGCTACTTTCGTTAAATTGTTACGCTGCCTCCAACTTGTACACCGGTAAAAGTGAGATCATTCATGATCAGTTTTACGAATGTGCAATTGCTTTTCTATACACAGACAGCGTCGGTTCTACTCAAATTTAATCTAATATATCAGTGACGTCACGAGGTAGCCAACTGTAAACTACTTTGCCATTTGCACACACTGTCACTCCAGTTTATCAACAAAAGCCTGATCAGTCTGAGTCAGTGAGATAAAGAATTACCTCTTAACTTTGAAAGAGGCCAATTTATAACTTCGTTATGCAATGAATCCCAATCGAGAAAGGTAGAGCGTATCATGTTCTCCTATATATGGAGTTATTGTGGTGCTTTTGTACCACTTAACATAACTTCGGTACTTCAAAGAGACCCCTTTTCCTGTTGCAATGGTGTCCAATCTCTTCCCCTGTAATAGGGCACCCTGCAGTTCTTGCACCACTTAAGATTAATCTCTGCTCGAAAGAAACTCTTTCGTGATAAAACGATTCCCTATCGGTGGAAGTTAATTAGAGCATATCAGTTACTCCTAAAATGGGGGTTCTAGGAAATTATTGTACCAGTATGTTGAACGATGTTTCAAGAGGCACCAGTTACCTAATGCACTTCAGGGGTAAACAACAACCTCATCTTCCGCTTGTTTCTTTTCTTTACTGTGTATCTTTAGAGTATTAAGTCAATATCTGTTTACTAATTCACCTGAAACTGTTTTACCACTCTGTATAAATGTCATTAGAGACCACTTCTATGATTTCTAAAAGTTAGAGAACGTATCGGTTTCATCTGTAATAGCTTACCAGGAAATTAATGGACCAGTAGTTTTGTTCCGGCGCATGCGTAAATATACAACAAATGCATAATTACTGCAAGAGTGGGTAAGAATTTAGAGCCTTACTTTATTTGTGGTGTTCTCGTTTTTTTTTAATTTTTTTTATTTTGATGATTTCCAAAGGCGACTGAAACTTACAAGGAATTCTCTGCCACATTCACTGAAAAATGGAGAGAGCTGGCAACTTTCCAAAACAAGAACAAAAAAAGAAAAGAAAAAGAAAATACCTTATCTACTGATGAACTTGGTTCATAAAGCAGTGGACAAAGTTAATTCTCCTTTTGTAAGCCTGTAATTGTGAGTTTTAGGATAAAGGCCTTAGAGTGCCACGTAATTGGACTACCTGCTGATATGGACACTTATTGATCACAATTTAAAATTTATTAATGCGTTGATTTTTGTTTTTATACTAGGAACTATATCCCGCTGTTACGGGTTAGTAGGCCTATGGACTTCTGTGCCCTATGAATGATGAAAGTAGACGTACGGTATGTAACCCGTTACACAAGTTGTATTGAATTAATCATTGGCATCATTGCCAATTGGCATCCTTTAGCACTAAGACAATAGAAACTGGGTCACGATGGCATATAATAATAATAAAGATCAGTTCTACAAGCGAGAATCGATACAGTCCCTAACTTTTGTGTACTGCATATAGTTATAATAATAATAATAAAAAAATAATAATAATAACAAATAATGATGATAATAATAATAATTATAATAATAATAACAATAGCAATAACAATAGCAATAACAATAACAATAATAACTAGAAAAGTGGTTACGAAAATCGTAACCATTTTGTTTATGAGTTCGTGTAGAGGGGAAGTTATTTACGTTCTTTTGTGACCGTCGGTTGGTAGTAGAAGGGGAAGTTTTATGTTTCTTTTTAACAGATAGGGCAACATAAATATATTTAAGAAGATGGAAGCCGTGTGTAGATTCTCCAAATATATTTCTGACAAACTGTTGGAGCCAAAACGTAAAAACGTCGAATACTGTACATGATGCCAATCTTGGGTTGTAGCCTACTGCAGGCTACTAGAAGTATGTAGACCTACTATGCTACAGGTCGCGTTCGGTTGCAATTACTTCAGGGTTAATGATGACATTCAACCCAAACTTGAGAATGATTTTTTTTTTTTTTTTTGTCAGTGTCAAACCCAAGGGATGTCATGCTCAGATCCTTAGTGCTGCTGGCTGTGAGCGCTTTCCTGTACTTTCACCAGATGGGATCATGTATTCATGCATGGCTGGAGTCATGGTCAGAGGTCACGTGTCCAGGTGCATTTCAACTACAAACTGTCCTCTGACTTTCATTTATCATCATAAACTTTGAATATTTTGAAAGAAAATGTCTATTTTACCTCACAGTTTTACATACCTTGCTGGATTCAACGAGCCAAACAAAACTATGGGAAGCAATAGCCTACTGTCAGCCTGACTTGCTGCATTCTTTATCATACTAGATAACAGTTAAAGGCTGTCAAATGCCTAGAGCCTTGGAAAAGTAACATATGATTGAAGTTGTGAGTGGAATATAATGGTTAGTAGAACAGTAATTGCTTTCAGTGTTTGAAGAAGTACATGAGAGAATTTATTTTCCGTTTTACTCTTCGTGTACTGTACTCAATCTAGTGAACTCAGTGCTACTAGTTTCTGCAAGTGTTATATTTAATATTTTGACAAGCGGAGACTGAATAGGTCCTATATATTTTATACAAGAAGCACTTCTTTCACCTTTGTATAGGCTTTGTAGTTTGAATATCATGATACGGCAGCCTTCACCTTGGCGGGTAGAGTGGGATATTGTGACATTTCCAAAAGTAAATTCAAAAGATGCAACTATGGCTACAGTTCCAGTCTGTCGTTTCCCTAATTTTACTCTCCTTTTCAAATGATTAATAGCAATCTTGCTCCAATAGTTATATATGTTAGCTGTATATTAAAACATCTGTATATGTGAACAAAAAAGGAAGAAAAAGGTTATAGCAAAAATACGACATAATGCAAATAAGTCAAGTCTAGTCTCTTTTCAGTGTGGCAGGTAGCCTGCTCTTAGGTCGTTAATTCACTAGGCTGCTCAGTCACTTGCTTCCGAGCTACGTTTAGGCCTTAGAAGAAGGAATAGGCTAATGTTAATAACTTTTGTACACCCTTTATGTCCAGCTGACTGACTCTGCAAAAATATTCTAGTTCATCTTTACAATCAACCACTGACCACATGTGAATTAATTTTAAGTGACGAGCTCCTTGAATAAAATCAGTCATGCCCCTAGTTCGTGCTCAGCCTGCCTGCTTCAGAGATAAAAAAAAAAAAAAACCCTTTAGAAACCCCTCCCCATCCAAGTTGTCTGTTTAGTAGAATAAAACATGGATGTGCCTTCCTATTTTAGATCCAGTAGCCAATCTCCACTGAACACGAGAGAACTGTTACGAATGGTGGCTATACAAAACTGCAAATTCATACGAGGGCGACTTGTCTTCTTCCCAGACATGCCGATTTGCCTGATGCATATAGGCACTTAGTACATGCCGAGTTGTCAGACTTCACAAAGGCACTGAAAAGTGTTAAGCTGTTTTGTCTTACATGGGCGAGTTGTCCATGTCTTTATGTGCGTGTTCTTTGAACGTTACTCTTTTTACACTGAAAAACAAATTTAAACCCCTTTCGACAATTTCTGTTGACAAGACAAGTTGGACAAAACTTAACTCGTCATTGTCAAGAGCTAAAGAACACTTTTTAGGCCAAAATACACATTTAACTAGGACAAATAAATCGTCAGGAATTGGCCGCATCGATTTCTGCCGTACAGTTTGCACACATGCACGTACTCGCGCCCAAGTATGCCCAGAGAGTGCAAACTATGCTCCGTGGTTACGAATCATCCGATGAACATTTACTGTAGGCCTATATTACGTACGTGGCATACCGCCATTGCCGCGCCGTTGTTTACGGTACTACTGGAGTCGGTACACTACTACGGCTCAGACGATACAACTACGCGTTTGCATACTGACAGCTTATACAACAAGTATGCAGTAGCCTATTATACAAATCAACAGCCGTTTCTTTAAAAGGCACCGTTTTGTGCACCAAAGATATGCAAAATTTTAATCTTCGAAACAAGGGTTATAGTTATCACGGAGATGTCATACTGGTGACCATGTATGTCACAATTATTTGTCAAAATTCCAGACTTATTGAAGCTGTGTAACTGGAGATAAACTGAACGAAAGAACCTGTCACGTGATTGAAAGGTACGAGCAGGAACTATACTGTTTATGATGACCCATAAACAGTAATAATAATAATAATAGTAATAATAAAAATAATAACAACAACAACAACAGTAATCATAATAATAACTAGAAAATGTGGTTACTTACCGTAACCACAATGGACATGACCATGTCTCTGGTTGCCTATGTAGGGTGAGGATAGACTGCCTGGTTAATCGACAACAGGGACGTAAAACTGGTATGTGGATGTGGGGGGGGGGGGGGGGTAAATATTTTAAAAAATCCAACATCCTGTCGAACCGTGGGTCGTTTCCAGTACCGGAATCATCTATAAGCAATCCACCCCAACCCACACGAAAGCGTGCGCACACTTACACACACACAACCACACATTCACACACTCTCTCATTGCCAAGCACATACACTCAAAGTGACGTGTTCTGGAATCCCCTTCGTATCATAAAATTTTATTTTGCTTGTTGCTTTTCATTTTAAATCTGCCTGAATTATTTAAGCCTGGGCAAAAGAGTATGATTGTTCCCCAGAGTTTTTCCATTGGGGGTGGCAACTGCCCACCTTCCCCCACCCGGATTGCATCACGCCCCTGTCCGGCAAGAGAGGGGTGCAGCAAGTTTGTAATAAAACTTTGGCTCTCATATTCAGAATAGGCCGCCGTTAAGTGCCTGGATTGAAATGAACCTGCAAATGTACGTACAGTTTATGTACACCGTTTTACGTTTTGACTTCAGCTCAAACTTATACATATTATAAAATACGAGATTTGCATCGAAAATTCGGACTTGAGGTTTGACTGCACTTGCCTTCCGTAGGACGTTTTTGTTTATTACGAACATTTACCTTAAACACGTTAGAAAACTAACTCGTGCAATGGGTCACATCGTTTGTACAGTGTGACTGCAATATAGACGGTATACATACTGGCTTTCTACTGATCGCTGATTCGCACCCGCAGCCCGGCTACTACTGTACACATATTGTACATTTATAAACTGTATGCAGTTCAAACGACGAACGGAGACATCGTAGCAGACCGCTATGCCGAAATTCCAGGGAATTTCCAGAAAGAATTATACTTATTTTTTTCACATTTATACTGATGTCTTCATTACCATTTCATAAATCGATTATAAAATTTTGAAAATATATCTGAAACTATAGCAAACACCAACGATCTGGAAAGAGATTAAGAAACTCAGTCCACATAGGACAGTATCTTTCGTTCATGACTGCGTCATGTGTAAAGTACCTAGGCGTATTAGCCTACTTAATATTGCAATTAGCCTACTTAATATTTAAATTTAGAGCATTTGAGGAAAAATGCACCCCATTTCGTAATCAGCGACATTTTTCACACAATCTTGTCACATACCCGTCGCCTTTGCTGCAAAAATCTTTTCCCAAAAGATCGGTTTGTTTCTTGATGCGAGTCGTCTGACAAACTGAACGAAAGAAATGGGGTCACGTGATCATCAGAAAATGCGACGAACCACAATAATGGACATGCTGTCATGTCCATTAATAATAATAATAATAATAACAATAATAATAATAATAATAATAATAATAATACTAATAATAATACTCTCTGGGTGAAAATCGGGTCTCAAAGTTTAGGATGGATATACTGTACTTCAAACATCGAAACTTAAGACCCTATTGGGATCCAGAGGCAAAACCTGTTGGGGGTCTAGGGAACGAAGCTCCCGGACGGAAGCTCTGAGCTCAAGTTCTCCGACGGAGTATTAAGCCTGATGGACTTCCAAAAAAAACATCATTTTAAAGGTAAATGCAAACTAGCTTGTGAATATACATAGTGTGCGTGGGTGTGTGTGTGTATGAGGGGGGGGGGGGAACTGCTCGGGGCAAAGATGCTGACCGAGGGAAAATCCCCCCCCCCCCCCCATCCGTCTTGTACGACCACTGCATAAATCACTACTGCTGTGATCATATTTCCATCATGACTGAAACTAAATGACTGAAACACTAAAAATATTGTTACTTTCTGATTTAAAAATATTGTTACTTTCTTGTTATCAACATGGTATGGGAACCTTGATGAGCCCATATGGGGCTTCCTGATCCTCAACTTTCAAATTCAAATTTCATTATAATGACATTGTTTACTTTTACCACCAAGAAGTTTTTCAGGATATTTGTTGGGGGTACAAAAGAAAAAGTCAGTTTTACCTTAATCCCTTAGAAAGCAATAAGAGGCTGCGTTTTCAAGTTGTTTTATATAGAGTACCTTTATAGGGAGAGTAGCGACATTGACTTTCCAAAAATTACAGGTCATGTGACTACAGGAGCCATTTTGTTTTGGCCGCACGCAGTCAATGGCAGCGACTACACGTAAACTTTCCAGTTCTCCAAGAAAAGGACGGGTTGTTGTGCATTTAGTTGCCACAATCGGTTCCAGAAAGGGTTTAGGATGTACAGATTCCCCACAAATACTAACAGAAGAAAGATTTGGGAGAATAAAGTCAGCCGTGTCAATTGGAAACCAACCAACGTCGTTTCTCTGCCATGTAACGTTAGAACTAAGTTATAGGTGGTAGACTCAACGCTCAGGGGCATAGACTACTAACGTACTGTGAATAGGACGAAAAGGGTAGCTAGGCCTAACTTTAGGCTCGTCTGTGTTAGGGTTCCTTCTCTATAAAGGAACCCTAGTCTGTGTAGGACGGGACAAACCGTCGCCTAGCCTTTATCTGGCAAAGTAAGTTGGATTACTAAAATTCATTGGATTGGTTAACCAACTAAACTGCTATTCTGTATCAGTTGCTGAATGCTGGGAACAAATTTCTCCGCACATTTCGACTTACTCAGAACTGCCTAGAGAATTTATCAGTATTAATTGGTAGTGCACAGCTCCTCGCTCTCAAGCAAGCAAGAAGCTATGACCAAGATGATGGAGAGTTTTTGGCAGAGTTCTTCAACCAGAATTTGCAGATGCCACAACAAAAGCCAGAAATTCCTGAACCTTGCTTATCAGATGAGGAGCTT
Organism: Stichopus chloronotus; assembly: GCA_021234535.1. Classification (NCBI taxonomy): domain Eukaryota; kingdom Metazoa; phylum Echinodermata; class Holothuroidea; order Aspidochirotida; family Stichopodidae; genus Stichopus; species Stichopus chloronotus. The sequence continues at coordinate 28,069,173 of CM037833.1, read as the reverse complement.
TTCTCAAACCTTCCCCAAGTCGAACTTGACAGTTTTTATAACCTTGCTGGGCACTGTCTTAATTCAATCAAGAAAAATGAGAAGACTTGTGACGAATGTTTGCATGAGCTAGGTTACCAGTGGACATCAGGATGGGCCACATCAGGCAGCTACGCTCACCCTTTTGAGAGAGCACAGACAAGGTTGTTTGCAGCATGTGTCTGAAAAAGCCTTTAACATGCTGGTTAAAGTGGAGACTCTGTTCAGGGGCAAGTAAAGAAATCTCATTAAGGGACCCAACATCAAAGATGTTCTTGTCATTGAAGCAGAACAGCTGACCAAAGATATCAAGATCTCTCCCTGCCACAATCTCAAACATAATCTCATTAATAAATTCATCAGTGTTCCCTTGCACTTTTTCTCCCCCCCCCCACCAAAAAAAAAAAAGAAATTAGGAACTGTTGAAGGAATCAGCAAGACTGAAGAGACATGGTGAACTTGTCAACAAGAGTATGACTATGGGTACACTAGCTAAGAAAGTGAAATGACTCTTGAAGTGTCTCTTTTTTTTTCAATTTTTCTCAAGTTTTGTGTTCACTCATCATTTTTTTTTTTGTTCGCTGTTTCACTCTTGGTTGTAATTTAGTATGTATGTACAGAAATAGTTAATAATGCTGGCATTTGCGTAAACTTCAGATACCTTTATAATTCACCTCAATAACCTACCTTTCAGATCAAAGTCTCCCCATGGGCTTTTTTCTACGTCTTTCTACGTTTCATACGGTGTATGCTGTCAAAATTTCTAATGTTTGCTGTCAATTTAATAAAAGTGTACCTACAGTCAAAAATCCAAAATTAAAGACCATTACGAATGAATTGTAACAGGCTAACTCCCATCTTCATAGGGCATTCCTGAGCTGAGATACAAAATGTTGAAGTTTATTCACTCAAACTGAAATGTTGTGTAGGAATCAAGTTACACAGGATTAAGAACTGCAGTTTTATATTCTCCTTCAAACTAGTTATTCATAATTACCTTTCATGCTATACTTTCTAATATGTTATGACAATCGGGCCCAGGACCCAATGTTTTGAGAACTCTAAAATAAAGCTCTGATTCAAGACAAGATTCAATGGTGAACATGAACAACAGTTTTGTACATTTCTTCAAATGCTTTATCCGTAGATACCTCACATGTCATACTTCGTATTACTTCGAGATTGGTGGGACCGGGATCCAAGGGCCTGGCCCAAACTAAGGAGAGGGTTCTTAAACTAGTACAATGTAGTCTAAATGTTTCTATCACAAATTTTCCAGCCAAATGAGTTCACCTGAACTTAACTGACCTTTCGGGCCTTTGTTGTTGCCAAGGGGCATCTTCCCATTTGCAGCCCCTTCCCCCTCCTTGTTCTCCTCCTTGTACCCCGAGGGATCTTCGGCGAATAATGTTTTGTCTCCCCCTGACGTGGTACCAATATCAATTCTAAACGTTTGCTTTAAAATCAAGAGTGTACTCCATATGTACCATGCAGTCATCAAAATAGGATGTCTACTCTGGCCCCTTGTGACATTAATTGTCCCCCTCCCGAACCCATATCATTGTGAGTGACTCCCCACAGATTTCGTACACGAAACCCCACCCCTCTCGTTCAATAGAGACTAGAAATACGACAAAAGAAAACCTGCAACGCTTAAAAGGCAATCTTCAGCCACGTACAGTTTGCTCTAGGTATGCAGGAAATGGAAACAAAATGGCGTCCAATTTTAAGTTGTCGCTACTCTCCTATAAAGGTACTCTAGTTTTATAGTGTTCTATAGCTATTCCCAGTGTACAGTTGACAAGAATAATTTACAGTAGGCCTATGACAGAAATAATGCAACTGTTCCTTTTTTTATTCAAAAGTTTAGGAAGACTGTTTCTTTTTCTCTTCTTGATATTTTACCCGACCATCCAGCAAGTATTGACCATAAAATTGTACTTTGGGTTTCAGGTCCAGTTTATTCGCCCTGAACATGTGCGAATAAGCCAAAGAACTCTAGTTCTTTGGAATAAGCAAGTATTCGCATGTGCCCGGCTACGTAAAGTTGTTATAATACAATTGTTGTCAAATTTATTTATTGCGCAACTAACATACTATTGCCGACGCCTGATTTACCGAAATGAATGTTCTTCGAAGTTTGAGATTCAGAACTTTTCTGCCATTTGAGGGATTCCGTCAGCTTGTTAGAATTCATGAAAATCCACCCTCAATAGTGAGATTATTTTGTCTGTTTACTAAAAAGTAAGTGAAGGGGTTTCCCACTGTGACGTTTTTGTGATTACCTATCTCCATACAGGACGTACCAATTCCACGATGCAAAACCGAAGGTACCGCCTGTAATAACACTCTGCAGCAGGTGCTGTGTACTTACAGTAGGGTGTTTTTAGCCTACGCCTACACTACAGTAAGTGCCTAGGCCAACTGTACAACATTACTTAGATTTGTTGAAAATGTGATCAGGAGTAACCTAGTCGTTAATGAGAACATCACTTAGGCGCCCCTTGTTTAGGCTACAGTAGTACTGGCCCTAGAGCCTACAGTACTCAGCCTAGGCTACTGTACCACTACCAATTATTGGTTCCAAGCAGCAAAATATTATAACACATGTAACGACAGCTAAAATATCTTGACATTGGGCTATTTCGTAGATGAAACTTTAACACTAGATGTAAACAACAGCAGTCTACAGGATAAAATCCAAAACACCTGTTTCCTGGTGCAGTTATATAACATGTGTCAGAAGGATCCATGGTACAGTATGCGTCCAAGAATTGTTTTTGGAAGAAACATTCTAGAATTAGTTTGATTAGAAGGTGGTTAGTTGGGCCTGCAGCTACTGTACATGAGCAGTGACCTCTTTTCATTCGTTTTCAACAGCTTATAACAGTCTTTTATCCTTCAGTCTTGAGAAGTCTGAGATATACAGGTAGTCGTATGCTATGAAAAAATAATACAAATTTATGCTAAATCCAAATTCTGAAAGGCTAGATTGTGTTGATTCCATAAAATTTAAACACACTTGATTAAGATGGGAATATACAATCCAGCTTGCCACCTCTATACTCTTTAAGCTTGCCTGTTTGGCTCTGGCTTCTGGGAAATCACAAACCCTCTGCCGTGGCTGAAAACTTGTCCGAGAAAAAAAAAATATAAGCAGTAGTTCCAAAAAGGTATCACTGAATTTTCCACCTGTATTTGCAAACATTCAACCCACATTTGCCAACTTGCTGTCTCCTTTTCTTTCTCTTTTGCTGTGAAACTTGAGCCTAGCTGAGTTTTCTTTTCTTCAGCCCTATGTTTTCTTTTTCTTTACATGTCGCTGGAAAAAGTGGGTCAGAACTTTTACCAGTGCACTGCTTTCCTTACCCCATCTCCTAGCTCCCAATCTTTTTCTGTTTAAATCTCGATATGCAATAACTGATCGTGCACTCATCTGTCCCAGTTTTTTCGTTTCTGATTCTTAATTGTGCCGTCCAACCCTATGCGCATGGAGTTGCTAAACTTCATTGCTTCAAATTCCATCACCTTATGCTCTCTGCCATTGCATTGATTTTTTTTTTTCAAGAAAATGAAAGTAAAATTGATTGGTGGGCTGGCTGTGAGCCTATGATGAGCATTTTCATGATGCTTCTGTGGTATTTACCTGGGCTATTGTAGCTGTGATCTTATGGTGTATAGTATATGGTGTATAGTGTAAGTATATATAACTGTTTCTAGGGCTACTGTAGCTGTGAGCCTGTGGTATGACGCTACAATTTTTTGGTTTCCTCTTTGTGAGGAGTAAAACATTGGCTCACTGTTAGCCTATGGTGTGCCTTCTCTAATACTATCCAACAAAACTCCTTCGGACAACCCGCTCCCCTTTTCATTGTTGACTACAGGCTACATTGTTGACTATATTGTTGAATGTACACTGTTCACAAGTGCAATGTTGGAAAGGGGCACAGGGTTTCACGTTATCCTTTCAACTAACATTTAGGGTTATAATTGCAATGTACGGAAAGTGTCCCAACAATTGTGGCCAAGATTGCCGGAGAATTTTGACAGGCCAGAAGCATGTGCAGGTACGCGCAATAAAATGGGTCAATTTGCGATAGGTTAAACAGCAAAATTGATGGTGATATTCCTTGCAAGAAGAAACATTAACAGTGGATATGAGACATACTGTACAGCATTTTTGGCCTGTGTTGAATTTGGTTAACTGTAATTAATAATATTGTGTGAATGCTGTCAATGTTACTTGGGAGTAAGGGGAGGACTACATCAGTCAAATCCATATAGAGGTTAGCAACATACTGTACGTATGTTCTAGGTAAAAGCCAACCATTGAGGAGGTAACACAATAAGTGCAATGTGTCTTGTCTACCAGGAAACTTTTCTGATTCATTTTGAACAATGCAAATGACATACGTTTGGTTCAAACACTGATATTAAGACAGGCATTGAAAACCAAAACCAGGAACAAAAAGCACTAAATTGTTGGTTGTCAGGTTAAGAAGTCTGATGTAGGCAAATTTTTCACAATGATGATGTGGTGTCTGGTATATATTAAAGTAACTGCACATGACAAGTATTATGATTGACTTGCAGGTTAATCTGAGTGAAAAAAAATGGTGCGAACAAAACCAACAAGTTAAATAGGTGTGACATTTGTTCATATTCATATGACAGTGACATCGTGGCACCCATTCTCTTGTACCATATGGTGCACTACCTTATGTCAGTCATTTTATGCAGTTTCAACGGACTTTGGAGTACGTTACACATTTTTGTTGTTAGAGTTATACAGTATCATTATATTAATAGATATAATTACCTTATGTTATATATGAATGAATAAAAAATGAGAAGTTGACAAACATTTGAATTTCTCAATGAAAAGTTGAGCAGTGAAAGACACTGTGGTCATACTGTACCGTGAATCGAACTCCCGCCCTCTCATCCAGGCTTGCTTAGACTTAACAACAGCGTCTAACAGTATAGTGGAGGATAGTAAACCCCATGTTCTACCCTGAGATGTCTTGACAGGCAAATTTAAACTAAACGTGGGAAAATCGTGTGTGTTATTTGTATATACAGATCAGTTGATATTGCTGTGTTTGAACCGACAGAGCTGTGCAGGATGAAGCTTTCCTCACCAGGTGGAATGTTCTGAGAAGAAGAGCGGGATGCCTTCTGGTCGTAACGTTGTGTGCAGTACCATTTGCCAAACCCTCAGAACGTACAGCAAGATTGCCACAACTTAATGAGGTATGGTATGGTGTTAGTATTTTAAGTCTGCAATGTCCTTTGACCTGAAAATCTCTCTTTTTTTGTAATAAATTGTGTTTCGTTTTGTAGATTGATGAATTGTAGAACTGTCACTTTGAAGGAACTTTCTTCAAGAAACACCTTTATAACACAGAAAAAGGAGACCCAAGTTCCTTATAAAGTGGAGTTTTAGATTACACATAGGAGTTGGAAATGGTTTACCCTCTTACCATCAGTTGAACTGGTATCTAGCTGATTCATTTCCATACTAGTTACTTAATTCCAAGTCACATGTTTGTCTGTCCAGCATGCATAATTCAAGTAACGACTACAGTACTGTATCAAAGTCGAGATTTAAGCCTACCAGGGTAGTGTCGCATCAGGCTCAAAAGTTGGACATGGGCACCTGAGATCCATCTCTGGTTGGGTACTGGGGTACTCAAAACTTTCATTAGGCTACGGGTTTTATTTGGAATTCCCATATTTTACATATTTACAGTATACATTTTGTTTTTCATTTGAGTGTGCAACATGTGTCTAACATACTGTATATTAGGAGCATGGCAATGAAGTGCTCTTATAGTAGTTGGGAAAGAGACACATATTTTTTTTTTGCATCACATACAACAATGTACATTGATGACAGAGTGAATCTCAGTGAGGTCGCAACTTCAAAGCCGGGTCTGACATCCTTCGTGGGTTGTGCATGTACTAAGTGCAAAGACTACCATTAGGACTGACTGAAATCCAAACAACAAGGGACTTACTGTCAGGAGGAGGAACATTTCACAAATAAGGCAACATGGAACATTTTGTTTGTCATTTTCAGTAAAATCTGTGTCTGAATTTTTGGCAGAGGTCGTACGTATTCGAGATGCCCACTCTGTTGCTCACCTTGTAGACTAGATGAAGATTCTCTTCCCTCCCGTTGCAGGATTTTGATGGTGGTAACCTGAGCCATCAGTCGCTACTCCGCAATGCTTCGTCGGCAGCGGTGACGTCTGCTTCGACGTTGGTCTCACAGTGCCTGATGACTATGAATGAACTGAACAGGATGTATGTGAAGGTGAGTTCCCTTGCATTAGTCATAATGGGAGTAATTAGATTTGTAGAGCACTTTCAAAGTTGGCAGAATGTACCCCATCTTTGCTCAAAGCTCTATAAATGAATCATTTAAAATCTGTGCTTCCAACCACCCATCATGGACCCCATCCATGGGGTCCATAGAACTGGAGACTGCTTCCACAAAGGAAGAACAGCATCTTCCATTTTTATAATTCTTTGGTGTGACTTGACTTGGGTTTGATCCAGGGCCCCCTTGCTGAGGGGCAACTGCTGTACCACTAGGCAAGACGGCAAAGGCTGCGAGTCAAGTGAATGGGATTTGCAATGATGACACATATTGAAGCAATTTCATATGTGTGGAAAATATTTTTATTTTTCTAAAGAAGGTTTCTTTTTCTGTTGAAAATTATAGTAATTACCCACTCATTTTGGATAGTTCCCCCTTTTAACATTAATTAATTTTAGTTGTTGCCTCTCTAGGTTACAAGACCATTTGGGGGTCAGATGGGGTCATATTTGGTATTTGGATGTACTATGTAGCAATGACCACAAAAAAGTTTCTGTTTTCTGGTGGAAGTCAAATGTTGTTGAGAAGTCTGTATGTGGCAAACTCTGGAAAGTTTTAATAAGAGCTTTGGTTAGGTGAGCTTCATCATAATCAATGAAATGGCTGCTATGAACAAACTCTTTTGCTTTATATGATGCTGTAGTTACTGTGATCTTCAAAGTTGTGCTGCACTGTGCATCGGAACGAAAATCATCGAAACCACAGTGCATTCAGGTTTTTGTCATCGGTCTGCAGACTGCAAACTGTCGCTAGAGTTTCCGATCGAACCGTTTGAGGAAATGCAATCAGAAGCAAAAACCAGCACGTCGTTCAGCTATCACATCTGAGACACATGCATGGAAATGGGTGAAGCAGAATGACCTCAGAGAGCAATATGTGAAGCCAAGAAATAAAAAAAGGGGGGGGGGCATCCTGACTCTGTCTCAGATAAAAAAAAGATTACAGATTTATTCAAGTTAGTGGAACTAGTACTAACACTTATGCCTACATACACTGTCACCTCGGGCCAACATGATGGTATTGGGATAGTATAACTGGGAATTGCTCAAACATTGGAAAGAAGCTTTTGCCCATACAGTATGTATTGCCGGTTTCCTCAAAGCATGAAAGGGTTACATTTACTTCTGTCTTTCAAGAAGATGTAGGTAGAAAACGAATGAGCAAATTCTCAGGCCGTATGTGCATTGCATATGGCAAATGTCGAGGGCAGAGTTCTTTTGTCATACCGAGCAAGGACTTTGCCTATTATGTTTGCCCTCATTTGTTTAGTGTGTGAATTGTTTAATAGCCTGATGTCATTCTGCTAATACCTACTGTATTTTAATGTAGTCAAGTTAAACTTTTAAGTTGACGTCTTACTATCTTATATTGCAAGTTTTTTTGTGTTTTGATGTTTAATGCTTTTAAAATGCTTTTAAAATGTTTTGTTCATATCCCAGGAGGTCTGCAGACTCATTCAGCTTTACGATAAACACAACTCTGTCGTCGGCCAGCGGCTTGGAACTTTGGAGGAGGATATATGACAGGAGATTATCGGTGCCAAGGTGGAAGTCGACGATAGAAGACGGGCCATGCAGGTAAAATCAATGAAAGGTGTATAGCTTTGGTCGGTACTATAATATACAGTGTACTATTGTGGGGTGTACAGCAGTAGGTGTGTAGTGTCTGCAAGTCATGCATTATGTAAGTTTTCAGATGCAGGGTGTTGTAGTTACAAGTATGTAGTAATGGCTCATGTAGCTTCACGATGTACTAATGTATGGTGTTAGCATCTTCATAGCAAAGTAGCCTTCGCTGTTGTGCGGTGTTGCGCATGACGTGTCGATCAAACGTTGACTGTAATACGTACATGAGCAAATGATTACGGACAATGATAGGGATCAGATACGCATTTCTGTGGGTTGCCAACTTGATTTTTTTTAATGCACATTTCATCAATTTGTGATTTGTCATTCTGTAATTCAGTGATACACCTATTTTGCATTCACACTGGCATCATTTTTTTCTTCCAGTGATCTCTGTAAAATATTCATCCTAGAAGACTTGTCACTGTCCTCATTATCATAGTCATATTGAAATCATGCCATGCCTTACAACATTATAACAGCGCAAAGCATCCATTGCATCATTAGAGCGATAAGATATTGTAAGAAAGTCTTTGTTAGTCCAACGTTTGAATGATGTGGCATAGTTCACATGGCCACCCTCCTGTTGCTCTAGTGCAATGTGTGTTCATGTCTCTCTATTACAAAGGAGTTTGCAGACAGTTTTCATACTGTTTGAAGTATCCTTTTGTTTTTGGTGAAGTATCCTTTTTTTGGCTAAATATTGAAGATATGCTATAGGAAAGTCTCTACCCTAACAATTTCATCAAGATTAAAAAAAAAAATATTAGAGTATAGCAAGGATAAAGGTAGGTTTTCAATTGCCCACTCTTGATCTACTAGATTGTTCATACTTGGTAAGAGTCCTCAACTCCTGGTGGACCTGACCATCCACTGTTGAATTTTTCCACCATATTGGGCCTAGGCCTTTCAATAGACCTAAATATGTTATTTGTGCATTGGAGTTCTCTGTTATTAAGAATATTAATCTGGCGGTTATTTGAAGACCCTTCAGGATGGCGATGGATTGCAGTTCTTAATTTTATTTACAATTTTATTGCACAAGGAATTGTTTTTGGACATCCCCGTACAATGTCGACAGGGAAGGAAAGCTAATTCGAGTAGGCTATGAAACTTGTTCAAAGCATGCTGAACAAGCTTTCATTGACACAAGTCTCTGCAGTGTGTATGTAATTCGCAGCGCTTAGCTGCTCAGATACAGACGGTTATCCAGGAAAAGCACAGAGACTAGACTGATTTGGGATGAGGACAGTTACAGATTTATTGAATATACATTTCGAGAAGGCTTGGACATGCTTGATGTCTCACTCTCAGCCCTAACAGCAGCTGTAACTGGACGAGTTGCTCTGTTCACCATCCGTTGTCACATCAGTGACTTTGAGGGTTTTGTGCAATATTTTGGAACTAGGCCTGGCTTATATAAAGTTCAAAAAAAGAAGAATGGTTATATATGGCCAAATCATTACTGTCAAGTATTTCTGTAAGATCACTTGATGGCCGGCTTGTGATTACGCAGTCAAGGCCTGTGCTGTTGAATATTTCCCCCATATTGGACCTAGGCCTATCAATAGACCTAAATACGTTATTTGTGCTTTGGAGTTCTCTGTCCTTAAGAATATTAATCTGGCGGTTGTTTGGAGACCCATCAAGATGGCGATGGATTGCAGTCCTTAGTTCTCTTTACAATTGTATTGCATAAGGAATTGTTTTTGGACTTCCCCGTGGAATGTAGACAAGGAAGGACAGCTAATTCCAGTAGGCTATGAAACTTTCAAAGTTGTTCAAAGTATGCTGAATAAGCTTTTGTTGACACAAGTCTGAAATTTAGAGTTGAGAAGTACTGCCAGAACAATCACAACTGACACCATCACTGTGGTGTTATTTCGTAGATTTATGTACCTTTACATTTTACCTTTCAACAACTTAGACCCTGGGTTTGCCCCACAGTACTACTCTACGTAAGATTAGGTCTACCAACGTTATCCTACTAGTATTACTAGTATCATGGAATAAGCCATTGATTTGTGTAAGGTACAGACAGAAAGAAAACACTGTCAATCTACTGTTTTATTGTATTTCATCTGCCAGTGATTGACAGTGGTTTATCCTCGTGGCTTTACCGATTTACCGGAGCCCACCGGCATCAAATGTCGATGGGGTCGTGAGAACTGGGTCAGACAGCCATCTCTGGCTTATTCTATTCTGAAAAATAGGGTCGATGATGTTTTTAAATCCATTGACTGTTGTGGCAGTGACAACATCCCGTGGCAGATTGTTCCATTCAGTAATAACCCGCTGACTGAAAAAATACTTCCTAATGTCTAGTCTACAGTAGTGCTTCTGGAACTTAAGCTGATGACCTCTTGTTTTACTAACATCCGACAATTTAAAAAAAAGTAGCCTGATTAACATGTTCCAGACCCTTAACGATTTTAAAAACTTCAATCAAGTCGGCTCTTAGTCTACGCATTTCAAGAGAAATCAAACCAGTTCTTTCAAGCCTTCCCTCATAACTGAGAGTAGACAAGTCTGGAATCAATTTTGTAGCACGACGTTGTACCTTTTCAATGTTATCAATATCTTTCTGTATATAATTGCGTCATGCCTGACAACAGTATTCCAGATGTGGTCTAACAAGAGATTTATACAATTTCAGTATATTACTACTACTTTTACAATCATACGTTCTGTTAATAATACCAAGGACCTTGTTGGCAGAGCTCACAGCCTTAGCACACTGTCTTCTAGGGCTCAATGACTTATCAATAATAACACCTAAATCCTTCTCATACTCAGTGGTTTCAACTTGAACCCCACCAATAAAGTAACTAGCTTGGGCATTTGAATGACCGAGGTGAAGACACTTGCACTTCTGTGCATTAAATAGCATTTGCCAATCGCATGACCATTTATACAATGTATCCAAGTCCTGTTGCAACTCAGTCACTTTACCCATGGAAAGAACATCAGAAAAGACCTTAGTATCATCTGCAAACTTCAGTGCTGAATTATTCAAACTGGCATCCAGATCATTAATATACAGTATGAAAAGAATAGGACCTAACACAGATCCCTGCGGTACGCCACTAGTCACTGGAAGCCAATCGGAAAAATGACCATTTAATACAACTCTTTGCCACCTATTATCCAGCCAGTTTTCAATCCAGTCAGCCACTACTGAACCAATACCATGAGCTTTAACCTTTAAAATAAGCCGCTTGTGAGGAACTTTGTCAAAGGCTTTACTGAAATCTAAATAGACAACATCTACAGGATGACCTTCATCAACCTTTCGAGTAACAACTTCTAGAAAGCAGAGAAGGTTGGTAAGACAAGACCTCTGAGACCTAAAACCATGCTGAGAATCAACTATCATGCCATTACCCTTCAGATGGCTAACAACACTTTCCTTCATAATTGATTCCATCACTTTACAGACCTGGGAAGTCAAACTGACCGGTCTATAACTACTAGGTTGCTTCTTAGGACCTTTTTTATACAAAGGAGTCACATTTGCTAGCTTCCAATCCATAGGAATCTGACTACATTGCAAACTCTTGCTAAAAATAATGCTTAAAGGCATGGAAATGACTTTAGCAAGATTTTGTTGGGGGATAACCCACAGTCACCTGAATGGAATGGGATTGTGCCCAAGTACGTATGAACCAAGGATAATGCAATCTCGGGTGCTAATGCTACTGTATCTGCAGGATGAACTCTCGCTGTGCCCTTGTGCATCGCTTGCATTACAGGTAAACCCTGATTGTGCATTATCCTGAAGTTAATGCACAGGTCCAGAGTTGATTAACCTTTATCTGATTCCACGTATTAAATAAAAGTCTTCTGTTTGTATGTGGTATTAGACTTATGAATCTTCATGTAACAATTAGCCTCACAAGGTTACTTGCTGGAAGGCCCCAAGTGCATCATGTGATCTGCCTTTCTCTTTTTTATTTTCTTTTTTTTTATTCTTGTCCAGGAAGTAGAAAATGTTCTCACATCTGCAGTAGAAGCTCTACAGGCTACAGCAGAAGCCGCCTACCGAGCAGGTAAGAACAATTCAAAGTTTTCGTTAATACGTATGTATATAAATAAGAGAAAAGTGATCTTGTTGAAATATTTCCATGAATTTAGTGTGACATTTATACTACATTCAAAGCAATTTCTTGACAGCATGCACTCAGCTCATTCATATGTACATTTTGCTCAGTAGAGTGTTCTGAATGCAACATTTTGTCCATAATATAGTTGCTTGTTTGATATCATGGCACAAAAGTTAAGTGATTTCATATGTGATAGACTAGAACCTATGCCGGAGTTGCAATGTGTGCTACTCATGGTGATTTTAGGCTCAGTGAAGTGTTCTCCTCAAGGTATTACTGTCACAGTGAGTTAACAGTGCACATGCAATCTTCATGATATTCAAATGCCCATTAGACTGTCTTCCCCAACCTGGCAGTCACAAGTCAGGGAAGTGTAATATGAGATGGTCAGTGACTTCAACATTTTGTGGCTTCTTCCTTGTAATTTACAGTTGACCATATTATTGAACTCTACAGCTTACACTAGGTCTACATGATGAATTTTAGGTTTTTGCTAGCTTCTGGAAAAAAAAGAAAAGAATAGCAGCTATTTAAGTTGGGTCCCCCGGAACATTTATGTTCACAAGACCCCCAGAGTGTGCTAAAATTAGCCAAATCCAAGAGGTGACCTTGCCAAAATGCACTGATAATTTGTTGAATTCATAGATAATGTCCCCATACTTAGTCTTGGTCAAGACTTAGTGAATCTTTCCCCTTTTCCTGTCCACATTCCCAAAACGCCTGTTATTACCGCTACTCCCTTGTACGGCCCCTTCTGTTCTGAACTGTTATCCTACAGTTGCTTTCGTTCACTAAGTCTTGGATAACTCCTTTGTCGTGGGTGTGTACGTAGTGAAATGAAGCACAGCCCATACGTTGACTATTCATATCCACGCTGTGTCAATTACATACTGTCAACGTGCAATGCACAGAAAAATTGGTCTGAGCTAGACACGTCTTGACATGATGCGTGGATTGTAATGTGCCACGTCATAATGAATAGTCATTTTTTTGATTGGTTCCTTCTATTATTGGAAGGAAAATGGCCTGATTTCAATAAAAATCATAAACACGCTGTGAGAAATCTGACAAGACGATGGTTGAGCATTGATCGACTCTTACAGCGTAGTGCGACGCGTGCTGTATGAATGAGTAAGTAGAACTGTATGGGATGTGTAAGGAAGAGGAAAATACTACCATCGTCTTAACACAAGACTACCCCATACTTAGTAAGTGGATGTGCCACATTGAGTACAAGAACCCTGTTTTTTTTGGTGGGGTCAAAGGTTAGATAGTGGCAACTTGCGTCGAAGTTTGAATACATTATAAACATGTAATCTCATGAAGGGGAGCTTAGAATAATCTCATATTTGCTGAGTAAGTGCACCGCATTATGTGCAAGAACCCCTCGTTTTTGTTGAGATCAAAGGTCATTTAAGGTCAAAAGAGGTCAAATTATGTACCCTTGTGAATATTATATCTCACACAGGGAAGCTTTAACAAATCTTGTATTTGCTGAGTAGGTGTACCACACTTGAGGGCAAGAACCCTTTATTTTGGATGAAGAGCAAATGTCATTTGGGGTCGAGAGATCAGATAGTGAAGTCCTTGTTGACACAATATCTCAAGAGGGCAGCTTTCACAGGGCTCATATTTCTTTTACTTATATCCTGATTACAAACATATTAAAAAAATTCCTGCTTGTATATTTTCAAACGAGGAATAAAATTGTTCTGCATTATCAAAACCATGCAGCATTTGCTACTTTTATGTTTGTTTTCGACCTGTAAAATGTAATAATTAGTTGGTCATCAATGTACTGAGCTGGGAGGCATAATAAAAATTGCAAATTTATTTTAGATCTTGCCTTTTCTTCTGTTGATAAATTACCAGTTGGCTGAAAAGGGAAAAAATTTCAATTAATTTGATCATATAACAACTGCAATTGTTCATGTTGCCAGATGCATGTATTCAACATCAATATTAAAAAAAAAATTGTTATTGTTGTATTAATTATTCAAAGGTAAGGTTGCTCTTTTGACCTTCGCATGCATAGAAAGTTTGCAACATTTAATACCAACTAGTTCAGCAGGTCAATGGACAAAATCCTTGAGATGTGGTCTCACAAGTCTTGCTGCATTGCCTCTAATTGTAGGCGTGGAATATTCGGCTCTGGAAGCCAAGGAAAAATGCCAGAAGACGGCAGAGTACCTCTCCCTCCTTCAGAATGAGACCAGGAAAGCGGAAAGCGAGCTGGGGAACATCCAAGCCAGGAACATCGAGAAGACGTCCGATAAGGAGGTGGAGGACGGAAGCAAAACTTGATCGTCATAGTGATATGTCACTGTCATGTGGCCAATCACCTGACTGATGGTACTGTACCTATTACTCCCCTAGGGCAGTTCACATTGTACAACGAAATTGCACAACGAAACTGAATGCTAAAGGAAGTGTATAACTGAACTAGTTCTTGTATGATTCACATGATTGGTCACACCCTTAGAGCCTCCAGATGTTCTCACGTTTCTCCTTTTCTCTTTTGTTCTTTTGTTTCTCTCTGTCTTTGATTAATAGAGTGATAATTACATCTGGTGCTAAGATGTCACTGGTGTATCAAGTATTCAGCACAACAAAGAAGAATAACAGATGAAACTATTTTTATACTGGCTAAAAGTCAGAAAATTGTCGAATTAACACTATAAATCAAACGTGCTTTCATTTTTGTATTTCCTCTGGTTATTTCCATTTGCATCATTTAACCATGAATTGAGTAAAGTTAATCTCGAATTATGGCTGAACTAGAAATATATTTAGAAGCTATCCATAGTGTTCTAGTTGCTCTTCTTTGGGGGTTATTAGAGATGAGGTTTGTGAATTCAGAATGCATTTAGTGACAAGAAGACTGACCCAATACATTAGACTTTAAGTTAAGATGGCTTTAGAAAACTAGTTCTTCAGGAGACTGCCAAACAGTTTGCTTGTCAAGGAAATCACTGCAGGTAATCTTGCATATTTTATTTTTTTGGATCAACTGGGATCCAGCTTGGCAGTCGAGATTACATGAAAACAATTCCTGATCCAAAGTAAATATTTGTTTTTTTAGAAGTCTGCAAGAGGTGCTCATGCAACAAGTCACCAACTTTATACATACACTGTACAATATCTCTTAATTTGGAATGTTCATGAACACTTCAAAGTGATACAGTACAGCATATGTACTAACTTGGCCGAGAAATTTATACTGGTAGTAGAAGTCTCATACTGGTGGTAGAAGTATGAGAGCGTTACTTTTCTTTCCTCTTAGATTTTGAGGTAAGAACTGACCAGGTGGGAATAAGGGTGGGGGAAGAGAGTAATGACTACACAAAGTTTATTTCTTAACTTCTCAATGGACGAGTGACCTTGGTTTGTTTTTCAGGGTGGGAGAATTGATTTGGAGGAGTAGAAAGAAAGGGTACTAGAGGCTACAGTGATTAGAAGTGTTAATCCATTTCTAGCTTGCTTTAAGTTGACGTGACCTTTGGTCAATTATTTTCCTAAAATATTTTATTTAAATTGATCATTTGGCCATTCATAAATTCGTCTGGTCATTTAAAGTACACATTCGTTTTGTCAGATGAATACCTCATCACCATGCAAAATGCAGCATGGCAAATGTATGACAATTGCTTCAGACAAAGCATTCACACATGATTGGTTTTCATCTTGAGGATGAAAGCAGTCCTTACTGATGGAATTTTCTGTGCAGGAGACATGTTTTTTTTTTTTTTATATGGTGGCAATGGAAAAAAATTGGATTTCCCACTTTTTATACAGTTACTTCAAAATCATACTCAAGGTTAATTTCATGGTTAGGGGATCAGAACCAGAGATAAATTGACCTATTCTATCATAATCTGGTGGCAGAATTACAAAATACAAGAAACAAAGTCAAATAATTGTTTTCTTACAATAGGGGGCATGCCCGTATGTATTTTTTTCAGTGGAGCGGGGAAGGGGGGGGGGGGGTTCGATTTGTATTAACTTGGCCGAGACATTTATACTGGTAGTAGAAGTCTTATGATGGTAGTAGAATTTTGGGGGTGTTACTTTTCTTTCCTCTCAGACTTTGAGGTGTTGTCGTGATAGTTGGGGGTTTTAAGGATTTTCAGTCTTGGTGTGACTGCCCCAGGGACGGATGTTTTACACACACTAAAGTTCCAGGTATAACTTACACAGAGTGAGAGAAACGTCAGAACAAAAGAAAGTCCAGAGAGAGAGAGAGAGAGGGTTCCTTTGATTTTGATCAATCAGAGTTCCAATTTATCTTATGTTGATTTGAATGGCACACACAAATTAATTTGATGATAATTCGAGAAAGATTGATGAAAGATTTACATGATGACAGAGAAAAACAGGAACAGAGAGAGAGAGAGAGTTTACGATGGTGACACAGGAATACATAGTACACAAGAGACAAAGAGAGGTGGAGAGGGAGAGAGAGGTGGAGAGAGAGAGGGAGACGTTAACAGTTTGACAGCCAGATAGCCAGTGCGGGTCTTGTGGCTTACGCTCCGCCTCGTAGCTTCCAGGGGTTAGATGGTCACGTGATCTACATGATAACGTTGACCAATCATAGAGAAAACGATTGTCTATGACGGCATATGTAAATGGTCGCTACCCGTGATCTACCAATCAGCAAAGTATTGCAAAATCTTTCTGAGAACAGTGCCTCACTGTTCTATTTTTAATATGTTGCCTTGTCTGATCGGACTGACTGAGGGGAAAAAAGAAAAGGTTAATAAACTCTTGTAAACACCGGAAGACTGAACTTTGTATGACCATTTTTGAGTACGGTGGTGTAGAATGACCATCTCTATACAACAGAATGAACTGTTCAGGTGGGAATTAGGGTGGGGGCTGATCAGGTGGGAATTAGGGTGGGGGCTGATCAGGTAGGAATTAGGGAGGGGAGCTGAGCAGTTGGGAATTAGGGTGGGGCAGAGAGTTATGACTAAACAAAGGTTATTTCTTGACTTCTCGATGGGTGGGTGACTTTGTTTCAGTGTCGCAGAATTGATTTGGAAGAGTAAGAAGAAATACTAGAGGCTATAGTGATTAGAAGTGTCAATTCATTTCTAGCTTGCTTTAAATTTAATTAACATTTGGTCACTTATTTTCCTAAAATATCTTATTTAAATTGGTCATTCGTCATTCATAAATTCGTCTGGCCATTTAAAGTACACATTCATTTTGTCAGATGAATACCTCATCACTTTACAAAGTGTAGCATGGCAAATGTATGGCAATTGCTTCAGAGAATGCAATCACACATGATTGGTTTTTATATTGGGGATGAAGCAGTCCTTACTGACGGAATCTTCTGTGCAGGATGAATGATTTTTTTTTTCATAGGATGGCAATGGAAAAATGGGATTTACAATTATTTTTATAGTTACTTCAAAATCATACTCAAGGTTAAGTTCAGGGTTACACAATCAGAACCAGAAATAAATTGAACTGTTCTATCATAATCTGGTGGCAGAAACAAAGTCAAATAATTGTTTTCTTGCAATAGGGGGCAGGCCCGTATGTAGCTTTTTCAGTGGGGTGGGGCGAGGGGGTTTGATTTTACCACAAGTGGAACGTACTACCTGACAATTATGACCAACATCATTTAAACTCATTCTCTTTGTTTCTAACGGATCTCTACTTTTATAGACTGAGCGGAACTCAAGATCTTGTGGGGGTTGTCTTAACCCCTTTATCCCCTGGATATGGGCCTGGGGGTGTGTCCAATTTTCCAGAAGGTGACTTGTTCATTAGCATTCTTCCTCCATTACCATCCTATAAAAAGAAGAAAAAATGGTGTGCAGGCGGTTGCCTCTGAGTGTTCTGTGAAATTCCAGTTTGCACTCTGACGCATGGAAGAACTACCTTGCGGCACAGAGCTATTCTTGGAGGTAACACTTCCAAGCGATCTGGAGATGGAGAGGACTTTCAGATAAGTAGATGAACTTCAGCCCTGTACCATCGTTGAGGTTTTCAAAACTTTTGCTTTTTTTTATAAAAAAAAATGATACTTCTGTATTGTCAGTTACCTTTCTCCATATATTTTGTTAGGGGGAAGTAGGAGGGGGGCACACTCTCTCTGATTAAGCCTCTGATAACGCATTTCAAAATTTGTGACAAAATTTAGTGGTAATATGTTCAAGATGGCAACCGATGATGAGACGTTTTTGTCACTTATTACATGATTGTGCTCATCTACCAGTCCAGCAACAAGTTTCAAAATCAAAATTCAACTGTAGCACAGTTAAGATGTATTAAGTTCCCTAAAGTTAGGAAAATTTGTGCCATTGCATCATTATGGACTATGAGAGGTTCAACTGAGAGGTTCGACATATCTGTTATGCGACATAAGAATGACATTTTGGAATAGTGGCTGTATCAATCATTGAAATTATCGAAATAAAACCCACAAATTCCGTCGAAAGTCATCTAATATTGACAATTGTAAACACAAATTCCTGTCTTATAACAGCATCATGAATGAAGATTGGCTACGTACGGCAATATATGGGTAGACTGTGTGATATATCGTATGTTGTCCTTTGTTTACTTGACCTTTATTTGAAGGACAATTGAGAATTTGATTTGTCGAAAGGGGTTTTTTTTTTGTAAGCATGCATTTTTCTTCTATTCAATTAATGATATCACTATCTAATTGGAAAACCCAGTTATTAGTTTATTAAGAGACAATATTGGCATGACAAAAGAAACTACAGACACTGTGCTGTCATATTTGCTTTTGGATAAAACTTTGAAAAGCCATGTCTAAAAAAAAACATAATATAAAAGATGTAAATACAATTCCAATGGAATTTCTTTCAGGGTTCCACTTTGCATCTTTTGATGAAAGACAGCTCTGTTCTAGATACATGTCTCATGACCTTTAATGAGGCAAGCAAATGGCAAGATGTAATTATCATCATGGCAGAAGAGTGTTTCAGGGGCCTCGAAAGTCTAATTTGTATACGTATTCCAGATATAACAAGGATAACAAGGTAGCAGTCTTCTTACATGACTTGGAAGAGCATATCTTTTCTTTACTGCAGGTACTTCAAACGCCACACCAATACCTTGTTCATAATTGAAGAAATTAATGGTAGAAGAAAGACTTCTCTGGCCTAGAAAAATTTGAGAGTTTCGTCACAGGTTGCAAAATGTTATTACATGCAGTGATTACAAATAACTGCAAACTTCTTTTTTTTTTTTTGGTTAAATTCAGTTGAAACTTAAACCTCAAAATTTGACACCAAAATTAGATTGGGTTTATTGTAAGTATATAGGAACAAAATGTCGTGAAAATATAGTTCACAACTTTTAGTTGATTGTAAAGTTATTCTGAAGGCAGTAAACATTTTCATAAAACAAAGGATATTTATTTTGTTGGTTCCTACGAAATCACAGATTTCCCTCAATGCAACGTACCCCTGCTATAGACAGAATTTCCCCAAAACTTTAAATTACAGCACACATTGTTAAGCCATGGATTGAAATAATCTTAGGAAATATGATACACGTAGTACACACAATAAATTACCGCCCGCAATGTGCTTATTTTGTTTGCACAGAGCTGACCGCGTCCTTTGTTGTTCCACGCGAATATTTACTTCACACTACGTCACGCTGTTTGTATCAAACAGATTCCCCCGCGTGCATCAAAACTCGCTTGAGTAGTCTGTACAAAGCTCGCATGTAAACAGCTGACGATCATGGCGCTGTTAGAATAGCAACGTGATGGGTATGTTAAAAGCATTGCGTGTTGAAATATGAAAGAGAATGAAGGTTACGAACGCCTTGATCAAGACTAAATCGTGGAAGGCCCAGAGTCATATTTGTTTGGGGCCAAGAATTCCAGAAGTAAAGTTTGAATAAAAAAAAATGTATATTTCTGTAAGACATACAGTTATATACGAGATTAAAAAGTAAGCTCAATGTGGTAGGCCCTAATTGTCGACTACAGTGACAGCAGGACCGGTGTAGAGGGAGAGGGGACGAGGGGGTTTATACTGTGTACTGCCGCAGCATTGCCGGTACTCACGGAAATGTGTTAGTATTCGACTTTTTGGAGGGGCATGACAGTGGAACGTAACTTTAACCCTGTATGTCGAATTTTAATGGATCTATAACTTTTCTGTTTCAGGAAACTTCTCCGAAAATAACATTTATAGCTTACATAACTTTTCTTTGGAAAGTTTCTCTTCTGCAATCAAAATATAGATGGTCTTCTGCTTCTCCAGCTCCTTTCTTGAGATCCCTTTTCTCTGAAGAGACTAAATGTATTTGTTTATTGCAGGTCATTAGTAGTATCTGAATGTATGCCATACAGTCTAAAAGTGTTTATACGTATAAACAATTCACAAAATATTTTTTCCCTGCAAACTATTAGTTTATGGATTAGTTGACTTAAGTTGTGTTGCTCTGTAAATGATATTAAACTGCGGGTACGGCCAAATAAAGGTACGAAATATCTTTGAACTGTAAACTCGCGTTTAACTCATCAATAACAGATGTCTGTTCTGCTCTGCTCACACCTCTCCAAATCTTTATGACAGTTCATTCAATTTGACTGTTTGAGAGCACTCTTGCATGATTCCTACCACTTTTAACGCGATATGTATTGTTCTTGTCTGTCATTGTGTATTCCGGCAACCCACGGTTATCACTGTACCAAAATACCGGTATTGATTATTGATTACACTATAGTTTAGTGCTTCGATACTCAGTAGTACACTGTTTTACTGATATACCTTAGTTAGACACGCAAAACATGAAGTCATGGAGGTCGGATACGCTTAAGTTCGTCTCTGCCTGTATTTCGTTGTATTTTATCATCCATCCGCTGCATGGCATTTCCAACTAGAAGTAACTCTACCATTTCCAGAATATTACAGAAGGTGAGTAATTGCAACTTTTCTTTTAATACAAAGGCCAAACCCAAGTACAGGCCTGACCTTTGTTAATGTACTAGGCACAGTTTATTGGACATTTTCTGATCATGTAATATTATTGAGCATGTTTTTTGTTAACTGATATGCTTTCTGCGTTTTTCACTAAATACGAATATTCTTGCCACAAGGAACTGACATTCTTTAGACATACAACATGCAATTTCAAGGAAATTGTATTATCAAATCAATTAGGTAAAGAACATTATGCAAAACAATACATAAGAATGTTTTCAGGGAAGAACCAAGGTAAATTAAAGTGATTCCGTGTGTACTGATAAACCAGAAGGATAAGATTATGTTTGATCTTAACTTTTTCTTTATTTTTAAATGTACAAGCCATGTTGTACATGGATGGACTACATTTTTCAACGGAGGAAAATGAAAGTACTTTGAAAAGCAACGGAATTGGCAATAAAACAGTAAAAAAAAACAGAAATCATGTTTGAAAATCAACGGTTCGTACTATAAGCCCCTACACAATGAATATGCAACAGTACAGGTTTCGCTGGTGTACCAAAAACATACTACTTAAGTCGTCGCTCCTTAGATATCGGGAATTGTAGCATTTGGTGAAAGGAAACACTGTATTTACAAATAAGGTACGAACTGATCACAACATTGCTGCGTTAGTGTTCCTAAGTTGTTTTGAATGACTGAATATTCAATACCAGTATCCTTCCCATTGGCTTGTTCAAAGAATCATACTGTTGATTTGAATGAAAACTGTCAACCACTACATTATCCTATTCTGCACTTTTGTCGTTGTGTTAGAAGAATTTGAAATCATATGGCAGAATTAACCAATTGAAACCTATTTATTTTCCCGGATTGTCTGGATGGTGCAATTAAAAGCGGTGCCAAACTTTTGGAGATGAAATTTCAATGTTTTTACTTTTTGACTACAGACGCAATCACTTTAATATGTGGAATACAGACCGATGTCAAATTAGAGGTTGACAAGACATGATGACGAAGTCATTATCAAAACGTTGCTTCTTGACAAATTCACATGCTCAGTAAGAAAGTACAGAAGTATTAATATCACCAAAATGTAATGCTAATGAAACAGTAATATTTATGTTACATACATTTTAATAGTCACTGGAAACGATATCATTCTAATAAATGATTAATCTGAAAATGTTAAATTATATCTTCATTAACACAGCAAACTCATCGAAACTTAGCAAGCATGGTATTAAAAAAAAAAAAAAAAAACACTTCTCAGATCAGATGCTTGTCTGTGTTCATTGCATTTTAAAATGCAAAACATCTTCATTCGAGAAATCTGAAATGAGCTTTTAAATAGAAGTACATTGCAAAAAACAACTTGCCATTAAAATTATCTACTTTTTCTTCTCCTTTCTCGTTTCCTAAAGAACATCATTATATTCATGAAAATCAGACAAGGCCAGTAATTGATTGCAATATAATGTCCATTTTCAACAGCTGCAGTACATTACCAAACTATTTTTTGTTTCCATCTGCACGTCGTCACTATAAAACAGCTGCGATTATTTTTTTAAATGTAGCAAAAACAGGTGGCGATACAATGAGGATACACCTAGACAGACTGACTGAAGCCCAGGGACTGCAAACCCCACTAACAATCGATAGCCCATACGAAAGTAACACGTCTATTAAGAATGCCAGCAGAAACATCGATATCACAATGGGCCATAAATCATGTGGTGCATGTAACGCCATTCATAGCTTCGATAGCAACAGGAAGTGTTCATATTTCATTATACTTCGAGATCCCTACGAGAGGTTGGTCTCACATTACTTTTACTTTCTTCAATGTGCCAACACGACAATGACTGGCGTACAAAGTGCCCAGAATTCCCTTAAATGGAATTTAAGAGCTAAATGGGGAGTGGAGACCGGTATAAATTGAGAGGATGTTTTTCATTGATCAACATTTTATACATTCCCAGCGCAGTTGTTCTAGAATTTGCCAAAGGAACTATTCAGAGTTATGTGAACTTCGAAAATGATGAATATCTTAACGATATTTGAGTTAAGTTGGAGAAACACTGTGGCGTCATTGGCTTAATTTCTCATTACGAACAGTCACTTAAACTGTTAGAGAAAGCATATGTGATGTCATTTCACGACATTGCAACAGCTTGTTTGCAAATGTCGGAACTTATGAAGACAAAAGTAAAGTTGCATTTTAGTTGCAAGTAAAGTTGAATTTAAGAAAATGCCGCAGAGGAATTGAGCGGGAATAAAAATATACGCAAATTTCTCCACTTAGATCTGAACAAAATGAGAAAGCACTGTGGAAATATTTAAAAAGCAAACTTAGGCGATGAATGATGGGTAACCTTTTTTATGTTTCATGACACATTTAAAAACATGATATTTCCAAATGTTGAAATTAGATAGTGATGGCCGTTCTGAATCCAAAGTGATGTGATGACTGTTAGTGGTCGTCGTTTTCTTCAGTTTTCTCTTCGCACGTCAAGAAGAAGGTTCTCCCTTCCGGATCCACTTGAAAACGTTTTGGATTTTCATGAGATTCATCTTTATGCGTCAGCGTCAGCGTTAGTGTAGGCCTATTATTCCCAGGGCAATTGAACCACACCGGTCAGCTAAGGAAACGATAACGGCGGATCCAAAAACAAGGAGCATCTCCGATGAACGACCAGATGATGAATTGCATAGGTCGCAAAACAAAAAGCAACTCTAGCAAAAGTTGACGTTGACAAGGGGAAGTGGCAAGGACAATATCTTACCGAAGCCAGATTAGTCCACCTGCCTAATTCTTAAATTCTTCAGAAAACCTATCGTGAAATCATGAAGTCTGATGATTGTTGTAAACGTGACATTGGAGCCATTTTACATCGACTCTTTCATTGGCGTACCTAGTGGGCTACCCCGGCAGTGGCTTCATTGACAAGTGAGCTCCCCCCACCCCCCCCCCTCCCGGACTAAGAGCTAACTAAGCCTTTGCTAATTCAAAATGTATCGAACTAAGCTCATCTTTTGTAATTCAATACATTATGATTCTTTGATTGACTAAACTGACACCGATAGAGTGTGCCGTCTCTTTCGACAGGCTTTGCTAAACAAGATTACCCTTTCCACAGCTTGCGGAAATTGATCAGATTGTGCATCAAATTTATAGTCTTAGGACCATTTCAATCATTTGCGTATGACAAAAGATCATTCATCTCTACATGTTATTCCTACACACCATTGTCTATCGTAATTTTGAAGGTATAGCCAGTCGTTTTGATTTGTGTATAATAGCCCTGTTTCAGACATAGGCATATAACAAATCAAAACACAAAACATTCAACTGTACTGTAAAAGGTAAACACATATGCATTGCACTTTACACCATAATGATACATATAATGGGCAAATGACTATTCCTATACTTAAATGTCTACTCACAGTCACTCCTACTTGGCATGTGACAATTGCACGGATTTTTCTCTCTGTAACTGCATCACAGTGCCAAGCATTTTTTTAATACATCGTTCTACCAGTCTGGTAAAGAACTATTGAATATTGATCACAGCATCACGAAACAATAGGTTGGAGTGTATATGCCTCACGTGGTGCGGGACAACGTCATCACTAAATGCGTGTTGTTTTCTTATTGGTATAACGTGCTAGTTCATATTGAATTGTTCCTCTCTGTTTTATACCAGTCTGCGTTACCGCCCATTTCATTCACCGTCTATATACTGTTAGCGTGTACCGTTTTCTTCTTCTCTGTTAATCAGATCTTTGTTTATTAATATTTCGTCCTATTTTGCTACATTCTTCTCTTCACCACGTAAGCATCAGGTTAGTCACAATTTATTGATACTCCTTCAAACGGTTCAGTTATAACTCCATTACACCCATCGTCTGTATACCGTTAACGTTTAATACCTCTATCTTCCTCTGTCATCAGTATCTCGTCATATTTTGTTGCATTTTTCTTCTCAATAGCGAGCGGGTTAGTCTCCATTGATTGATATTATTTAATAATAGTAGTAAAAGAAGTTTATCAAACACTTATCTCTTCAGACATCTCTTCCTGCACCAAACCAGATCTGATTTCATCTCAGTAAACCGTGAGTATAAACTAGTGCACAATTTTGGCTGTACCAAGTGTTGTCACATATAATCGCCTTACCTATCACCCTGAGTTTGTCAGGTATCACCAGTGACGATATCAGTGTGAAAGAAGTGTGTGTGCGTGGGTGCGTGTGTGCGTGTGTGCGTGTGTGCGTGTGTGCGTGTGTGCGTGTGTGCGTGTGTGCGTGTGTGCGTGTGTGTGTGGATAGGAGGGGGCTCAAGTGGGCGGCGCACCTTGTAGGGAAGGAACTAACCCTTTCAGAGTCAGCACCATGGAATGTAAGGAAAAAGGAGTCTTTTGACTAAAAATTACATTGCAACAGTGGAAAGTTAATCCCAAACTTTATCCATCTCCTAACATACAGTAACCTGTCATTTTTCACATGAAATAAGCGAAAATCAAAGATTGTTAATTTGTGATAGTAATGATAACGTTGCACATTAAGTTGAATAGATTAATTATACGTTTGTTGCAGTGACATATACAAACAATTGTTCTGTAATTACATGTAGGCGTATAGTATGTGTAAGGTGATATATAGTGGCCAGTGTACTAAAGGTCAACAGATAAGGACCCTGCGCATATGAAACATTTAAACCCAAATAAGTTTTGTTTACTTTCATATCACCAGATATGATCACATGATGAGAGGTTATTTGCACTCATTTCCCACCATTACCTGACAGGATTCATATTGATTTTGTTTTATCTCTTACATCTATCGTAGAATCAACTATACTATTTCTTTCCATTATTAATTGTCTTCTTTTTATTTGATTTACTTCGCTACTGTTAACCACATTTTCTGCTTCACGTTATTTCATGTGAACTGTCTTTGATATAGTTTGAATCGGGGTATATTTTTATCACTCATGAAAATTTAATTGCATGTCCTTGACATTCACAGTTTTAGAACCTCTTGGTTCCAGTAATGCATGTACTCCTTGGCAGAAAACTGAAATACAATAATATTATCACATATCCGCAGAGACGCCGCAATATCACTGGATATGATCTTGACCAATTTAAGAAATATATATCAAACTTTTGAAGCCAAAATTACAACTGATTTGGTTAACTAAACTCTGCACAGTGGATGTTTAAATGTCTCTTCAATGGATCTAACATCGGTGATTTTAAATTTAGTTTGTTAAAAAAAAATCAAACGCAAAAGGTACTGATAATATTTTCTTAATTAAACTACCGTACTTAATTAACTGGAATTTTCACAATGAAAAAAGACACAACCAAGCAATTCAATTGAATAAACTAGAATTTTCATCAAATTTTTATTTCGCTTTTTCTGTTTAGGCAACATCTTCTTCGTCCAGACCATCTTCATCAGCGTATAAAGAAACATGGCATCCAAAAATGACTCGTAAGTGTAGCAAAATAAGAAGATAAAGCACATTATTTCCCCCTCTTCTTGTTGAATGATATACGATATGCACGATATACCAAGCAAGCATGCCGATGTTGGCCCAAAGACGGGCCAACTTCGCCACAGAACCCGGCTCGACGCAGGGCGCCGCCAGCAAGCCTTTGTAAATTTGGCAGATGACTAGTTACGGACCAAGGAAGGAACCGCCTCGACTCAATGGTGGGCCAACCACGGTTCATGTCGACCCGCTGTAGGCTAGTGAACGCTACCGTGATGGCATGTGACATACATTTGATTCTAATCCTTATTTTTTACATAATTTTAGCCCCCAAGAGATCGGACAGTCCCAACAGTCGATTTTTCAGCTACTTTAAGGTCTTTGGGCCAATCTGAACAGCCCCAACTTCGGCTTGCTTTGGTGTCTCTGTGCCTCTGTGTGACTGTTGAAAAGAGCGAACAAGGTATTGTAGCAAGAATGCCAATATATATATATATATATATATATATATATATATATATATATATATATATATATATATATATATATATATATATATATATATATATATATATATATATATATATATATATATATATATATATATATATTATATCATATCATATCATACATAAACCTTCACAAAATACTAATAAAGATCATATTTTATTCAATTTATAACCAAAAACAAAAATGATATTAAAAGACAAAACTGTGTCTAACTACCTCACATTATGGATACTTGGCTAAATCCTTAGTGTTGTTTTTATCCTGTACTTAAGTATGAAATACCTTTAACCCTATAAATTCTTATGCAATATGAAGATGAATATATAATTAATATCATGAATGTTCATGATGTAGCTTAATATGGCGATATCAGACAGTGTACAGCAGTAGGGGGGAAACTTTTTTGAATCAATAGCCCACATTGCCACTTTTTAACTTTGAATACTTGGAACTTGAACTTGGAATACCGCTGCCCACTTTGAAAGTCCGCTCTATACAATTCTCCCCTTTGTGCCATATACACTATAAAAAAAAGAAAGATCTGGGCCAGAAAGCGTGTAACAAGTAAGGCACATATGAATGAAGTTGTACTGTAATATTATGAAGTATGAATGCAAGTATGTCTATCGAAAGCATTTATCTGTCAAAAGATATTTGAAAAACCAGAAGAAAAAAATACCTCCAGACTACAATAAATTATTACTGACAGACAGTACACTGCTGTAGACAACAACAACAACAACAACAAAAAAACAAAGTTGAAAACTTTCAGCGATTCCTCCCAGAAAACTGAAGCTCAACTCAACAGAAGTAAATTAAACGATTTCTTTAAAAATAACGTGTTTATACGATATTGCAGAATGTGACATGCTATAGGCCTATTAGGGTATGACTGCAGAGTATACTTACACAGGAGCTGTCATAGCTCAATGGTACGTATATTAATCATGACCATGGTAAACCACTGATTCGCACCATGGTTTGAATATATGATAAAACAAATGTAGTTTTACTACCTTACATGATGAACGGTCAACTAAATTTACATGCTACAATTATACGTATAATTCTCACATCGGCATACCGGCTTCGACCCACCGGCTGTATACCGTATCCTGTGCAACCGGTGGGGTACCCATCCTTGTCCACCTACGGTCCACCGGTAATAAACCGCTCTATTACCGAGGAAGGTGTGCCGCCGACGAACCGAGGACGGACCGCCGCTGAAAAGCCAATGTCGGCACACCGCTGATAAGCCGACGTCGGCTTTCCGCTGTCTATTTGCCGCTGATTGTCCACCGGTGGGTCGCCAGTGGCTTCCTCCCTGAGATACAAAGAAGAACGTTCATTTTAGGTCAAAGTGGTAATTTTTTAAAGTTCAACAAAATCAAGGTCAGTCCAAGCAATCTGGATGTGCCGAGGACTTTGGGATAAGTAGGTGAATTTCTGCCGTGTGCAATCGTTGAGGTTTTCAAAACTTTTGCTTTTTTTTATGAAAAATAATAATTCTGTATTGTCAGTTACCTTTATCCATAAATGTTTTTGCAGCTTGGTATTTTGTTGGGGGAAGTAGGAGGGGGCACCCTCTCTCTAATTAAGCTACTGATGACAAATTTCAAAATTAGTGATAATAATTTCAAGATGGTAACGGATAGTAAGTAGCTTTTGTCGCTTATTACAGTATTACGCTCATATACCAGTCCAGCAACAAGTTTCTAAATCAAAATTCAACTTTCAGTTAAGTTAGGCAAATGTGTGCCATCATTGCATCATTATGGACTATGAGAAGTTTGACATACATGTTGTGCGACATAAAAAATGACATTTCGGAATAGTGGCTGTACGTATCAATCATTGAAATTATCGAAATGAAACCCACAAATTCCGTCAAAAGTCATCTAATATTGACAACTGTAAAGACAAATTCCTGTCTTATAACAGCACCGTGAATGAACATTGGCTAAGTATGTCAATTTATGGGTGGACTGTGTGATATATTGTATGTTGTCCTTTGTTGACTTGACCTTTATTTGAAGGATAATTGAGAATTTAATATGTCTAGAGGGTTTCATTTTGTAAGCATGTATTTTATCTCATCGCCCTAAAGGGGTTAGATGAGATATTGTAGTCACTTGGCTAGTAGAGCTATATATTGTACTGTGCACCCATGGGAGAATGGTTGCCATGGAAACGCTTGGAGTGGATGAGTAGCGACACCCCAGGGGTACCCCATGGTAGAGTGACCATGGGTACAGGAGGGTCCTATTGGGTGGTATAAATGAAAACGTGTCCATGCTAATGTGTGTGTGGGTACGTGTGTGTGAAGATAGGGGAGTAAGGTTGGCAGCGTACCTTATAGTGAAGGAACTAACGCTTTTAGAGTTAGCAAAAAGGAATTTAGGGAAAAAGGCGTATTTGACCAAAAAAAAAAAAAAAAACATTACAAAAATGAAAAGTTGATCACAAACTTTAGCCATTGTTTACATGAAATAAACGAAAATCAAAGATTGATAATTTGTGACAGTAATGATAACGTTGCACATGAAGATGACTAAATTAATGGCGAAGGCCTTGTACGTTTGTTGCAGTGACATATACAAGAAATTGTTCTGTAATTACATATATGTGTAAGGTAACAGAGAGTGGCCGGTGTACTATAAAGGTCAACCGAGAAGGATCTTGCACATAAAAAACCGTTCAACATTAGTAAGTTTTGATGACTTTCATATCACCAGATATGATCACATGAAGCTAGGTTATTTGCATTAGTTCCCGCCATTACCTGTTATAGCTTACAGCGTTCATATTGATTTGTTTTATCTCCTACATCTATCGCAGAGTCAACTGCAATTTCTTGCCACTATTAATTGTCTTCGTTTTCCTTAGTTTGCTTCGCTACTGTTTACTACGTTCTCTGCTTTAGGTCGTTTCATATGTAAATTGACTTTGATATAGTTTGAACCTGGTGCAATAACTTTATCACTCGTTGAAATGTAATTGCATGTATGTGACATTTTTAGTTTGTTTTTGTTTTTTTCTATTACGATGAAATACACATTGGTTCCAGTAATGCATGTACTGCTTTGTAGAAAACTGAATTACAATAATTTTATCACATATCCGCGGATGATGCAGAGTCGAAATTTAGTGACATCCAATATCACTGGATATGATCCTGACCACTGATCCAATATAAGAAATATATATATCAAACGCTTGAAGCCAAAATTACACCTGATTTGGTTAAATCAATCCTACACAGTGAATATTTAAATGTCTCTTCAATGCATCTAACATCGGTAATTTTAAATTCAGTTTGTTAAAAAAAATGTTTCGAACGCAAAAGCAATTGGTAGTTTATTTTTAATTAAACTACCGTACTTAATTAACTGCAATTTGATGATTGCAGTACTTACCAAATATAGCAGTATATACCTTAATTAACACAATGAATCATTTTACTCTCTGAACACGAAAATTAGTGACTCTTATATAGTCTTTCACAATGAAAAAGACAGAACCAAGCAATTCGATTGAATAAACTAGAATTTTCATTTTATTCATGCCCTTCAAGTTCGCCAATTTCTTTACTTTTATTTCGCTTTTCTGTTTAGGCAACTTCTTCTTCGTCCAGACCATCTTCATCTAAGTGTATCAAGTAACATGGCATCCAAAAATGACTTGAAAGTGTAGCAAAATAAGAAGATAAATCAATTTCTCCCACTTCTTGTTTATGATAAACGATATGCACGATATACCAAACTTCCTGCCTATGTTGGCCCAAATATATATGTATATATATATATATATATATATATATATATATATATATATATATATATATATATATATATATATATATATATATATATATATATATATATATATATATATATATATATATATATATATATATATATATATATATATATATATATATATATATATAATAAAACTGAAAATAGCGATGAGTTTGAAATTCATGATGAATCAAATATATTAAGCCAATATTTCGTAAGAATACACCTTACATCGTCAAGGCGAAATAGCAAACTGATAATACAAGTCAGTACATTACAAAAACAGCTGTAACAGAAGTAAGTGAGTAATACCAGCTCAAAATAGCTGAAGATTAACACTCTGGACGTTTCTATTCAGGGTAGGTTGTAAGTCTTTAATGAAAAGAGACTCCATGATCTTGCGTCTATACCAGGCATTCTCTACATGGAGAACTTTAATATCACCTGGGTTTGGAAGTTTATGGGACGCCGTTTTACAGTGATCGTGTATGGAACTGAATTCTTTGAAATAGTCAGCATTTACATGTTTTTTAAATCTATCACAAAGCCTGAGTTTGGACTCCCCAATATAATTATCTTTACAAGTTTTGTCTCCACAAGGAATATGATAAATACAACCACTGCTTTTAAGATCAGGAATTTTGTCTTTAACCTTGAAAAATGAACCAATTTTAGAACATCTGAAAGAGATCTGTAGTTCTGCATTAGAGCAACGTGTGAAAGACTTAGAGATAGATCTAGCAATTTGATTAGATATATTACCACAGTATGGTAACTTAAGATAGAATTTCGATACGACTTTATTCTCGTCCACAGTGCAGGGGACAGGGCCCATTAGTAATCTAGATCTTAAATTACAGGTATATCTCTCAAAGCTCTTGATGAGTTTAAGAGGATAAGCGTTAAGAAGAATCCAATTACGAAACATGACTTGTATTATCAGTTTGCTATTTCGCCTCTCTCTCTCTCTCTCTCTCTCTCTCTCTCTCTCTCTCTCTCCCTCTCTATATATATATATATCCCCTCTCTCTCTCTATATATATATATCCCGTGCATTGCTTCAATTATCACAAAATAATAGTAAAGATCATATTTTATAGATCATATTTTATTCAATTATTAACCAAAAACAACAATGATATTAAAACAAAACCTGTTCGTGCATTCCAAGTGAAAGAAGCGGCTTTTTGCCGCTGCCTATTTGTAATTTCGTAGTCTGATAAATCGAAGTGTCAATTCCAATGTCACGTGAATAATTGTCACAATTTTCGTTCTACATAAAATATGATTTGAATAAAACCCAGATCTAATTGCCTGTACGGTGTTGAGAAATGCTAATACTTATTAAAGTTGTGTTTGTGTAACTTCGCCATCATTTGAATAGCTTTTTTTAAGAGCTAATACTTTCTTTTTTATGTCTTTATTTTGTGTACCTATCTTTATTCTCTTAATTTTCTTACTGCGAACATGGTTGTGAATCTCACTATTTAATATAGTAAACGCCATACCAAACATCTCATGTATTTGACTTCTCCGACTATTCTTTTCTGTATCTCCAACTTTATGAGGCAACTGTGAGATGTTTGTGATATTTTTTTTTTACATCTCTTTGTGCACGTTTTCAGTTGTGAGTAGACAAACATAAAACCTACGTCGAATGATCCAAATGAATATTAAGCATTGCAAGTAGCGTTTGCTTTGTGACAAATGTTTAAATTTTAATTATTGTAAATGTGTACACCTCATTACGACTTCACTTGTACAGACTGGTGACCTTCAAATGAAACTTCAAATACCCAAGAAATTTTTGTTTGGACGAAAGGCATTCCAGATGGACAAGGACACATTTATAATTTGTAACTCAACCGATTTAATAGATTCCCTGAAACGAAATTGATATTATTCGGTCTGTACTAGACACAATGTACGTCAGGTTTGCCGTATGTCGTACTTTATATACTCCTGATACGAGTAATCCTTTCTTACATACATTATGAGGCAGATAATTGTAAAATCCCTTGACATTCCACTAATACCAGGGAGTTGCTAGTTAAATAGCAACTCCCTGCTCATACACAAACATTCGACGGTCTTTAAAATTATTTTATCTCAATATTTTACATGGCACATTAAAGTCTAGGTGGCACATTGCGTTAAAATAGGCTATGTTTACAGCGAGTTCTCTGTTTTGCATCTGTAAGCCCTATGCTGTCACTGAGACTAGGACAAGTGCATGGCTACCCTCTCCTACCGCCGAAGTGACAATGGTTGTTGGATTAATACTTAGTATTTTTTCAATATTTATCGTACATACATAGCGCCACCATTTTCAAAACTTTCGTGAACCTCGGTCTCTTGTGCATGTGCTTCAATTGGAATGTACGTATCACTGGTACCTGTCCTCATTTCCTTGACGGCATCGCGTCAACGTCATCATAGGCATCTGAATTAAAAGATATATCTGAGTCAATTTATCGATGACAGAACATATGAACTGTAAATACTTTTCACATAAGGGAAGAACCTCTCATATACAGATACATTCGCCCCCCCCCCCCTCCTCGGCTCTCGTATGTTATATTGTCCCAGATTGTCAAGATCAGTAATTATCCTTTTATAATGCTAACGATAATTCACTGAAGCTCAGCATATTCTGTCTAAAGCTATGTTGTAGGCCTATGTGTTAGAATCATCCTTCCATGTCCCTGTGAATCGACAAAAGTAGAAATTTTATTTAGGATCAATAACTTTAGGCCTATACAATTAGAATATACCTGTTTTCATTTCTATGTAAATGTATGTTGACAAATGCGCTTACAGTTAAAAAAAAAAAAAGTATAAAGTTGGTCTAGTTTTCAGTCAGAATTAATTAAAATTAGGTGATTCCATCAATATGTTTACACAAGACATACATAGTGCACCACTCATATTGGCCGTAAAGTTCTTTCCCGCCCTCTGATTCCACGGATAGGACAGACAAAGCTATGCCTTGTCCATTGTTAGATTTTCTTTCAATCTGCCTCCCAATTTATTTTTAATAATGACTTGCAATTCCCTAGTTACATTCGTTGGCCTACAACCTGCAGCTATATATTGTGCAAATGTGCATAGCCAAATTCCCATACACGGTAAACCTTGTCAATTCCTGTTTCCATGGATACATGTCTAAGCACCTGGTCAAATGTTTCCCTTTTTGCCTTCCACACTAACAGAGCCTTCAAACAGTGTACAAAAGTCCCAAGATTCTCCGTACAAGATGCTTCCCGCACCGTGTACATGGACGTTCCGCAGGATGGCTGCCGTTTGGCTTTATCTGGGTATCACAAAAACACAGACGATACCTTCGTCGACTTGTTTACTATACAGGATGATCCTGGTTTTCAAGATTTATCGTTATTAATGACACCTCAGCCTTATTTTTCTAAAGAATTTACCAAAATTGAAGGTTCACCATCCTGGCTGTGTGTTTGCCTGCTTGATGATTCTGTGTTCGTAACGTGTTATGATAATACAATACAATCACACGATACTAAACATGGCCGTCTCGTCAATCAACGTCAATTTACCGGTAAAGCCAGCTGTATGACAACAACCAGAGATGGGAGAGTCTATGTTGGTTTATATTTCAGTAATGATGTGATTGTGTTTGATCGGAGGCTGAATCAGATCAATGAAATCAAATTAAAGGGATTAGAAGAAAGAGACTACCCCTGGGACATGACAGTAAACAACAATAAACTGTTTATTACTACTGGCAATTGGAGAGCTTTAATGTATAATATCAACGGAGGAGATATTGAATATAAATTCAAAGCACCAAACAAACAGAACAGAGGAGCATGGAGTATAACTGACAGTGAAGAGAATGGATTAATTTATATATTATGGAGTGGTGTTGGGGGTAAACGTGTTGTTGTTGTTTACTCTCTCCCTGGGGGTCATTCTTCTCTCCCTGGGGGTCCTTCTTCTCTCTCTGGTTGTCATTTTTTGGCTTCTTTTAATGTTTCTGATGATTCTTGTAAAACCAGGGTCAATAATAATGTAAACAGGTTGTTTGTTGTCACCGAGAGGACTGGAGAAGTATATGAATATCACACAGTAAGTATTAAACACTGTAGGATATAGTAGGCCAGTAGAAAATATCAGGCATAGTTATCGCTGTCATATTAAAAACCTTTTGATTAAATATCAACAAATTATGAACCGATGAATGCAAACAATTCAGGAGAAGACAGTTTTTACTGCTTTGTGGTCATTTGTGTAGAATTTTGAGAAATTTCTAACAATTTTTGTGAAGAAATTTGGTCACCTACACCAATACATATAGGCTAACAGCACAGTAGTTGAATCTAAAATGTTAACAATTTTTTATCACTTTCATATTGACAGTTCATCCTGTTTGGTGACCTTTTTTGTAATATTTGGAGAAATTGCTAGCAATTTTTGTGAAGAAATTTTGTCTGCTACACCAACAGATGTAGGCCCATAGCACAGCTAGTCCAACCTAACATATTAGAAATTTTTATTGCTTTTTTTTGCAAATCCTTTGATTGCATATCAACAAATAAGGCACCGATGAATGCAAACAATTCCAGAAGACAGTTTTAACTGTTTTGTGGCCCTTTGTGTAAAACATGTTGAAAAATTCCTATTTTTTGTGAACAGTTTTGTGTGCTACACAAATGCTTGTAAAGTCCTGTCCAATATATATATATATATATATACATATATATATATATATATATATATATATATATATATATATATATATATATATATATATATATATATATATATATATTTTTTTTTTTTTTTATCACTGTTAAGTGCACATTCTTTGATAACATATCAACATATTAGGTATCAATGAATGCCAGCAAATCAGCAGAGGGCATTTTTTATGATTTTGGCACTTTCGTGCCAAATTTGAAGAACATGTTAGGTCAGAAATTGTGTTTTAAGACCGTGCATGCACTCATACCAACACAGGACGTAGGCCATTTTAAAATATACTGTAGGCCTGAGTAATTTTTGTATCACTTTCAAAATTGCAAATCCTTCTCTTGAACATACACAAACTGAATACAAACGACTCAGTCAAAGACAAATTTGTCACTGTTTGCAGACTTTTTTTCTTTCAAACTTTTGCAAACTGCCAAAGTGATCCCTAAAACATTGACCCTACGGTATAAACACTTTGCTGTTGGTTTGACATGGTTTGTTAGACTGTCCGGTGCTTACATCGTGATCGGTTGTCCCCTACGTATCTGTTTGCAAAGCTGTTTGACATTTAAAGACAAAAGATGACCCAAGGTCTGACTCTTATCAAATGGACAAGAACCCCCTCTACAAATGACAATTGATAGAGTCTAATTACACTTGAATGTATACCGCATACTTTAACCACAACTGTCCATTTAATCTTTAAGAACACTGAGCACCTAGAGCATTAAAAAGAAAAATCAGGATTAAAAGTGATAGAACCCTCATTGAACTTTGCACCCATATCGCCCGAAACCAAAAGTAAAATGCACAATAGCAAGTTTTTCTTTTCCTAATTTGTTTCCATTACTAAAATGCTTACTACAGTATGTTACTCACTAAGTGTGACCTCTCGTCTCTTCAAGTGTACTGTACGGTATTAGGCGACCAACTCTATCGTGTGGAATCACAGTCTATGCTGTAGTTATACTATAGTGGGTATCAGGTTATTTAGTGAGACTCCCAGGGTTGCACCAAGTGGCAGCATTGAGGATCCTGCATAACTATAGGAGAGGGTGTGGTGGTAGGTTGTCTTGGAAAACATCCTACAGAAACTGACAGCATGGACCCTGTAAAACCACAATCCAGATCATGGTTTATGGTAATTAGTCAAATGGTACCATGCAGTGCACCAGGCCCTATTCGTTGCAGAAGGGGCACAGTAGGGAGGGAGTTGAAGATACTGTATATTATACAACAGTGTAGACCTCTTACCTTCCCATCCCATGAGACCACACTTGGTCATTGGTAATGTAGTACAATGTCAAGGTGACTGTGACCCATAAGACTGTACATGTTAATGTCGTCCCATCCACGACATTAAGAATGTGTCCATGAAACTGATAAATTTCTTTGTTGAACATGAATTTCCCGTCTAAGGTATAGAAGTTAAGCTTCAAAACATTGTGAATTTAGAGGTGGATCCTGAAAATACAGTATCTTGTTTACTGTACCAAAGTGACCGCTACTGTACCATACCAAAATTCAGAGCAATTCCAGTTTAACTTCAAAAATTTCCCGTCCAGTGTACTGACGAGGCTGACCTTAATATTCAATGTTACTGAAATTGAAACAGTAATTGAGGAAAGCTGATTCTGAATAAGTAGAATGCATTCATGTACTCATTTAAGTCATTTATTTTGAGTAATGGCTTAATTGCGCAAATCGTCCTGTCCGTGACACAGAATATCACAGAATGTTCCAATCATAAAATGATACCTGGCTGCCAGGGGTCATGTTATGGTACTGGTACTACCAATTTGTAGGTAGCTATAGTCATGTTATGTGTGCTAAATAATTGACATTAGATTGGTGTTCCATTGACATACAGTACACTTCCAACATTTCATGCCATTTGTTGCAATATTTTTACTAAATTGAACTCCATTATTGCAAGTTGTGTGTATTACAGTAGGAAGCACACTTAATTCCCTTAAATGCAGTAAAACATGTTAGGAATTTACTGTATAATGAATTAGTGTAACTACTGTGTACAGTATGACCACCATCTTGTTGGGCTTCGATACAGCACTTGCCTGCAAGTTCAGTAAGTTCTAGTTACTCACATGTGTTAGGTATTGGTACACTACTGTCAGTCACAGTGTCCTTTAATGTGTGTTTCACCACAGCACATGCGTTGTTATTATGGTACCAATTGAGATACACATTACAGTGATTTGCAATAAATAATAAAGAGATAACTCCAGCCATAGGTATCATTTTAGAGTGAAAGCATCAGAGTTTTCTTTGAAATTGTATTGAATCATAGGCTACACGAATTAAATTATGTGCTCTCTGTGATATCTTGTCTCCTCTCTTTTGCTTAGGAAAAATAGTATATGGAGTAGTCATTTTAACTCACTCTATGGAACAACAACATTTGTATTTATTTCTAACAATTAATTTAACCTTTGTTGGAGGGGTGCGGAGATTGCTTGAGCTAAAGGCCACAGCACTGGGTTGTGATGTGGCAGAATTTGGACCATGCATTCCCACTCTCTTATTTACAGAAACAGTTGTAATGTCAATGTACCAAATGAAAAGATGTATAGTAAGAAGAAACATGAGAAATTCATGTTGCAGTATGCAAATATTACAATGCAAAAATTATTGTCACAACAGGATGGAGACATAGGAAATAAACATTTTTGGTTTCTTGCATCAGTAAAGGAATCTTTGCAGTATGGTTGGTATGTGTGTGCATCTGTACCACTTGCTTAAGTACTGTATGCTCTTACCCAATAGGTGAAAGTCAGATGAAAGTCCAACTTGGTGTGTAGGTTTGCCATATTGAGAAGA
Source organism: Stichopus chloronotus (assembly GCA_021234535.1). Taxonomy (NCBI): domain Eukaryota; kingdom Metazoa; phylum Echinodermata; class Holothuroidea; order Aspidochirotida; family Stichopodidae; genus Stichopus; species Stichopus chloronotus. The sequence goes on along the minus strand of CM037833.1, from coordinate 28,030,737 downwards.
TGTGCGCTATTGTTTTGGTGGAGGTCAAAGGTCGCCTGGGGGAACTGGAGGCAAAAGTCTGAGAACCTGGTTATGCTATGGATGCTCCTATGTTCCATCAGTCCCACTCCAGCGAATTATGGAAGTACTGCTTGACTTAGCAGTCTCATGATCAAATGAAGAAGCAGCAGTGCTGTTTGAAGTACTGTAGGTGGTCACACCAGACAAGTTTCAGCTGGATCAGTTTTTGTCCTCATGCTTGAGCGCTGATGTGTGCATTCATGTCTTTCAATTAGGGAGGTGGCCATGGGCAGGACACAATGAAAGAAAAAAAAGGTCAGTTGCTGCTCTTACCAGTGAAACCTAGACCCCAGGAGTTCCCTCCAGGGCAAATACTGTCAGTTGGGTGGACTTTAAAGGGGCATAGATGTGATAAGCCATATATTGCAATTTGCAGAACCCCTTCTGTAGGGCTTTAAATGAAAGATTCACAGCTGTTTGTGGAACTTTGTGCTTTTTGATTCCTTGCAATCTATGCAATGGTGATGTCATGTGTATGTGCGTGTGTGACGCCTGCTTGTAAACACGATATCTTAAGAATCGTAACTCTGAGTGATCTCATACTTACCATGTAGATTGCCCTTATTAAGTAGATGATCCCTATTGGTTTTGGTGGAGGTCATAGGTCATTTGGGGTCACCAGAGGTCAAAAGGTAATTACCTTGAAAATTGCTTGTAAACACAATATATCTCCAGAAGAGTAACTTTGAGTGATCTCATACTTAGCATGTAGATTGCCCATATTGAGTAGATGATCCCTATTGTTTTTGGTGGAGGTCAAAGTTCATTTGGGGTCACCAGAGGTCAAAAGGTAAATACCTTGAAAATTGCTTGTAAACATGATATCTCCAGAAGCGTAACTCTAAGTCATACTTGTCATGAAGATTGCCCTTATTGAGTAGATGATCCCTATTGTTTTGGTGGAGGTCAAAGGTCATTTGGGGTCACTAGAGATCACATGTGAAAAACTTTAATATACAATATTGAAAGAATGGTCCTTCCAGTGAATTTTACACTTGTAATGTAGCATCCTCTTGTTGATTTGATGGTTCCTACGCATTTTTGTAGAGAAGAAAGTTAGTTTTGGGTTATTTGACATCAAGTTGTTAGAAATGAAAGTAGGTAATATTGGCATAATTAAGGATTGCTTGGCCTACAGTTCTTATCGGTTGGCCTACAGTTTTTAATAGTGGGCCAAATAGTTTTGGCATTAACATATCATTTGACTTGCAGCACTTGAAGTTGGCCGGACTGTTTAGTCGAGAAATACTGTAATACCAGGGTAGGGAGTTGCATGGTAATAACAGGGAGATGCGCTGCTTTTTTGGCTTCTGGCATACATTAATGAAAATGAAATGCATGTTCACGTTTCAGAATATATTGTGAAAACAACAAAAAATATACCTAGTACCGTTTCAAGAACTTCTTTAAGGACATACCAACATTGTCTCTTTGATAACCTCAAAGAAAATATGAAGACAACATTAAATTTGGTATCAAAGATTATTATTTGGCAAATCTTATGCCACTGTCCTCATAAGGATATGTGAGCATGCATGAATTGTAAATTGGAATTGAATAATTAAATATACCACGGGTGATTAGTTTTAGAAAAAAGAACTAAATTAATGATCATTTGGATCAAATATCATTGAGCGTGCATAAACTGTGATTGCTTAATTGAATGAATCAAATTGTAACTGACCCACCGCTGTTCAAATTGGTCACTGTTATCTGACATAATTTATCTCAGTTGACTGCCAGTAGAAACCACAATGTCCAGAATAAATCATACAGTCCGTTGAGCCAGGTACAAACAGTGTCTCTGTTTAGCCCTCTCAGCAAGGCTTAAAGTAGTTCAGGTAATCAAAGCAAGCTTTAAAATATTGACTTCTGTGTATCAAGCCAGGGAAACTTGTACTGTGTGTTGTGTCTTTAAGTAGACTAAAGGCAAGGATTCTGGTTTAATAGAGTTATCAGTTTTCGTTAATTTTCAAGGACATCATAGCCATTGGGAGAGGCATCACGCCAAAAAATCAAATACTAAAGAGCTGCCACCAATAGCCGTAACTCGCCAAAATAAAGTGCTATAATTTTGATTAAATAAACATGTTTAGCTTTTTATCAAGTTATTAGACACAAAAAAATACAATTTGTTGCCCTGCAGCATCATATCCGTTTGGGAATTTTCTCATGTTTGTGGAGGTCAAACATTATTTGGGGTGACAAAAGGTCAAAACCTTGAAGACATGATATTTTAAGGGTGGTAAATGTGAGGGATCTCATACTTAGCATGCGATTTGTTCATATTTAGCATGTTGATGGCCATATAGGGTAGGTGATCCCTATCGTTTTAAGTGGAGGTGAAAGGTCATTTTGGGTCACGAGATTTCAAAAGGTTATGACGGTACTAAGATGGTATCTCAAGTAGGATAACTGTGTGGGATCTCATGCTTGTTATCTGGGCGATTCATATTTATTACAATATATATCATGAGGCAATGAATCACTAAGCCTTTTGGCTTTCTAGTTGAAATGAATGGGATATTGCTGTATACTGCAGGAATCAACATCTTTAATGCATTAATTGAAATGCCTTTTTTGATATTTATGAACTCAGGCATATCATTTTACAGTATGTATATTTCAAGTACAAGGAACCAAAGTGCCCTTGGGTTGTGGTGAAATCATGCAAACTACTTCTTCTCCTACAGATTGTATGTAACACTGTTGATGGTTGGTCACATTAGTGCTATGGAAGTGGTTCCATGTGGGTGCATGTTTGTCATGTTTTGGGTCCAGTGTCTGAAATGGGCCATTTTATAAAAGTATGAAATATTTTTCTCTCTCTACAGATTTTATGTCACAAAAAAGAGAGTTCATGGTCAGAAATGGGCCATATGGGCTATTGTTCAAAATAATGCAATATGCTCCCTTTTACTTCATAATTTGTACTCTCCATTTCTGCAAGGAACCACAGTGCCCTTGGACGCTTGTTACAATAAACACAACTAACTGATTTTTTGATTGAAAGAAAAGCTGAATTACTATTTAATGGGGTGACTTCAATTATGTCATGTACTGTGCAGTGTTTTGTGAACAAGACTGACAGGACAGGAATGCAACATACTGTACAGGACACTGAGGGCAGAATGTATGTTTCTTTAAAATTCAATGTTTACCATTTTGTTATGACATATTTTCAGTCTGATTGACATGTAGATGACAATAGAAATTGCAGTAACAAGTCAGAGTACAGTATCACATGAGCTTCTGGCTGAACTCTACACTTTATGATGAAGTATGCAAACAGGTGCCATTGATACTATTTTACCAGATTCAAAACCTTGTATGCACAATATTTTAAGAAGTGACATTCATACCTGAAGTGCAATGTAAGTGCACCACTTTAGAAATTGTCTGTGGTAGTCTTAATGTCTTTTGCTAACAGGGGTCAAATTACTTAACAGCAACTGGTGAATCTTATACTGACTTTAAAATTAATAGGCAAAGTACTTATCTTCCAAAGTGTGGTGTACATAGATATGGTACGATACTGTGCAGCATGCAGCTGTGCACTTACAGTGTGTAGCTGGTCACGTTGCTTTGTTTTCCATTCCCAAGAGGGCGTTTTCATGGGGAACGTGACATCACTGCAAACCTCTATAGTGTATCTTTGATTTCATTGCAGTAATGTTAGTCATAAAACAACACTTTGTAGCTCCAGAATCACAATCATTTGGGCGGTACACTCAACTCAAAAATCATGGCGGTGCCCAGGCCAATGTGCAAGGGGGTCATGATGAAGATGTAGTGACCTGTATCAAAGTAGGTTGGTCGTAGGATATTATCACATATGGGAACCAGGTAGCAGTATCCCAGTGGCTCTTTACTGTACCTATCAATGCACAGTATCAGGACATGGCCTTTTATGGGTGTCTACCGTATATATATATGCACGGTGTCAGGTCATGTTTAATTCATTTTCCTACATTTGATGCTCATGACCGCAAACATCAAAGAATAATTTGAAAGATTGCCACAAGGTTGGTATAATGTAGACATGCATGTACTAATGGTAGAAGAAAAAATGCATATCTTATGGTAATTATACAGTACAACAACTTTTCATCTGTGCATGCTGCATGTTGTACTGTGTTATGCTCATTGTACTAAGAGTTTAAACAGCATAAGGGATGGGTTGGCTTATCTGTAGGTACAGTACTATCCCACTTATTTGAAAAGCTCACAGTATACAATATGAGCTTCCAAAGTCAATGAAATGGGTTCAATCATGTATATATTGTACACTAGTTGGCTAAATCTCCATTCTGTGATACAAGATCATGTGGACATTTTGGGTTAGTACACAATTGACTATTCAAATTTATTGAAGAAAGATAATCAGAAAAAAACATCTCACATTGCACGTGATGTACAACATCTAATTTATAAGATACTGAGTATAGCTTACATAAACGAAACATAGTTTGTAGTTCACTGCCGTAGATACACATGTGCATCTATGGCAGCGAATTTGTTAATTTTAATACAATTGTAAAAATCTATATGGCAGTGAATTTGTTCATGTTGAACACAATTGCAACCATTACATCCTGGTGTTTGTATGTGTAACATGAAATAGCATGGAAATCACTCGTCATGCAAGATTAACATGATTCACATTGTAGACATATACTTACAGTACCCTCCTTGTTAACAATTATTCATAGTTAAACGAAGCTTGGAAAACACTTGATTAAAAGTTCTAGCAATCTATGCTCAGGATTGCCCTTGTTTGGCTTTCACTTGAGTGTTAGCAAGTGGTACTGTACATATAGTCACTCATGAGAGTCAGTTGTGGGAATTATGTGTGAATGTCGTCTTCTTAAAACATATATCTGGGAAATGACAGCATGCGTAATGTATGGAACTGAAACCTTTCTTCGTTATTTTCTTCTTCAGAATGATATCATCAATCTTGAAAATCTGCTGACATTGATTGAATTATTGATTACCAAAGATGAATGCCAGAAACTACTCAACTACTTTAAAGTTCCAGCTGAAGAAGCAGAGACCATCCTGGAGAATGATGAACCATCTAAGACTCTTCTCCAACATCTTAGAGAGACAGGCAAGATTTCTGCTGTGGACATCAGTCTTTTACTGAGAGCATGCAATGACCAAAGAATTAGGCAAGTCGCAGAGGCATGGGCCAAGTACCAAAGATACGTCTCACGTTAGTATCAGAGCACATTGTAGCTTGAATGCCCATTCTAATTTACATTAATTACTAACTGAAAGGATTATACCATGTACTGTAGCTATGTAAATCCCAAATTTCCTAAAATGCTTAAATCATCAACCTTATATGTTACAGATTCTTTCTCACATTGCATCAATAAATACAGAACACCTCAACAATACTAGTCTGTATGCTTGTGCAAAAGATAACAAATATTGTGAGATGTCGATATTGAAAGATGGTCCTACGCACACTATAGTAATACAGAGGATAATAAACAACCCCCCACAAGCTGCAAGAATCCTCAACTTTTGTACACTGCAAAGTCAAGCCCTACTTGTCTATTTAATGTTGTTGTAAGTTACTGACCTGTGGCTGACTCTTCCAGGTGAACTCCAAGGCATCCAAACTAAAAACCAGAGCTAACATTGACCAAACATGTTATTGAATTTCGCACCCCTTGTCCAAAACATGATATGTATATGGTAGGAGTTATTTTATTTTTGGTTTTAATTGATAATCATAAACTTTGTAATCATGTGGCTGTGTATGGGTGTGTTTTTTATCCCTTGGGGAAGGAAAAGGAATCTCTGCGATGGTGATGTCGTGTGTATGTATGTGTATATGTGACACTTCACTTGTAAACACATATCTCAAGAAAGGTGGCTGTGAGAGATTCCATCCTTGGCATGCAGGTACCCCTCATTGAGTACACGATCCTTGTTGTTTTGGTAGAGGTTAAAGGTCATTTGAGGTCACCATAGGTTAAAATGTGAAAACCTTGTAAACACAATATCTCAAAAATCATAACAGTGACTGATGTCATACTTAGTGTGTGGGTATGTTATACTTAGCTGATGATCCTTATTGTTTGTGGTAGAGGTCAAAGGTTATTTGAGGTCACTAGAGGTCAAACTGTAGAAACATTGTAAACACAAAATCTCCAGAAGAGTAAGTGTGACTGATATGATACTTGGGTTGTTAGGTAGTCATATTCAGTAGATGATTCCTTTTGTTTTTTGTCGGGATCAAAGGTCATTTGAGGTCACACGAGGTCTTAATGTAGAAACCTTCTAAACACAATATCTCCAGAAGGGTAATTGTGACTGATGTTATATTTGATATGTGGATTATATATAATAAGCAGAATACTTCATTTGATTTTCTTCGAGATCAAGGTCATTTTAGGTCACCAGAGGTTAAACTGTGAAAGCCTTCTAAACATAGTATCTAAAAAGGGTAACTGTGACTGATGTCATAAGTAGTGTTGCTTGGTCACACTGAGTAGATTATCCCTATTATTTTGGTCAGTGGCGAAGTTCATTCGAGGTCACTGGAGGTCAAAATGTAAAAACCTTGTAAACACAATATCTCCAAAGGGTAACTATGACTGATGTTATACTTTGTGTGTGGGTTGGTAGTAATAAGCAGATGATCCCTATTATTTGGGCTCAAAGGCAAATGTCATTTAAGCCACCAGAGGTCAATTTGGAAAAATCTGTAAACAATATCTCCATGTGTCTAATCTTGACTGATGTCTTACTTGATGTGTGGATTCTATATACTGAGTAAAACACTTTTTATGTTTTTGGTGGAGGTCAAAGGTCGTTTGAGGTCGTCTGAGGTCAAACTGAAAACCTTGCAAACACATTATCACCAGAAGGGTGATGTTGACTGATGTCATACTTGATGTGTGGGTTGCCCATATTTGGCAAGTGATCCCTTTTGCTTTTAATAGACAGATAGACAGACAGACAGACAAACTGATAGACAGACAGACTGACTGACAGACTGAAAGACTGACAGACAGGCAGACAGACAGACAGGCAGACAGACAGACAGACAGACAGGCAGATAGACAGATAGACAGGTAGACACATAGACACATAGGCAGATAGACAGATAGACACATAGACAGATAGACACATAGACAGATAGACACATAGACAGATAGATACATAGACAGACAGACACACAGACAGACAGAGACAGACACACAGACGGACACACAGACAGACACACAGACAGACACACAGACAGACACACAGACAGACACACAGACAGACACACAGACAGATAGATAATTTATGGGTTAGGGTTAAAAAGGTACACAATGGAAATTGTATGAACACAAGAGCTCTAAATGAATATAAAACATGAAACGATATAAAGGCAGACATAAAGAATAGGCGAGTCATAAACTTTAAGACAATGATAACAGGAAAAATTATAGAACAGTGCAAAGATTGCGTCAAAGAAATTTTTGTATAAAAAGGATGAACATAAAACGATACAAAAAAAATATCCTATAGGAGGCGCATATAAAACAGCGAACAGAAAATAAAACTCCACTGTGGCTAGTAAAAAAAAAAGTCAAACCATAAAAAAAAAAAAAAAAATGTAACTTAGCGGCTTTTATGCACATTAAAGATTTTCACTACAGAAGGATAAAAACTATAAGTCACACGGCTGGAACCTCTAAAAGTACGTAATCTATTGCCAGAAGGTAGGAACTTGAAATACACAGAGGCTGGATGGGAATCATCTTTGAGAATACAGTCTACACGTTTCAGTGCTTTTCGCTGGTACAGTGAATGGGGAGAAGGAAGCCTTGTACAGATTATGTGTTCCGCATTTCTAATAACAGATTCAAGTTTAAACAAATCCCACTGAGTAACCCGACCAAACCACACTAAAATATTTGTAGCTAAGATACTTTCTACAATTGCATGGTAGTAATTAATTAAAATATGTTTGCTAATGCCATAAGATTTAAGAATTCTTAAAAAGAATAGTCTCTGGCGCCCCTTTTTCAGTATCTCATCCGAATTAACATTCCAAGATAAATTGTCCACAATGAATATGCCTAATAATTTAAATGTGTGGACCTGTTCCACAACTGAACCATAAATGATGAGAGGGTATTTTGTATTTTTGTTTCGCCTGAAGTCAACAATTAATTCCTTAGGCTGTCAAATGTCATTTGAGGTGACCAAAAAAGGTCATTTTGGGTTAAAGGCTTGTTAAAGTGGCGTTTCAAGAACAATAACTGCAGTTGATCTCATACTTGTCATGTGGATAATTCATGTTTGTTACCATCTTGCAAGGAATCACAAAGCCTTTTGGCCTTCTGGTAATTATATTATTGTGACGCCTACCATGTAAAAAAGATATCTCAAGTAGGAAAACTTGGACTGATCTTATATTTGATACGTGGACATACCATAGTGAAAAAAATATGTTATGGGCGGAAATAGTGAAACCCTTGTTATCACTATAATACTGTTGGAAAACTTGTGCAGATCTCATATTTGTGATGTAGGTGATCCGCATTGCGTAAGTGGACCTTATCGTTTTGTTGGATGCCAATGGTCATATGCGGTCAACAGGGGTCAAGTTGTAGAACTTTCTCAACACATCATGTCAAGTAGTAAAGCTAGGATAAATCTCATATCTGTTACATCTGATTTTGACTTGTAAGAAACCTTTGTGTTTATAATCTAGATAATAGGTTATTTTCGGTCAGAAGGGTCAAACTGTGGAAAGTTTGTAAACATGATATGTAGGGAACCATAGACAGATTTCATCTTTTAATTTGTGTAGGTATAACTCTCTGAGTAAAAGAAGCATACTTCGTGGAGGTCAATGATCATATGAGGTCAACAGCTTTCCTGTTGTGAAAACCTTTTTGAATGTGATATCTCAAGAAAGGATGCTCTAGCAGATCTCATATTCTGTACTTACATGTACTACATTGAGTGAAAGAACCCTATTGTATTCGGTCAGAGGTCAAAACATCATTTTAGTTCAATATGGTTTACATTGTAAAATTTTTGTAAAGGCGATGTTTGAATTTAGAGCTGAAGCTTGAACGCTTTCTTTTATTTGGTAGGTAGGTGTAAAACATTGAGTGAAAATACAATGTCATTTTTGGTGTTTTACAAAGGTTAATTGAGGTCATCGGGGTCAAATTATGAAAACCTTGTAAAAGCTTTGACTGATGTCGTATTTGGTGCAGTATGTACGGTGGGTGTATTGCATTGCACTCAAGGAACTATATTGTTGTTTGTGGAGGTCAAAAGTCATTTGTCATCAAAAGGGATCAAAATGTCAGGACCGTGTAAATTATGTCAAGTATTAAAGCATGAACAAACGTCATGTTTGTTACATTATGTACATGTGCCATACTGAGTACAAAGTCCTAATGTTGTTTTCAGAGATCAAATGTAATTTGAGGTCAACAAAGGTCAGATACTAAAAATGTTGTGAATATTCCATTTAAGAGGGTCAGCTTGCACTTCTAAGATATTTGTACTACGGTGTAGCGGTACTGAGTGAAACAGCACCTTGTACATACAGTAGCATACATAGAATCTCGAGACACTAAATCTGGACTTAATTAGTGTCATAGGTGTGCATGTTATGTGCATTAATTCTATCAGTCATCAACTAGGTCAACAAATATCAGATTAAATACAAAGAACAAACGTGTGAGACTTCCTCATACATATGTGAAGCGAGTCCAGGCAAATCCCTTCAACAAAGAAAAGGAGAGTGTGAACATGGATGAAAACAAAGTAGTGATTCAGCTTGACTTCGCAGAGAACTACACCGCAATAACACAAAATGAGATTCAGTCAGCTTACTGGTCCTATGGGCAGGTTACCCTCTTTACAGTTTGTATGTGGGATAAATATGGTTGCCATTCGATGGTCATTGCTTCTGACTACATGTCACATGACAAATATGCAGTCAACACCTTTCTCCGAATGATCCTCGAGCACATTGATTCGACCATCCGACCATTCACCAAAGTGGAAGTGTTTACAGATGGTCCTGCCACTCAGTTCAAGCGAAGGTTTCTACTAGCTAGCATGACTCTACTGGGCAAACGTATCAACTGGAACTTCTTTGCTTCTAGTCATGACAAAGGTGCTGTAGATGGCATCGGTGGTCGTGTAAAAGGAGACGTGTCAATCTGCGTTAAGTGTGGCAAAGGTGAAGTACATACCTCTGTAGAATTCGCTGCTGTTGCTTCAAACTTATGCTGGAAAACAACAATAAAGCATTGTTCAAAGGACTTAGTAGAAAATGCCATTCCAAAGTTTGATGCTAACTGCGAGGGTGTAAACACCACGCCCAACAACATCAAGTTATTTACATCGCACCATATGTTGTGAATGTTAGACCACACGCTGAATCTTCAACCGTCATTCGACACACATTCAAGACACATCAACAGCCTGAAATGGACCTGCCATCCAAAAGTGTAAATGCCAAACCTTCCAAGGGTACAGTGACACAGGTTATTGGGAAGTGGGCTCTGGTCCCTTGCACTGTCAAGAAGACAACTAATTACTATGTTGGGCTCATGTTGATCTCATAGGAAAAGGAGACAGAAATTGTTACGATCAAATTTCTGAAGCATTACTGGCAAAATAAGTTCTGGCCAGAAAAAGAAGATGTTGACAATGTTGCCTTGACAAAAGTTATACTGGTTTTACCGGACCCCAGATGGACAGACGGGATATGCTAACATTTCAACATGACTTTAGAGAGTACAATATGAAGTGGTACTCTCATATTTCTGGATTATAGTATTTCGTCAGTTTAGTCTTTAGCATTCGAAGGTTCTAACATTTCAATTTGTGTTTAAATAGTACAAGTTTGACTTGAATTTTATTTATTGAGCCATTTCAATCGAGTTATCTGAACATCACACGCTTCAAGGCATTTGGTGAAAATGCACAAAAATGTGACACAACTGAACAAAAGACATTCATTCATTTCAGTTGCCTCTTTCAAAATACTACTAAAGAAATAATTAATTAAAAATCTAAGAAGTATGTGACTTTGAATATGTGAAATCATTGTGGATAAGAGAATTGGGCCTAATTAGCCTCAACTTAAGTTGACAAGTTGCAGGTTGTTTCAATCTATCATGTTTAATGTTTTGGAGTATTTCTTGTTGCAATGGTTAAATGTATTTTAATTCATAAAATGTTGCATAATTACGTTACCATGATCCTGTAATTCCGTTAACGACACTTAAGTCAATATCATAGTGTGAGACCAACAGAAAATAAAAAAGCTGGTATGTTAGTTGTGCACTACAATGTTGTCTAAACATTACATGTGTTATTTTATTTTGAAGTAGCTCAACTTCACAGTGTTTTAGTATTAATTGTACTTTTTCAAAACATGATGTCCATCAGCTGTAATTCTGTTAATTCGTGCCCCTGTTACCCAAATACCATAACTTGAAATTTCAGTATCTTGAGGTGAGTATTAACGTAAGGTGATAACTTTCTTATGATAGCAATATTACCCCACTCCCACAAAGATTTTGCTTTATTTTGGGCAATATGTTACAAAAAATTGGAAATTACGGTAATTCCGTTACCGCGGTATTGCCCATCATTATGTAGTAGCAGTTCCTGTTGAATTCCACTAATGAAGTACGTATAACCAACGGAGTACTAAGAACTAATGAAGTGTGTTGATTCAGGGAAACATATTTCCTCCACTTTTTTGAGGGGAGGTGACCCTAACACATTTGTCCCCCCCCCCCTTCACCCTTTTTAACCTGAAGTAAAATATCACAGTTATATTCTTAGTGGAAGCGTAAATTTTCGAACTTATGTTCTAATAAGTAAGCAAATTTAGTGGGAATTAGCAAGGCCACAGAGAAAGAGAACTGCCATTTCCTACACTCTGGGAGGTACTGTACGCTAGTAGAGCCTATGTAGAGAAAGTATACAACCTCAAACCAGGATGTGCTGTCACTCATTACTTTTCAAAAGCACACCAAAGTAATTGCCATGCTTCGAACACTTGTAAAATGCTATAGAAACTATCATACCGAGGTCTGTTTGTCCAAAAAGTCAAAAGAAAGTCATTCGCACAGAAGTTTTGTTGTCAGTGCCGTGCTTCCATTACGATTTATAGCGGGAAAAAAAACTAAATCACTCATCTTTCTACCATTGTTAATGCTCTAATGAATGAAAGTTTTCCTGAAAGAAATGTGACATAGATGATGTTTTCAGCCTTTTATCAAATGGAATTTGAGAGAAGATTAAAGACAAAGACTATTTTTCACATTCAAACAGCGCATCTTGCTTTTATTGAGCCATCACTTTCCCCATTTCAATCCTTTGCTCAAAGTCTACGTACACCAGTGGTAACGTAAGAGGGATCCTCTGGTCTATTGCAGTAGCTTACGTAATTCTGCTTTCTTTTCATAAAACTAAAACTTTCTTTCAGTTATAGCAAATCAGGAAATAGGTGAGCGGGTTTGCGAACAGGAGCTGTAGATACAACTGATATGCACAACTTTAAAATATTTTAGTTTTTGCGATGAATGTAAGGAGTGCAAACATTAGGGTTAGTGTTATTGTACCTATGTAGCTGCACCTGTTTTATTATTTTGATATGCAAGGAACTGCATATTTTTCCTGGGAACCGCAAATCGCCTGCCCCTGTACCCAATACAGTAGGAGGTTCCATAGCTAGTCCCAGCTGGGGTCCTAAGCAAAATGCTCCATTGAGCACAAACCTCCTCAAATGACTCTGTTAGATGGTAAGGCTGCTGTGTCTTACGGTATTTTCTCCCTGAGGTTGCAAAATGTGTTATCAAGGTATCATCACAAGCAGTGCATGGTGTACAGGTGGTCTGTGCAACAACCTGCCTTTACTTGCAAACAGTTAGTGTTGATACATTACAGTAGTTGGATTAATTGGTCATACTATGTTTGAAAATCATGACTGATGCTGTTTTTGATTCCTTGCCGAAGGCAGAAGTAATCTATGCGATGGTGATGTCGTGTGTGGGGGTGTGCGAGTGTGCGTGTGTATGTGTGTGTGTGACGCCACTTGTAAACAGGATATCTCAAGAAGGGTAACCATGACTGATCTCATACTTGGTGTGTGGGTTGGTCATAGTGAGTAGATAATCCCTATTGTTTTTGGTGGAGCTCAAAGGTCATTCAAGGTCACCAGAGGTCAAAATGTGAAAACCTTGTAAACACAATATCTCCATAAGGGTAACTGTGATTGATGTCATATGTGATGTGTGTGTTGGTTATTGAGTACATTGTCCCTATTGTTTTTGGTGGAGGTCAAAGGTCATTTGAGCTCACTGGAGGTCAAACTGTAAAAACCTTGTAAACACAATATCTCCAGAAGGGTAATTGAGACTGATGTCATACTTAGTGTGTGTGTTGGTCATATTGATTAGATTGTCCGTTTTCTTTTTGGTGGAGGTTAAAGGTCATTTGAGGTCACCACAGGTCAAACTGTAACAACCTTGTAAGCCCAATATCTCTAGAAGGGTAACTGTGACTGATGTCATACTTAGTGTTTGTGTTGTTCATATTGAGTAGATGATCTCTATTGTTTTTTGTGGAGATCAAAGGTCATTTGAGGTCACCGACTCATATTGTAAAAACCTTGCAAACACATTATCTTCAGAAGGGTAACTGAGACTGATGTTGTACTTTACGTGTGGGTTGGCCATACTGGGTAGGTGATCCCTAATTCTTTTGGTGGACGTCAAATGTCGTTTGAGGTCACCAAAATAAAGGTTATTTGGGTTAAAGCCTTATTAATGTGGTGTTTCAAGAAGTATAACTGCAGTTGATCTCAAACTTGTCATGTGAATAATTCATGTTTGTTATAATATAACCATGTCGCAAGGAATCACAAAGCCTTTTCTTTCTGGTTATGAATTTTTATCGATGTTGCTGTAGAAGGACAACTAATTGTTGATAACAGTTCTACATACATATGCAAACAGAATTAAAAGTGGAGTGTTATAAATGTTTAGAGCACTTTTTGAGCAAGATTTTGGTGGACATTGGTAGGGTCAAATTATGTAAACCTATAAACCTGGCATGACAGAATAGCCAAGAAGTTCGTAGGTTGATATGTGACGTGTACGTGTGTATACACTGACATCAACATTTGTTTAGTTTATGCTAGAGGTCAAATGTTTTTGGTCAGCAGGGATCAAATTGCACACACCTGTTGATAAGTAAGTTCTAACTAATCACCTAATTTTACCATGGTAACATTTTAGCAGTACCACACTGACTACAAGAATCTTACTCTTGTGCAGGGTGTTGGTCTCAATTATGGGGTTAATCAGTGATCAAAGTATGCATGTAAACACAGTGTTTCAGGAATTGACAGATCAGAAAGGTGTGACTGATTACTTTATGACTTTTGTGTTTACAGATCAGAAAACACTTCATCTGAAAGATCAACTTGTTAGAGCAGAGGAGGACCGGAGGCAAATGAAAGAAATGCTTGAAAGAAAGGAAAGACAAGAGAAACAGCTTACCACTACACTAGAAGTGACAGAGAAGGAAAAGAAAGAACTAATTTGTAGACTGAAAGAATCAGATGATGAGAGGCAACAACTGACTGGTAGATTGGAGACAACAGAGGAGGAGAAGAGACTACTGGGAGAAAAACTGAAGATGACAGAGGAAGAGAGGGAACAGCTTTACACCAGACTAGCTGCTGCAGAGGAGAAATTCACTGATGAAAGGCAACTACTGGTTGGTAAACTGGAGATAACAGAGGAGAAGATGAGACAGATGGAAGAGAGGCTAGAAGCAAAGGTAAAAGAGGAGCAGCAGCTTACTACTGCACTAGAAATGACAGAAGAGGAAAAGAAAGAACTGACCAGTAAACTGAAAGAATCAGATGATGATAGGCAACAACTGACTGGTAGATTGGAGGCAAAAGAGGAAGAGAAGAGACTACTGAGAGAGAGTCTGAAGATAATAGAGGAAGAGAGGGAACAGCATAACACCAAACTAGCTGCCACAGCGGAGACAACAGAGAAGGAGAAAAGCCTGCTTGTAACAAGATTAACAACAACAGAAAATGACAAGCAGCAACTGAGGCAGCAACTAACAACAACTGAGAAGACGCTACAAGATTACTATGATGAAGAAAAAAGACTGAAGAGAATAGTGGAGGAGAATCAAAAGGTACTGAACATTTAAAACTACAGAGAACCTATTTGATGTTGATCAATGTGATTGAACAATTTCTAAACATGAACCTAACAGGCATACATCTTAACTATCCAATCATTAATTACCTTTTGAAATAGTAAGATATAACAGCTAAATAATTAGAGTAGAATTTGTGGTAAGAAAGTATATATACAGGCCCTTAGTAGTTAACTGGACTCTACACAACATATGTAATATTGATTTAAAACAATAATGCTGTATCACGAACACCATTACTACTGTATCTCATTGTACTTTGCATTTCATTGATTGCTTTGATGTGTGATTGGATTCTTTGACATGCTCCAAAATTTGAAAAGAAGTCTTAACTACTTTAGAACAAGTACTGTAGCATGGCACAAAGAAGATAAGAAATTATTAAATGCTTATAAAAGCATTTAGTTTAGTCATCATCAGAAGTATTACAGTATATGATGCCACAGAAACAGAGAGAACATTAACTGATATAAAAAAAATATGCCAATTCAAAATGTTATTGCAAAATTGTCACATTAACATCTGTTTCATACATTCATTGTATACTTTTGTAGGTCTGTTTTAGTCATCTCAATTTTGAAGTTGGCAATTAAGAACAGCAATGTCATATGTTGACCTTTGTTTGTGAATTATTTGGTAGGAATTGGAGGAGATTAAATCCAACTTGAGAGCTGGAAAGGATGATCTTGTTCAAACTCAGGTGAAATATGCCAAGGAGTCAATGGCCCTACAAGAGGTCTTGCAACAGACCAGGGAGGCCTTGAGTAAACAAGCCATAGTAAGTTCATCAAGAACTAATATTTATTACTGCAAAAAGGCACAGGGACAGAAAATGCTGACCTGCTAGTGTCTTGTGCTAATATCTGATAGCAAAACAGTAGAACGTCAAATATTATGTATGCTGTAGTGCAGGAATAATTACACAAAATAGTTGACACCAAGGGTGGATCTACCTGTTCTCCAAAAGGGCTTCGATTTTGTCTTGTGGGTGAGTGATGCTAGGGTCTATGGGGATGGGTGTCCACCTACACTTTGCAAATTTTTGCTTATGTAGGGTAGTCTAGTTGCAAAATGGTGCTTAAGAATGAAAATATTTGAGATCATTGCACAATATTGAAAGACACCATTGCCTCACTTGTGATCCTGTCTCACAGGAAGAAAAAAGAGAAAAAGAAAAGCCAGTCCATGATATTTTAGTCTGTGCCCCTCTTATGTGCCTGCAGGACTGTAGGTAGGGTCATATCTACAGGAGCATGTAATTGGCCCCAAATTCTTACTGGCTGGATGTTTTTCCAACTGAGTGGTATCACCACTGCGGCAGTTTCATACATCACCAATACGCTACCAGAAAGGGATCCAGAATTTTATAAAGTGGGGGTGCAGTCTTTACAAAAAGGCCACTATCAGGTTCAGCGGAACAAAAAGAGAGAAGAAAATGCGGGGGCTGAGTAACAGCAGGAACATGGAAGTACCATAATTGGTTAACACAAAGCTTACAAGAAAATGTTGGTTTTGCAACCCCCCCCCCCTCCCGATGGCCGGAAACGGCACTCTTCGGTCTGTCCTTGTACTGCATTTCACACACAAAAAAAAACACAATCAAAGTTCTTTTTTTCTGAATTAAAAGTTTCTACCAACAGCAAACCGAGAAAAATGGGTTATAATTATCCAGATTTTATTTCTGAGTCCAAATGGGATAGATGATTATAGCAATTAATAAAAAAAAAAGGTAGAAGAAAAATAATTTATTCCGGAAAAAATAAGAAAAGCTCAGATGGCATGAGCCTCTCCCAGGATCCTTCACAGGACCTAAGAGAAAGAGGATGGGTGGGGGGCAATTTTGGGAGACTACACTTTCTAAGTAGAGCACCACCACCAGGGCAGAACAAGAAGCTTAAGGCATGTAATTAGATCAATTTCCTCTGCAGAATCCTTTTCCACGTAGGTCACAGCGTTAAAGCACGCACATATAAATTGTATACTGATGCTAGTTGCTGCATACGTAAGTAACTTAGGTAATCCGGGCCGTTTCCTGTTATTGGTTCAATTTTTGCCCTAAATCCTTTCTCCATAGGCTTCAGGGCACACAAGCACACACGTGGCACATTTTTAGTGTCACAGGCAGCTGGTGCGGTATCTACCGTACAGTACATATACCGTGCATGCAATTTGACGCCTCCTCTCTGATGTGATGTGACTGCTCTACTGTGATAGTAGATCTGTAAATGCAAATTGGCCACCTGTTTTGTTGGTTCCTTGGGTTAGCTATGCAGTTCGGTTGACGTGTGTGTACGTGTGTGCACGTGTCTGTGACACTTGCATCTATGCTAACTCAATAGGCCGAGTCTGATAAAAGTCAATCTTGGTGTGTATGTTGCCATATTGAGAAGATGTGCCCTATTGTTTTCGGTGGAAGTCAAAGGTCATCAACTGTGTCCAGTGAGTCTTCAACATTACTGGGTACAACTTCAGAGTGGTCGATATGGGCCATAAATTATTACATAAATGCAAAGCAATAGTTTTTTCTACAGATTGCATTTAGTTACAATGTTGATGGTTTTTCAGATTAGCACTACAATAGTGGGACATCTCACTGTTATATGGTGCCTCAGAATATAGTGTGATGTCAAAGAAACAGACATCTCATGTATTTGCAAGTTCTCTTCTTTATTTCACATTTAGGCACATTCCTCTGATACGAATATGAATGAAGTATGAGGAAGCATTCACAAGAATATTGCAGCATTCTTGACTACTTGAATGCTATCACAAATTACAAATTTCAGGGAAGTAAAAGAGATTTTACACATGGCAACTAATGTCACCATATGTCTAAATGAACTCTCATGAATGACCAGCCTAGTCTGGTTGAGTAAAATGAGGGTTGAACTACACTTTGCAGGTATAATACCTGGGTCAGTTGACAAAAACTCTGATGAAGTTGCTGTAAATCAAAGTGAAGTTGTTAAACCTGTGTCAGAGTTAACTACAATTTGACTTTCAACTCATCATGGACTGGTCATTGTTTACTGGGGATGTATGAACGACAGTCAAACTATAGTCTTAGAGGAGAATAGTTTGTTTCCTTTAAAGCTGTGAATTTATCTTGGCTTGTAGTACACAATGATGCAGTAGTTGCACTGCAAACACCCTCTTTGTAAAGAGTACCAGAAACTGCATTTGGTGATGTTTGGATGTTCAATAGCTTTTAGTGAAGGTCCAAGTAGTTAAAATAATTTTCATGTAAGGAACCACAGGGCCCATCGTTGTGTTGTATGATTAAAAGTTTTGAAGATTTAATAATCAAAGGGCATAGCCGCAAAAACTCAAAAGGGGGTTTGCCCCCACTGCAACCCACCCCCACCTTGGATTTCCGCTACTAATTGGGTTCATGTACTCATGAGACATGTGTAGTGTGTGTATGCTTGTGATGCCTGCTTCAGGCAAAGAAGTTTTGATGAACATTATCACGTTAGGTGTGTAACACATTGAATAGGAGAATTCTTTTGTTTTTGGTGGAGGTCAAAGATATTTTGCAGTCAACAAAGGTCAGGTAGTGCGAACCTTGTACAGTAAACACAATGTCTCAAGAAGAGAAACTGCCAAGTTTCATATTTAGTCTTGTAGGTGTACAACATTAAGTAGTAGAACCCTATTGGTTTTTGATTAAGCAGGTCAGAGGTCATTTGAAATCAGGGGGTCAAATTTTGTGAAGTGGTAAACACAGTATCTTTGGAAAAGCACAGACAGATCTCATATTTAGCATGCATGTGTACCCACACGTTTTTTAGTGAAAGTTAATGATAATAGGGATAAAACTGTAAATAACTTGCCAACACATTATCTCGTAAAAAGGGAAGTGCTGCCGTAGTCTTGTATTTGTTATGATAGTGTAGTTGTGTACCATACTGAGTATAAGAAAGTAATTGCAATTCTGAGAGTGAGCAAGGGTTGATTTGTAAAAAGCAGATTCTCAAGGCAGAAATCTTGGACATATCTCTCATATAGTTTTCAGGTGTGTATGTTAAATTTTGATTCCTATCAGTCATCATCAGTCAGCAAAGGTCATTGTGTACAGAGCATTTGTTATACTTGCAGTGACGAGTTATGCTAATATCACAACAATAAGCATCATGTCATGTGACTGCTGTGCTGTGATAGTGGATCTGTAATTGCAAATTGGCCACCTGTTTGTTGGTTGCTTGGGTCAGCTAAGGAACCTATGCTGTCAGGTTTGTGTGCATTTATGTGTGCTTCTGTGACCCTGGCTTAGGTATGTGCTGAATCAATAGGGGAAACTCTGTTGAAGTCAAACTTGGTATGTACGTTTGCTATATTGAGAATGTACAGAATGGCATGTTTCACAGTAATGGCGTCCATTTACTCCCACAAGGCATCGAAATTTTAAAAATGTGTTTTGTGAGAACTTTGTTGCTTGTGATAACTCTCAATGTGTCCAGTTCAAAACTCTGCTATCCTTCAAGATAACTTTGACTTTTGTTATTTTTTAATGCACAGTGTTTCTATGGTAACTTTTGGACAGACAAGATATTGCTAATTAATGTAACTTTTGGACAGACAAAACTTAAACCTCTCATCCCATGATTGTTTGAGATTTCCAAATTATTTTTCAAGACAGTTTCTAAATTTGCAATAATCCATTCACACTTTGCAAGGGGACTACATAAAAAGTGTGAAAATGAGAGGCAACCTGTTTACAGATTAGTATTTATGAAACTTATAGAAGTTGCTAATGTAACTGTTGGACGGACAAAACATCAGACATAGATGAATGATGATATTTTGGATGAATGACATTATTTTGCCGTTGTAAACACAATTCAAGTTTGAAAATGCATAATTTCAGCAGGACTACACTCATGCTGTACAGTGCTTTACCTTCATGTCTCCCCATTGCTGGTCTGGCTGTACTAAAGTACCAAAATATTACCACTTGCAGTGTTGCAGTGAAATAATATAGAGTTACATTAGCATCCTTATGTCTACCTTTACTTCTCTATTACCTAAGAGGAAAAAACATTTCCAACCTTTAATTTCTCTATCAGATTAGTGCCATTGGTAAAACATAATAGTATGATACAAATCATCAAAATATATGATGTTTGCCTCATTATTGATGATAATTCAGTTTGGACGGAAAGTACAGCACTCTTGTTGCTAATGTAACTTTTCCGTCCAAAATTGATAGTCTTATATAAAATATTTGGATATGAATGGCAACAACTTTTTCATTAATGCGGCAATATATGAGCCCTTAACAGTATTCCCAAAGTAATAGAAAAGGTCTAAATTATTTCATGCGCAACTACTGCAAAGCCGTTTGTTGCTACTGTTACTTTTTGCTAACAAAACTAGTAGGGGATGGACATCACTAAAAGTTCAATTTTATAGCCAAGGTAAAGACTGAAGCTGTTTGATTTCCTCCAAGTTACTAAACTGTACTGTACTGTAGGTTAGATGTGCAATGACATAAAGATACTCAAGTGAATTACCATATCTGGAGAACAATGGATAACAATTATTGTTGCTAGTGTAACACTCAAATTGGGTGGACGTTACATTAGCAACATTTTATCTAGCTTATTTTAATGAACAACTGTGCAGCATATGGGATCTGTTGGTTGATATTGAATGTTTCACTCCTAGTACACAACCAAACATGAGTAATCATTATAGATCACAACATCTAGGAATTATTCCAACTTGTAATTTTTCACTTTGGTGGATAGACACTAATGCCAAAAATGGCCACTCCAATTCATATTGCCACTACACACTACAAAATAATAAGACTGATGAATGGTATCAATTTTATTCATTACATGTCCAAATTAATAAATATGACGTATAAACTCAACAAATTATTTCAATTCCTAGGTTATTCCTTGATTATAACATTCATATAGGTTGCTGGGAGTTTTATCCGTCCAAACTTGCTACATTTTGGTAGGATTTAACCCCATAATTCCATGGTATTGAATGGAAATAAGAAATAGCTTTTTTTTCTATCATGAAGCATGGTATTGATCAGCATATTATGTTTGCCAATGCAGCTCTTTCCTTCAAACACAATTTATTTGATACTTATTTTCTAATCTATGTTTGGATCCCATTATCGTAAAACATGCCGAATGCATATTGTTTTTGGTGGAAGTCAAAAGTAACAGCTGTCTCCAGTAAGTGTTCAACATTAGCGGGTCCAACTTCAGAATGATCCATATGGCCATAAATTATTAAGTTGTGCAAAGTGATAGTTTTTCTACTGATTACATGTTGCAATGTCGAGAGTTTTTCAGATTAGTACTAGTGGGACATCTCACTGCATGCTAAACTAGTCTTTAAGTAGGATAGTTTGTTTCCTGTGAAGCTGCAATTTATTTTTGCTTGTAGTACGAAATGGTAAAGTAGTTGCACTGCAAACACCCTCTGTGTAAAGAGCACCAAAAGGAGTACCAAGTAGAAGAATCCTATTGCTGTTGGTAAAGGTCAAAGATAATTTGCAGTCAACAAATGTCAAGTAGTGAGAATCTTGTAAACACACAATGTCTCAAGGAGTGACACTGTGACAAATTTCATATTTTGTTTGTAGGTGTATAGTACAACCTTAAGGAGTAGAACCCTCTTGATCTAGGAAGGTCAGAGGTCATTTAAAATCATCTGGGGGTCAAATTTTGTGAAATGGTAAACACATTATCTCTATGAAAGCACAGACAGATCTCATATTTAGCATACTGTACATGTGTACCCAAATGTTTTTTTCAGTGAAAGTCAATGATCATTAATTGTAGGTAGTGATAATACTGTAAATACCTTGTTAACACAATATCTCATAAAGGGAAGTGCTTCAGTAGTCTTGTATTTGCTATGATGGTGTAGTTGTGTACCATTCTGAGTATAAGAAAATATTGCAATTCTGAGAGTCAATAATGGTTGATTTGTTAAAGCACATTCTCAAGGTAGAGATCTTGGACATGTCTCTCATATAGTTTACAGGTGTGCATGTTGATTTTGATACCTATCAGTCATCATCAGTCGGCAAAGGTCGCTGTGTACAGAGCATTTGTTACAGTTCAATCGGTTGCAATGACGAATTATACTAACATTACAACAATAAGCATGTTGTGCATCCGCGCCTTTAATACATACTATATCAGATTCATGGAAAAACACTAATTCTTGAAGCTGTGGTGAAACCTGATGTATTTTTCTGTTGTTGTTTGTCGTTTTGCTTGGTAAACAGACTTCAACAGATTCTGTTGAGCAAGTAGGTACATTACCAAAAGAAAATGAAACTTCAGAAGAGTCTCTGGAATTGACAGCTTTAGCAGGTGAGATGTAACAAAACTTAGTTCAAGTTAGTTTGTACAGATGTGCTACTTTTTAAGTTGTAAAGTATACTACAGGTTGCACAAACAATGTATTTTGTTGATGTGGTTAAATATCAGTTTGCTTTAGGATTTATGTCAGGGAACACATCCCAAGCGGGAGGTGGTATTCCTGTTTTGTGATATTATCTCTCATGGTGATAATCTGTATAAGCCTATTTAAATTCTCTCATCTTCATTCTCAGTAAGGGGGGTATGTGTCTGTGTGACATATATAGTCCAGACCGTATGTGCCGTTATAATATGAAGGCATCTACTAATCAACCTTTCTGTGGTAATGAATCTAATGAATGAATATTTAATTACATTACTACCTTCATAGTCATGATCCTTGTTCATTTATGTTCCTTTCTTGTTTTCTTAACAGCAGATTAATTTAGAATAATGGTGGATGGGATGTGACATATTAGTCAGGATTGTATGTGTGCTTACTGTTAATAGGGAGACACCTAGTGATCAATGTTCCTGTTATAGTGAATCCAATGAATAAATATTTAATTCCACATTTTCATTTACGTTATTTACTTTTTCTTAATAGTGGATTATGGTAGAATGATGGTAGATTGGATGTGACATATCAGTCAGGAGTTAGGACTGTATGTGGACCTTTTAAAAGGGAGACATTGAGTAATCAACCTTTCTGTGATAATGAATCTAATATGTAAATAGTTTTTAATTACATGAGTAACTTGATAGTCAAGATCCTTGTTCATTTATGTTCTTCTATTTTTTTTTTTCCATAATAGCTGATTTTGGTAGACTGATGGTAGATGTTGCTGAAGATCTGACTTTGGACAACACTCTGAGATTAGCACTTCTCTTTCAGTTGCCAAACTCTGAAAAAGATATGCTCCGTCGGATTTCTCTGATCGAGACACCAGGAATAACTCTTGTTAACTACTTGAAAGCAAGAAACATCATCAACATGTATGATGTTACAAATCTTCAAAAAGGTTTAAGGCGCTTGCACCTATACAGTACAAATGCAAAGTATTTGGTACCTTACCAGGAGAGGATTGACCCATTTCAGTTTGAGGAAAACCGATCACCAGATCTTGCTGATTGGCCAGGTGACAAATTGTAGTTTCATGATCTAGTCTGTGAAAAGTTTTTAAATATTTTACTATACAAATGAAAAAGAACAAGCATTGATAAACTCCCATTTAAATTTTTAAGATATGAGGGTAAAGGTCTATTATTGATCATTTTTTTTTTAATTTTTAGTTCTTTTAATACAGGTATGTTTCTGCAATGATTCACCAATATGAAGAATTTTTAAAAAAAGAGAAATATCAAAAATGAAAAAATAATGAATAATGAGATATTAAAAATATAAGCGTTGTTTTATAATTTGCAGTATCATCACATGCTCCGTCAGTTGATATGACAATAATAGTTTGTACTCTGAGATACATTGATTTTATCCACAACAAAATTGTGTAAACCATAGTGACATTAGCATGAAATCTATAAAGAACCTACTTTCAATTTCTTCCTTTTTATTTTTTAAAATTACTCCAGTCTTGGTAATAACGTGTTTACACCTTATTTTTTTTTTAAATTGGGGACAACCCACCATATGTAAAGGTACTTGTAAATGTGAGGTATCCATCCAAAAGAGAAAATACAATGTAGAAAATCCTAAACCAGAGATACAAGCAAAAGAAAGAAAACAAAAACAAAGAGGCAACATTAAGGCATCAGTTAAGATTCAAGATATAGATATAAAAAGTCAACAATTCAAGAAATGATTCTTTATGGACTTCGAAAAAGGATTGATTTTGGTAGATTTCTGACACTTACAGGGAAAACTATTCCAACTTTATTGGACCCTGGAATGATATAATATGCTGTTAGGTTGGTCAAACAATGAAGGGAATCTCAAGATCTATGTCTGAAACACAAGTAAAATAAAAGTGGTCATTTTTAATATCTCTGCAAAAATGATTTGTCACATTGTGAACTTTACCTGAAATCCAGTTGGAAATGGGAAAGCCTGTTTTAAGAAGATTTATATGAACTGTAGAAAGTGCTTTTGTTTCACAAAAAAAGCTTACCAGTTTTTTATTAAAAATAATATGAAGAGCCCTCTCCTGTAGGATACAGAGTAGCTGAATTCTACTGGGGTACATACCTCCCAACTCCCAATTAATTTATCATATACAGTAACATAATGAGAATGCTCCTATGCAAAAGACCAACGAGGGTATTGAACACTCCATTATCACAAGAAACTTTGTTACAAATGTAGTGGATATGATTTCTCCAACTTAGCATCCGATCAATATGAACTCCAAGAACTTCACTACAAGGGGTTAACTGATGTGGCTTTTATCTGCCAATCTGACTGCTGTCTTTATCCCAATATCGGCCAATATCTGATCCAATGTTTTGCAATCAAGCGTAATCTCTCCTGAAAATATTCTATAAGATGTATGTTGTCTCTGGAGTGCTTTTATCAAGAGCCTAAGATCATCACAAATGTACCTGACGTAGGCTTCATGGAACATTTCTCAATTCCTATCCTGTTCTTGGGATGAATACATCACTCAGTGAACAAATATTGTCAGGTTGCCTAGAGATATCAGTAAACATCAGCAACTTAATTTCGCCAATCCGATGTTTTACTGCTTGGTTTGTTTTTAATATTAGTGTGATGTTGATTAACGTTTCACTGTCTTGTCTTAGATGAAAAGACTGAATCTCCCAATGCAAGGAAAACTTCTGATTCTCAAGGATCTGAAAGAGCAGAGGAAGTAGCGGAATCTCAAAATGACCCCAGTGAAGAGAGTCTGACAAAGGAGATAAGGGGAGAAGAAAAACCACGGCCCAGACGAGATTCACAAAATATGCAAATACGAGAACCATATATTGAACACAAAGTAAATGATGAGGGTGGTACTGTTGCTCTCATGGGAGTGAGTTTATCAATTCCGGGGAAAGCTCTTTCTGGTGATCATGTAATCGCGGTGACTGTGATCCATGATCCAGATGTACTCGTCCCTGGAACTCCTCCCAGGGGTAGGATGACACCTCTGATAAAACTAGAACCAGAAGGTCTGAAGTTAAACAAGCTAGCAAACCTGATCATCCCACATTCAGCCATTATCCCAGAACCAGATCGTCATAGTGTGATTATCTTTACTGGTCACCCAGCTCAAGGAGAGTCACAGAAAGGTAAAGATATCGTTTTGTCACGAACGTTTTGATATTTTTTGTATGAAAAAAGCGAAGGCTGTACCCAGTATTTGTTGAAAGAATGTATAATTATTTCTGTATGTTTAAATAACTCTTTCATTGTTTTTTTTATAGCTGATGACTTCTTTTGAACATATAATATGGTGTTATTTTACTAATAATAATTCCTTTCTCAGGTCATATTACTTGGACAGAGGAGAATTCTGTGGAGTGGAAGCTAGAGCAAGAGATAATCAGCCTTGATATTAGCACACTGAGTTATGTTTTTGTTAACTTAGTAAGCGACGACTTGGAACAAAAGCATATGTTTCGTGTTGTTCCATTTATTGATGGCATACTGGATACCAAAGATGATGTCTTAATTACAGTGTGCTTCTGTAAGGACAATGATGCAGAATACCAGGTGAGCTAATCTGAGTTGTACGTAAAAGAAAAATGACAGTTACCATCAGAAACAAAAATGTGCTTAATTGATCCCGAATAGAGCTTGTAATACAGAATATGTTATTAGAACTAACCTGAAATGAGACTGTTGTTAATGTACCTGGACTATCTGTGTCAATATATTCTGTGTTTGTTAGTGTTGTATTCCTTAATTTCTTAACATACATTATTGTGTAAAAGTAAAATTTATTTTACATCCTGTTCTGAATGTTTAAAGTAAGGTTGTCTCTTCGGTTATGTCGTTTTGGTTTGTGTTGTTCGTAAAGTGAGTTTAAGCATATCAACTGTTACATTCCATATTTAAGTACTTGGAAAATGTTATTATGATGCTCTTGTTGCTTGCTTAAAACTAGAATATGAGTTGTACTGGTCATCACCTAGTTATCTATCTTTGTTCTTTGTGAGTGATTCAGAAAAAAAGAAAGTAAGGGAAAAGAGAACTATGTGCTCATCCTCCATATACGTGAATATGACAATTGCCTTGACATTTTTGTCGGCCCTACAAATTCAGACTCTCCAAGAAAGTATAGCAGTCAGTCACTGTTACTTGAAATTAAACAGACCATTGGGAATATGACTATTCATTTATGTAAAAGTAGGGCTTAAACAATGTGTTCTTTTGTAGTGACTATGACCTTTGACTCACAATTTGTCTCTCACTGACAAATTTTCAACTCATATTTCAGTTTTAAGTTCTTTGTTGAAACTTGTAACATTACAGCTGCTATTAGATGACTACAAGTCCAAGCTCCTTCTGGGAAATTATGTGACATTTCAAGTTAGCCGTACTATCAATGAAGACAGCGATGGAGTGTTTGACGTTGGTTTGACCATTTCACCTCAGACTGATAGCTATTGTCTGACAAAAAAAGAGACGACAAAGGTTTGTATGGAATACTGTGACCATTACCCCAATTTACCTGACACTTCTAGCTTAAGATGTTATTGAGAGGTTGAGTTGTTTTTGAGGTATAAGTTAGTTCAATCACTGCATCCGCACATGGAGTGCTATGGGTGTGGTAATTATTAATTTCTACTTTGAAATTATAAAAATCAACACTATTTATGCTCTACTTTATTTTAATGTACAAAGTTATAAAATCACCAACGTGTGATTTAAAAACTTCTAACATGTAACTGGGTGAACTGTAAATGGTGTTGTTGAAACAACTGGTTTGTCAGAATAATTGTTTATTGATCTGGGTTGTGTGTTGACACTAACAATTAATGAATTTTGTAAATTTCAGTTTTTGGAGATTTGTTGTAATAATTGATTTTAAAGTCAAAGATAAGAAAGAGAGAATGGAGAATAAAAACCAAACTACAAGTTGAACACTATCTACATTGCTGAATTCAAAATGATCTTGAATCAACTCATGATACATTAAATGAGAATGTCCTAAAAAGCATGTAATGATTGAAACATGTAGCTTGAGATTAAAGTTAAGACATGCACTTTTGAGTGTTTTAAGGATCATTTTCATAATTGTATCATGACATTCCTTGGCCCAACACCTAGGATTTGCATTTGGCAAAAAAGGTTCATGTAATTTATAATTTTATTTTTGCCAGTAAAGTTGCAATGTAAAGTTTAACATAACATTAAGGGGAATTTAATTAAGGAGAACCTAAACTGCCAAAACTTAAGATGAAACAGAAAGGTAAGAAGGCTTGTGTGAACTTGAGAAGGACAGTCTAGAAGTCTCCAAACTTACCAGATGAACCTTCCAATCTCTTACTACAGTTGTTTTCTTTGAAATGTGAATATCAAGTTTCAGTTTGAAAATCCAGTTGTACGTGAATAGTTATCCTTAACATACATGTTGACATTGGAACATGTACTCTTTATGAATTTTCACATTTGTTACTTAGAAATTTATGTTATTTATTGCTCAAAGTCACACAATATATATTCAGCAGTTCCATTGCAATTGTAAATTAACTAAGATTCAAATATCTCTTCTTTTTTTTTTTGTCAATCATTTCCTTTCTATAACAGCTTGTAGATATTGATCACCTTTGTGCTGCCAGCAGGGTCTCTCTCCAGTTCAGACTCAAAAGAAGCAAAGACAGAGATGATGAAATGATTGATGTCAAGTTGAAAGTATCTCAAGGAGAAAATGAAATGGCTCTGATCCTTCAGTCTAAGGTATTAAACCAGCTGTTGTTTAATATCAGGAGTACACTCCAGTCTTTGTCACAACCTACTGATATATCTCCAATACAGTAATTAATGTTTAGTATTACCAATATTAATAAGATTGAGAAATGGGCAAAACATTGTTTACTTCTTTTAAAGGCAAAAGAAAATGAATCATGGATATTTCCTATTAATGAACTGTACCACATGTTGTTAAAGACTGTTCTCTTCAGTGATAATGAATAAATTTGAAACACTTACTTTTCCCATTCTGCTGGATAATGCTTGTAATATACGGAATTTGTCCTGGAAGTATAGCCTTTACATTAAAGGTAAACTGAAGTTTCAGTTTTGTTTTTCCTACCTTCATCATGCGGTGTGTTTCTTTTAGGTTAAAAAGATCATCCTCTCTAGAGAGACCCAAGACTTGTTAAACCAGAAATTACCCAAAGGTATGAATTTCTCTGAGATAAGTTTTTATTTTACTAAATGGTTTGTAATACAATCAGCAAGTGATACTCTCACCATCTAATAATGTTCATTGCAAATATGTTCAAGAGATGATCATTGCTTTTAAACGATTTGCAGTGATTTACCAGACCTGCTCAATAGTCCACATACGCACGTGTTTATGTTTACAGCTTCCTCGGGCTTCTGTCGAAAAACTATCATGCTATCACAGTTATGACTGTCCATTGTTGAACACAAACAACAAGTCCTTTGTTTACATATCAGTACCATCCTCAATATGAGAAGGTTATGCTAGGTGTTCATTGGAATATGTGGCCCTCAGTCATGACATGTATGTGACTGTGAAATCTACTGTTTGCTGAGGGAATAACATGTTTCAACAAATCTCTTTAAAGATGTTTACCTAATGTTGGTAGATTCTAGTTATTTCAAATTCTTACTTTAATTGAGAAAGTTACTTACAGCCATTTTTTTTTATTATTCATATGGCACATAACAAACTGTTTAAGATAATGTTTGTCAAACGTGGTTCAAGTTGCTCAGATCTGATACCAGTAAAGTATGTTGCATGATAAAAATAACAGTGTACCACGATCTTTTATAACAAAATGCTTTCAGCTATGATGTTTTTACCATTTTGGGAGATTTAAAATTTCCTTCAAAGGTTAATTGTCTGCCAAAGAATGAACATGTTTGCATGTCATCAGTGTATCTCTTAAATGTATTATTTCAGACTTACACCAGTATGAAAACTTGAAGGAGACTGTATCAAATCTTCTGGACAAGAAACATTGTGAAAAGCTTGCTACTATCTTTGAACTAACACCAGCTGAAAGAGATGCCATTCTGAATGATCCAAAACCTGGAATGGAACTCATGAAAATATTAGATGAAAGAGAACTCATTATGCCCAACAAAGTATTTGGCCTGTATCAAGGATTAATAGCTTGTCACCTTAATAAAATTGGATGTCATATCTTGGACTACATTGATGCAACAAAGAAAGAGAAGGTCAATGACATTAAGATGGTTCAAGAAAACAATACAGAGGTATGTCATGTAATCATGAATAAACATAATTTCAAACAAGTCTCAGACTTAAATTGTAAATGCAAATATCTATCATACTCCTCTATTTCCTGTTCTCTTCTTAACAGTAAACACTGAATATCAAATGTTACTTGAATTTTACTTTTATTTCACAGACTAATGAGCAAGATCTCCGAGGAAAATTCTTCAAGTTGTCTTTAAATGCCAGAATACTTATAGAGGAGGGATACAAGAGACTAGATGTACAACGAGCACTGAAGTTGTCCCATGGTAAACTAGACTTGGGGAGAAGATTATTGCTGCTTGCTAAAGTTGAACACGGTAAAAGCTACTATACAGTATCTTCAAATGGGTGAAATATGTTGTAATTAATTTTACAAATACTTATGAAGTTATATAAAAAGTGTGTTTTAGAAAGTAATAAAATTGTTTCCAATCATGAATTTGATGTGACTGTATGTAGATGATGGAATTGTATAAAGCTGACCAGCTTAATTAAATAGATTATTCATTATATGCCGAAGGCGTTTACCAGCAAGGTCCATTTACAAAAATAACTAGAAGTATCTTATATCACTGAATGCATAATACTAAGCTAGGCAAGAGTTGTAACAAGCAGTGTTCTTTGTAACCAAATGTAAGATCCTTTTAATTGGGTGACTAGCACATATAGTTATGAGGTAAGTTTATTCCATTTAAAGTCTATTATTAACTATGTATGATAGAATTACTAAATATGTGTATATATTTGAAATACGGAAATTACAAGAAGTATATTTTTAAATGTAACCTTTTCTTAATCTGCAGAGAGGCTTACTTTTCTCCGTGGGTCTAATGTACACAAGGAACAGTACATTGATGAACTTGGTGGTGAGCTGGATATTGCTGGTATTCATCTCCTTGTACCAGCTGGTGCATTACATTCTGGACGGATTGTTAAACTCAGCATTTCTACTGAGTCTGGTATCAGAGGGCCAATATCAAACAGGAGTCTGAGAGTAGTCCCATTTGTAAACTTTGGTCCAGACAATCTTGTCCTTCACAAACAAGTCATCATGATTATTCCACACTGTGCCTACATTAGCAGTAATCAGACAAGCCTGGATGTTTACTCTGGGATAGCCCAGAAAGGTCAGTTATTAATCGACGCCCATAGTTTCAGTTCATAAATTCATTCAACTTGTGATGAGCTCTTTTTTTTTTTTATTTCATTTCATCTGCATTGGTGTGCCAAGTGTACTTGAGCTATACTTTCTCATGAACGCCCGTAATGTGTAGATTTACTGTGTAGGTGTCCATGCAGTTATGTAGACTTTGTACTGTTCTGTTAAATGCTAATTGCCATTTTAGCTTGCTAGCAACATCCTCTGAACTTTACAACAGTGTGTTACCGGGTGCCACTTGAAATGTAACACACTTGCTTGGAGAATTAATCAGGGATTTGATTGATTGCTTCAAGTTGTTTCCATCTCCCCCGCCGACACTACCAGTCTGAAGCTAAGGATCTCAACTCACCATCTTACCAGCGCCTGATAACTGAGCATATATTCAGCACAAGATTTCAGCACAGAATTCCAACAAATCATCCGCATTGCATGCTAGAGTTGATCCTGCGCTAGCTTTAGACTGGTACCACCATGTGCATAGCGTAATAACAAGTAAATTATTAGTGGACATGATCACGTGAAGATCAAAGTTAGGCCTATCTATATATAACATGACAAATGTTGCTGTAAAAGAATAGAACCGATTGTACAGTTATCATGGAGTTGTAGGTAATTTGAGCTGCAGGCATTACTTGTGTGTAAGTTTGCTACCAATTTGCCATTTTTCACTGAGGCTATACTTTTTTTTTGTGCACATTACCATCTGGTGATGGCCTTATTAATTGCACAAAGCCCACAACTGACAGTGTTTGTGCTAACATGGAGTTGTTGCAGTAGGAATTATGAACTCACTTTCTTTGTGCTAATCAGTGTATCATGCATGAATAAAATCTCAATGGAAAAACCGAATTACTGGTACAATTCAGTTGTACTGTCAAATAGATTGACAGAGAATTTAAGTTTATATCTCACAAGTCTTTCTGTTTCTATGCTACAGATATAAAGCTAAAATGGAACCTGGAGAGAAAATATCTGAGCTGCTCAATGAGTAACAACAATCTTCGAGTTGAAATTCATAAACCATACGGTCTCATCGGTCCTCACATTCCTTTTCAACAAAAGATGAGAAAAAATATTTGCATGATTCCGATTATGAAGAGAACATCTAGTCCTACGGAGGAGTTCGCGATCTTCATTTGGTTTTATAACGATAACAGCTTGGAACATGACGTAAGTACAATACACTATATGTATCTTTTGTTCCTATGAGCTTTCAAGATACTAGCATATCTTTGCTGCATGTTTCCAACTGGAACTTACATTTAATTAATTACACTCAATAATTTAAGGTGAGTTATTACATTTTTTTTTTATTAAACGAGGGTACATAAATGTT
Source organism: Stichopus chloronotus (assembly GCA_021234535.1). NCBI lineage: Eukaryota > Metazoa > Echinodermata > Holothuroidea > Aspidochirotida > Stichopodidae > Stichopus > Stichopus chloronotus. The sequence goes on along the minus strand of CM037833.1, from coordinate 27,998,220 downwards.
TCCCATATGGGGGGGGGGGGGTTGTGATATCTGTATTACTTTATTTCCCAAAATAGACATGTCAGCAAAATAAGGCAATGGTATAAATACAAGAAAACATTGTAGTGCATGTAGTACATTTTATCCTCTTATCCTCTGTTTTATTCTAGAGTAATTTACAAAATATCCAAGAAACTGTACTTGCTGTGTATGTTGATGGTTATACTTTGTTGTCCACACTCTTTCCTATTTTCAGTGTCTCATCCATGAAGAAGGTCATAACAATAAGGGCATTGTGCTTCATGATCCAGTTTCTTTTCAAATCAAAACTATGAGATCAACTTTACCTGTCAGTATTAGCAGCAGTAGTTCTCAGTTGATCATAACTCCAAAGAAAATAGTAAGTTAACAACATGCATATTCATTATGAACATTATTCGTACATACATTGATGAAGAGGGGTTAGTGACCATCACATGTTGGTAGAAAATTGATGCATTGTTGACAATCTTCATTATTTCATTCTTACAAACTTTTTCCTTGCCAAAGGCAGGCAAGGAATCTTTGTGATGGTGAGACATATCATGCGTGCGTATGTGTGATGTCGCCGCTTAAAACGAGATACCTCAAGCAGGGAAAGGTGCTTAAACTTCAAAGTTGGTGTGTAGGTAGTCCATAGAGAGTAGATCCCTTTTTTCAGGTATGTCAAAGGTAATTTGAGAACACCATAGCTGAAAGTATAAACTCGTATTGAGGAGTATATCTCAGCAACTAAAAGTTGCCAGAATTTTAAACTGGAACCATTTGTGCCACTTGATAAGTAGATGGCAGAAATAAGTAGATGATCGTTGTCAAGTTCATATGAGGTGAGTAGAGGACACAGCTTGAAACACTTGTATATAGGGCATGTCAATGAGGGACAGTGGCTTGAAGATCAATGTTGGCAGTACTCCATTTTAGGTAGGTGGTTCCTGTTCTTTTCCAGGTAGGTCAAAAGTTATTTGAGGTCACCAGAGGGGGAAAATCTGAAAATTTCTTAAGGAGGATATCTCAGCTGCTGAAAGTTGCTGGAACTTCAAATGTTAACTATTAATAGCACTTGATAATTAGATGGAATTTGTCAAGTGCTGATGAGGTCACAGGTCACATGAGGTCAGTAGGAGACAGCTTGAAAACTTTGGAACTTTAAACCCCTAACTTTTGTTGCTCTAGATGGATAGAAGATCTCTTCTATTTTGGGGAAGTTAAATGTCATACAAAGTCAGTAGAGGTCATAGGTACAAAACCTTGAAAACACCAGAAGGAAACATTGCTCGTGCTTTAGACTTAGTGCATAGGTCGTCCATTGTAAGTGGGTGATTCCTGTCTTTTTTCATGGAGGTCAGGGGTCATTTGAGGTCACCAGAGGTAGAAAGTTGAAGACCTTAAGAGAGTTATATTAGTAACTGATTGTGCTGGAACTTCCCACTGGTAGTATTGGCCTCTCTTCACGAGTAGATGATGTCTGTCTTCTGATGTCAAATGTCACATGAGGTTAGCAAAAATCATACTTTGGAAACCTGGTAGCCATGGTATCTCATGGATGGTAAGGTGAGTTAACTTCAGAACTGGTATGTTGGTTCTCCTTTGTTCCACATAAATAGTGGCAAGAAATGACACAGTCCTTTGACTTTCTGGCCTTTAAATAATGAACCAATTCAGAATTTGCAATTTAGTTTTTGGATTTTATTAAAGTTTATGCTGTATCTTTTTGATGTACTATGTAGGTGGCACGATGAACAATACTGAGAGTGGTCTTATTTATATTAAAAGTACTTGTTTCAGTTTTGTGAGCTGGTATATTATTTTTCATTCAGTTTCATCTAAATGATTTTGCCTATCCTATCATAGCTCTGACCTATTTTCATGTATCCAGGTGGGATTTGTTTTTTTACACCTGGTTGACCACTGGTCATGTTGCAGAGTTTTTCTCTGATGAAATGTGTCTTCTTTTTTTTTTGAAGTGGGAATACTTCATTGTTTTACTCAAATGTTATAAGACTTCAAACCATTAAACAACAACATGTAGTCATCGGTAAAGCATTTTATCCAAAAAAGTGTCTTGTATAATGGATAAAGCCCAGTCTACCAATATCCTTGAGAGGCTTGGTCACGGTTACTGCATAAACTCGAGTGGTCAAGTCTAGTATTAACCTTTGATGGTTAGTTAGTAGAAAATGTCTGTTCTTTTTGACAATTGAAATTGAATGACATATTTTCTAATGCCTTTGTCTTGAGTCAGTTTCATGTTGCTGTAAATTCTCTTATTTACCTTCTCAAGGAAGTTGATGTGAATTCTCTCTGGCTACTGGATAGACACAAGGTCACATTCCATCTTCATACTAAAGTCAATACGGAAAATGTCAATTTGGAAATAGAATCAAGATATGGTGTTGCCAGAAAGATTCTGTTTCAGATTAATTGTCAATTCAAAGTAAGTTAATCTAAGGCTTTCATGTAGTGTTAACTGTTTCCAGTTTTACTTGTTTACTGTGTTTGGGTTTTGATTTGTCCTGATGTGACTGAAGTATTTCTTTCCTATTTTGTCCTCAGTATTCCACATTAAAATGTGTAACTTGCTCCCTTTGGTCACATTAATAGATGGATCATGGTTCAGCATGAACTGCTTCTCAACAAAACAATTTTCCTTGATTTGTGAGTTTTTAAGCATGTAAAGCATGGAATGAAACCCGACATTATAAAAAATAATAAACTATAAGTTTTGTAGATTGAAAAAATAATGAAACCAAGACAAATCCTGCTTATTTGACTTTTTTGCTTTAGGTGGACGACATGCATCGCTTTGAGCAACCTACGTCTCCATTTCAACAAATTCTCCCCAAAGGTATGTGAAGTATTCCATGTTAAATAAAATACCAAGGATGTGCTGTTGAATAATTGTATTTATAATGCACAATATCAGTGGACAAATGAATCAATTGAAACATTTTCAAATCACATTCAGCCTATAATGAATTTTGTTTAGGAGAGTTAACAGTAAACAGAATCTCATCAGAAATTATCCTGTCTATCTATTCATGTTTTATTGTTATTGTCATTGTTAGTGTCCTCGTTTGTTCTTTTATGAAGCCCAATTGCTGTTTCAATAATGAATTTCCCATCATGTTTAATTATTTTCTCGGATGTTGAAAAAGAAAAGCACATATAAGACTACTTTTCCAAACAGAATGGACTGTCATGTAAATGTGACATTTTCTTTCATTGCATAATATCTCCCTATTATTTCACCTGACTTTTCAGTCACCATGGAATCTTTCAAAGAACTGCTGAAGAAGTTGTCAGATAATCTTGATGCAGAGCAGTCTATCCAGCTGGCCAACATTTTCCAACTACCTGAAGATGTGATTTCCAGTATTGAGAAGCATAGGAAACCAGGAAACCTGTTGATGGAGATGCTCACTGAGAAATATGTGATATCAGCATCAAATGTCTCCAGACTTGAATATGCTCTGACAGAGATAGGAAATGAACAATGTGCCAAACTTGTCAGAGATTTCAGGAAAAACAATCCAGTGGTACATGCAGAAATGTCTGCTGGAGTTGATAATTGAATACACCCGATATTTTGCTCACTCATAGCAGGATGTATTGTTACAGGTTAAGTTTGCCCCCTTTGGAGTGAATCTCATCTGAAAGTCGAAGTGCAGGAATTGCAAAGGCGGTAAAAATTTAGATGTGTTTAAAATACAAGCATAAATGATCGGAGCAATTTCCAAACAGACTTTGACAGATTTTGACATAATCTATAAATTTCAGAATGCCAAATCTGTCTTATACACACCATGCTTATCTGTGATTAACAGCTGTTTATCATCATTAGTTTGATATATTTTATTCAATTTATTTCATTTTCCACAGTACTTAAAAAAGTAATAGTAATGATCACAATAATATAAGCAAGTAATTTACAGTGATTTACACTGAAATTGTATTAATGAAGTCAAATGAGCGTGACTGGGCACAACACTACCAGTTGAAAAAAAAAAAAGAACTGGTATTAATATAACATATATCCATTTTAACACCTGAAATGTCCCTAATTCAGTCCACCCTCACCATTCTCAAATATACACCGAAAAGCTCATTTGACTATTAATAGGTATGATCTTTGTGTCTTTTCATATGTATTTTTATCGCAAAGGCATGAAATTTCAAGATTCACAACGTCCACAGAGGTTGTTAGTTTATCATGTTACCTTTCATTAACAAGGTTTTCTCTTCTTTTTTTTTCAGTTTAAAGATTAAAAAAATGAAAGGGAACCCTGGATTTTCTTAGACACTGCTTAGCCGTTGCTGAGTTTTGTCTCATTGTGTATAAAGATATAGGCCTATTGCAGTTCTACATATACTGCCTACTGATATCAAATTATTTTACTCTTTTTTCAAAATGAAGGATTTTGTAGACCTTTATCCCAGGTGGGTGCAAAAAGGCAAGAAGCAAATATTGTCCTTTGAAAATTATATCAATATCCAAAACCTATTGATTTGTTTCCTGATGTACTGATAATTATGAAAATGCAATTGAAAAGTACACCTACACTGTAACTGTTTACTGTTTATGAACTTGAAATAAAAGTCAACTGTTTAACAATAACTTCTAAATGCGCCCTTGTTTTGTTCGTAATAGCAGTATCGTGTGTGTAATAAATAGCATACGTGTGTTTGTGGTTTTCTTCAATGTGTTGTTACGTGCAGCTATTAAACACCAGGGGTCAGACACTGAAAACCTTGTTAACACAATATCTCAAGTTAGGGAAGTTGAATGAACTTCATACATAGTATGTAGATATGTTATAGTGAGAGGAAGAACCCTATTGTTTTGATGGAGGTCAAAGGTCATGCGAGGTCACCAGAGGTCAAACACTGAAAATCTTGTTATCACAATATCTCAAGATGGGAAACTGTGACAGTTCTCAAATTTGGTACATAGATGCCCCGTATTGAGAGGAAGATCCCTATTGTTTTTGATGGAGGTCAAAGGTCATCTGAGATCACCAGAGATCAAACACTGAAAATCTTGTTATCAAAATGTTTCAAGAAAAAGTCTGACAGCTCTCAAACTTGGTACATAGATGCACCATATTGGAAGGAAGATTGCTTTTGTTTTTTATGGAGTTCAAAGGTCATCTGAGGTCACCAGAGGTCAAAACTGAAAATTTTGTTATCATGATATCTCAAGAATTGAAACTCTGACAGTTCTCAAACTTGGTACATAGATGCGCCATATTGAGGGACAGAGCCCTCTTGTTAGATGGAGTATATAAACGTTATTATTGGTTTTGATGTGGGCCAAAGGTAGTCTGAGGTCCTTGAGTACAAAATGTTAAGACCTTTGCTGGTGTTGTTTCACTTTTCTGTCTTTTCCTATGGGTAGAAGGTTTTTGAGCTCCCTTCCAAGCAAAGGTTGTCAATGCTTGCACATTTAAGAAGTTCCAATTCGAAAACTTTTACCTGTCAGTCAGGTTATAAAGTGTATTTGCTGTACTAATTTTAAAAAAAGTCTTTGACTTATAATGATAAAACTTCATCTTTGCATCTTCAGCTGGCATTATGCTGGTTTCTGATAAAATATGTATGAAAGCATTTGTAAAGTATCTGAAAGCCCAATTTGGTTGATTAAGTTCAGCAGGTAACATACACATTTAAGTTTCTACAGTATTTAGTCCACGAATCAGCAGTGCAGTATTTGGTATCATGCTTCTTTTATTTATTGCTCTTGTTTTGACAGTTAAAAGTGCTCACTTAGTTTCCAAAGCTAAAATTGGCTTTTAATTCCATATGAGACATTTTTTTTTTGTCTGAAAATGGTGATTGAGCAATGACCTCTGTTGAAAATGGGGAGAAATGGTTGACCGTTTATCTTTCCCAGAGGAATCATTATCTGAAATACAGCTCTCCGTCTGTCATCAAACTGTGGAATAGATTTGTTTTCTGAAGTGGAGTTTTACAGGAGAGTTTTGCATCAAAGATTTCTTTTAGGGAAAAGTCTTATTGTACAATAGAGATAAATAAGTTATTATTTGGTCATGTAATGGGGTAAATGGAGGAATTTATGTAGTTTATATCATTAGCAATCATTTCAACTCTCATATGAGTATATCTCTTGTTCCTGGAAAATTCGTACTGTACCTAGGGTACCACTGTGCAGGCTAGAGAATTCTTGGCCTCCAGTGTTATCTTAATACATACGTACCGTAGGTAGTGGAAAATGATGTACAGTATGAAAGGCTTCATCTGGTAGCCTGTGGTTACTGCAGTATATTGCACGTATTAGTGGTAAGGAATCACTAAGCCTCTTGACTTTCTTGTTCACTGAAAAAGTTGAATATTTTAACCAATCAGATTCTCATAGCGTTTCAGTAGGTTGCTCTTTCTTCAACCAATCAAAGAGCGCGCATACTGTAATACAGGATGTAAACATTGGTTTGTCAACATAAAAAGCAGAGCTCCTGGAGGAAGATGAAGTGTTTTGCCCATACATTCCTGGCGATATTACAGTAGACCAATTCTAAAGAGATGCGTGGTTGAAATGTATCTATTCAGTTAATTTGTGGAAACAATCAGAAGAAAATCAGGCAAAGATACCAAAATATTGCATTAAAGAATTTGCCGAAGTTATCGATAGTACAACACTAACGATTAATGTTAACACTTACGTTAGGCCTGACAAAGTAACAGTGTTAAAGATGTCCTAACCATACCACAGCCCGGAGGGTGTCACAGATTAGATTGTGCCAGTGATGAATATCATACTTTGCAGATGGATTTATTATGATCAAAGGAAGAACCAAATTGTTTTATAGGGGTCACCAGCTGTGGTCGAACGCCGAAAACGACATCAACACAATATCTTCAAGTAAGAAACTTTGCTAAATATCATACTTCAAATGTAGATGTATTTTCATCACAGGAGGCATTCTTACTGTTTTCAGTGGGGGTCAAGATCATCTGAGAAACTAGAGTCAAAACCTCAAACCTCATAAACATGATGTCTTTAGATAAAGCAGAAATGAAACTCAAATACCTTGTTAACATCATATTTTGAGACAGGAACCTTGGGATGAATGTTATACCAATATAAAGTAGATGTGTAATGATTTCCATAATCGACACAAAACTATATTTTGCCAATACGTTCAGATTTACCTGTGCACAGAGAAATGAGATAACATTTCATAATTCAGAACCATCGAAACCACAATGCATTTTGGCATTCTGGTTATTGAAACTAACCACGATGAAAATAATTTAGTGATAAGAATGTAGAACGTAATTAGTTACACTCACAATGTGTCAACAATTTTCGTGTGCGATAATCAACGTAACATTTAAAGATCGTGTAACATGAAAATGACATTTTGGAGTATTGGCTGCATTAAGCATTGAAAATATTAAATATAGCCACAAGTTCTATAAAATCCGTCAAAGATTGGCCAATGTACAGGAAAACTAGTTTCTCACAGCTGTCTCATGAATAAGCATTGACTAAGTATGCAAATTTGTGACGTCAAAAGATGGACTGCTATGGTATGTCTTATGTTATCCCTTTGTTTATGTTAGCTCTATTTCAAGGACATTTGAGAATTTTATATGCCCGCATGAAAGCATGTAATTTATCATCAAAATATCGATGGCACTTGCAATGTGAAACTCAGTAATTACAAATATTAGTAAACCATTAGTAATATTATTAATGTGTAGGTTTAACCAAAAAATGCTAACACTGCACTACACCACACGTTATATGTTTTGCACTTTTCTCAAACTTTGAAAATTCATAGCACTTGAAGCATGTCACACAACCTTTAAACAAAATGAATAACAACGCATACCAGCAAAATAGCATATGCATGTTTCAGTTTGCACGTACAGTACGTTGCAAGGGCGGATTTGAGGGGGGCGAGCGTCCCCCTTCCAAAACTTGAATCTTCTTGAAACTTACAATAACAGTACAAAAACTTATTTAATTAGCCCACATGGCCTGTATGATGTGTCAGTGAAACTTTGCTCACTATTTTTGACCTCAAAACACTAGTACTATGCTCAAGAGTTACTTAATTCTGTTACCCAAAATTTTGTCACCCTAATATTATTATGGCTAATATGGACCACAAAAACGTCAACTTTAGACATTACCAGGGAGTATTCGCCTCTCCGGTTATTTGTGAGGTATGCTTACATTATACATTGTATTTCAAAGTATGATAGAATACGTTCTTATTTTAACATTTACTATTATTATTGTGGTGTCTATACATCATAGTATGATGCTAGTAAAATATTTATAACTATAATGAAGTGTATGGAAATGAAACTTAACTCCAGGTAATTTATCCAGATATCTAGTCTACAACAATCTATCACTTGTAACGATTAAAACTGTGAATATGTTTGAAACGCGTAGATTTATTGGCCATGTGTTCGGATTAATGTAAATGTAGAACGAGAGTTGTGTGTAACTCTTAAAAGGCAAAGGTTTGTGGTAACATGGAAACGTTTTCATGTATCAGTGACGGTGAAACGAGCTTTTGCTTTGTTAGAATGACGAACAATGCTATGTTGAGTTCAACATTCCGGTTTAACAGTTTCGCGCATGGTTAAATTTAATACTTTAATAATTGCAAATGGAGTAAAGCGAGCTCAGCTCAAAGAATTGTTAAGTCAGCCGTTTTAAATAGAAACAAACAAATAACCAAAATATACAGTGCCGAGGTCATTTGGGATCAATAGAGGGTTAGAATACACATCATAGTTGTAAGCACATCTCGAAAAGAAAAACTTGGACTGATCTTGTATTTCATATGTTTGTGTTTCATATACAGGGTGAGGTGTCTAAAAGGTATTGTGTTGAAGATTAAAGATGATTTTAGATGAAGCAGGTGACATTTTGCACAACGTTTCAACATGATATCTCATTAATGGACCCTCGGGCTGATACAGTGTTTTTTCGTCCAGTCACACTGTCATTTCGATCAACTGAGACGCTTTTATCCCATTTTGGTCAACTTTTAACTCATAGTTGGAAACCAAACGGGTGAACGGGAGATCATTCCTTACGAAGAAAATCTTGGAACCTAATTTTTACGTACATGCAGCACATTAAGTACCGTCATTACCTTTGCATTTAGAAGCGGTCAAATGCCACTTGGGGGTCACCAGGTTAGGTAATTAAAACTACATAAACATGATTTCAGAAGTAAAGCACTGACTGATTGGATATCGGTTTAATTATGCACAACGTGTAAAGTGAATAACCCCATTTATTTTGATGACATGAACTAGAATCAAACTACATTAGCTGGAAAAAAAAAAATGTAACACAAAGATTACATAGATTACTTGTGGTGAAATGATAACGTTAGCAAACCAAATGTTAAGCTTTAGTAAGAATAAAAGATTTCGCAAGATAACGACCCCACGGAGGGTGGATAACATATTGCTTTCGGTGAGTTTGTGGCGTCTTACTTGTGTACTTTCCATATTTAAAAAAAAAGGAAGAATGAAAACCATGTTGTACGATCCTCTTAGGATTAGCTCGGTCCTATTGGGTAGAAGGGGTCAAATGGTTTGATGAGGCTCAGGATTACTCAGATTTCCGATTAGAATACGCTGAAAACATAATTTGCAGAAAGAGGAGCTTCGGGATTTGAAAGTTTTAAATATAAATAAAAATAGTGTATTTTGATCACACGGCGTTGGGTAGTATTGTAATCATTCTTTTCAGTGGCGACTGATGTATTAAGAAATTACAAGATCACTTATTTCAATTTTGTTGCTGTGTACATTACGTTTGCTGTAGGATTAAGGATTGTGTGCAATAAAGGAGTGAATAATAATTACGAAGTACATGTGACTTAGGTAATCTTAACCTGCTTGGTTTTGTGTTCTGGTAGCCCCGATTGTGCCACATATAGATTAGTGTGGCATCTGTGGCAGTGTTAATTAGATGTTAGTATTTTTATCAATTTTTTTTTGGTCTTTTTAACTATTCATTCAATAAGAAGACTGAAATAAAGTTACAGTTACAATTTGTGAGCATGCAGTTTCGGTAATCAAACTATAGAAAAATACCTGTCTTCCAGTTTAAAGGTACGATGTTAAGTGGAAGTCTGTGAAAAAAAACAAAAAAAAACAGTTGTATTCCTATTATAAAGAGCAATTGATATATTGATAAATCACAGCTAATGCCATGTCTTGAATTGACAATGCTCCCTCCGCGTTTGTAAACAAGAAACAAAACAGATCAGAACAGACTACACTTCATGCATAGGCAAACATTCGCGTATTAACTTGCATCACATTAAACAGGTGAAGAAAACAATACAAATTGGAGCCACGAAAAAAATCCCTCGTTTAAGGGGGTGGGGTTTAGTCGTCTTGATCATGTCAACTAAGAAAACGTTTATGAAAACGTGTAAAGCTGCTTGATGCAACTCTTAAAATATCTTGACTGTGTTACCACTTGCCTGCAATAACGTCTTGTGACCCGATTTGGGAATTATAGAAGGACATGATTACAAAAATAAACGGTAAATATGAGAACAAATATTGACCTCTTCCAACTAAACATAAGACTTCATGGTCAGGGCATGGTAACTTGGAAGTTACATAAATAGTCAACTCAATCGTCAGCTATATCATAAGTTGTAGTGATTGCAATTTCTACTAGTGGTAAGGAAACTTAAATATGGTTTTACAAATCACATCCTTTAGAGATAGGTGTGTTCGAATATGTTTAAAATATTGCAAAAAACTAAGGGGTTGGGTGGTTGAAGTACGCGACACTTACAGCACACCATATTTACTGGAAAGCTAACAAGTATAGTGACTGTGCACCATAGTCTTTGAATCTTTGGTCTACGAGGACTTTAATCAAGGCTATTGTAGATTTCTTTTCTTTTACTTCATTCATCAACTAGAATCATTTATCAGAATTCTAAAGTTTACACAACAATATTTGTAGTTTTCTGTCCGTTTGACTGCATTGTTCCCAGCATAGACATTAAATACATGATTCTTAGGATAGCTTGGAGTCAATGTGAATACCCAAGAATTTAACATTTTTAACACTTTGCAAACAGCAAACGTTTGTCATAAAAAGAAATTTTCAACTTATGACGTCTGTTTAAAATGTCATCATTAAAAACAATGAAGTACGTTTTAGCTACATTTAGAGATTTAGAGCTTATTCACAGTGAACCAATCATAGTAAAGTTTAACTTCAGGATATACTAGTTCCTGTAAGGGCTGTGGGTTTTGGCCGCTGAATAAGATACTCTTATATCATCAGCAAACTAAACAAAACAAATGAAGCATATTTTGATACATTAGAACTATCATTAACATATAAATTATGAAGAGAAGAGGTCGAATAATAAAGTCCTGCGGTACGCGACATTTTACCTCCCTTAGTTCCGAATTAACACCATTGAGAGAAGTAAATTGTTCTCTGTTAGAAAGGCAACTTTTAATCCATTTGTAAGACACTCCTCTGAAACCGTAATGTGATAATTTAAAAAGCAGGATGTCATGATTACTTGTATCAAAGGCCTTGTACAAGTCTAGAAAAATTCCAATGGAAGTTTTATTCTTAGCTGCAGCTTCATTTAAGTTGTCCAAGACATCTACGAGAGCAAGTTCTGTTGAACGGTCTGAACGAAACCCAATACTGGCAAGTAGAAAGTATACTATGCTTCTTAAGGAATGAGTAGATTCTATTGTACATAGCTCTTTCTAAGATCTTTGAAAAACAGGGAAGGACAGCAATAGGACGATAATTAATAGACTTACGTTTATCACCGTTCTTATAAGCAGGAATTGCTCTAGCTATTGTCAATCTGTCAGGAAACATGCCCTGAGACAGAGAAATATTAAAAGTATAGGTAAACGGCTATACCGAGGAGAACCAGACCAGATGGCCGGCCCCAATTGCAAGCCGTTGTAGCCAGCATCTTTCCTTTGGCTTAGAAACTCATGTGTAACTCTCAAACACTCATTTATGTCAATCGGCGGGAGGTGTGTAAATTTCATATTTTGTTGACTTAGATGGTCACGGCAACTTTTAGTTGAACAGTTTTGTATATTTATATAAGAAACCCCCCAAAGATTAACAAAAAATGTGTCGAAAGAATTTGCAAGGTTCTGTGGATCATTAACAACCATGTAGCCCTCAATTAAGAGGTCAGGATAGCTGGAATCTTTTTACCTGTACGTATGATGTCATTGATATGTTTTCACATATGCTTTGAGTCATTTTTCTCATTATAAAAATACCATGATAATGTTTTCTTTTTGCAATACGCAGTGTATGATTCAATTTGTTTCGATGCATGCGGTAAATGTATCATTGTCTTTTGTCGGTGATCTCAAAAAAAATGCTTCCGGAGTTTGGTTTTACACTTACTAGATACCAAACATTGCAGAGGTAATCCAAATGTTTTCTTTTCCTCTTGTGTTTGACATTGACCACAGGAAAACAGTCATGATCGATAATATTGTCATAAAGTCCCTGATAATGTTTAAAGGAATAGTTGCATCGTTTGATTGGTAAACATAATCCCATCTTGCACTGGAAATGCGAGATACAAAACTTTCGATTATTTGGACTATAGCTTCTAGCAAATTGAGCTGACAAACTATCATTACCGCGCAGCATTTGATAGTAAAGACATACAAAGATTGGATGGTGATCTGTTATATCGCTTACAAATATGCCAGAAGACACGTATTACGTATGTTCTCTACATCGAAAAAGATATTATCAACTAAGGACATGCTAGTATTCGAAATTCTGGTCGGCCTATTAAGTGTTGGAACAAAACTACAAGACGACAACTTGCTTAAAAAATCAACTGAATCTGATTTACTTCAAGTCAACCTTAAAGTCGCCCATAATTAAAGGATACTTCACTTCAGACGATATCTAAGTGATATTATACAAACAATCACTGAAAACTGTAAGTTGGGGGGGGGGGGGGGGGTGTTGGTACACGAGCCCTAGAACACGTCGCTTTAGTGCGAAATTTGACAAAAATCGCTTTCTATATTTTCTTTACATATAGAAATATCATCTCTACTGTCAAACGTAAAACAATTTCGAATACGTAAAGCAACTCTCCTCCTTTTATGCTTTGTCTATGTCTCTCCACAAGATTATAATCGTCAATTGAAAAAAAGTTCTTTAAATCTCCTTTTGTAAAATTAATGATCAAATTGGAGAGGAAAGGGGGAAAACTCTCTTATTTTTCATTGTTTGTGTACAGAATGTACAGTACTTAATGATGTACTGTGCTGAGAATTGTTATAGATGCATGATTCATTCTTTATAACCATGACAACACAGCAGTGTGTTACTGGCATCTTGAACATGCAGTAGATATGCTATCAGAATTGGCACATAAAAATGTATTTCATAATAAGTTTACAGTCACAAAAATTAAGTTAACTTACTGGACCAGTAAGAATATGAACAATATCTTAGTGATAGCAGGCAGGGTTCCGGGTGAGAATCGTTTTGAATTGTAAAACTATGATGTTTGATAAGTTGTAGGACAATGTGTATGCCTATGTTGACCTGTCTGATGAATTAATGACGTGACGTTAAGACATGGTGGCCTACTTAGCCAAGATGTGTCAAAGATTAGGGATCAAAGATTTCAGTCAGTGCTGGACACCCACCAACCTTCTCAAGTACTACGGTACATTTGGTCAGATTGCCTTCGTGTAAACCATACTTTTTCAGATTGATCAAACTTGAAAGGGCATTCAAACGAGTGATTTTACTGCCTTTGGTATTTGAGGAAGAGATACCAGTCAAACTGTGCATAAAACTAATCCATACCATTACTACACTAAATGTTCCATTATCCTTAGCAAAAGAAGTCCCGAATTAGGGATGAAAATATGAAATTTATATATGCTAATTCACTTGTGCCATGCTGATTTTCAATCCATTCCGAGCGATATGTCAGCATAGCGAGGGTCGTTCATACTCAGACAGTATAGTACCGACACGATCTCGGTGACTCTTTGTGACTTAGCCACCAGAAAAGTTTCAATGTTCAATGGTTTGTTTATTTACCTTGTTTTCTTGCCCAACAACTTCCTCTTTTGACACAGATTCAGAAACAGAAAGTGAACATTCTGAAGAAAAGCACTGTTGTGAAACAAAATGTCCTCTTTTGCAATTTCAACATAATGATGGATGTTTCAGTAATATGTGGACATCTTCATCTGCACATGCAAACTGGAAATTGATTGAATGTCCGTTTGATGGTTGTGACAATACTTACAAGATTTCGAATTCATTTAGATCTCATTTGTGTAAGAAACTGAGATGGGAAACTTACTGCAAAGGGGGGGGGGGGGGGGGGGGAGGGGTTACTATATGAACTTTCACCTATTTCGAAAAAGTTCAAAGTAGATGGTTTTTGTCTGTAGTAGTCATGCAAAATTCTAAAAACCAAATGCATGCAGTGATCGATAAGCATCTACACCACCTTAAGCGATCAGTAATGCGGCAGAACTTGAAAAAGTATCAAAAAGTAGTTGTTGGGGATTTTATTGAAAATATCCAAGTGCCATATCATAAGTTCAGCAAAAGCTTAAAAAACAGACTATTAACAAAGGGATCACTACAGTGGGTTGAAAAACATGAGTCATTAAACCACGTTGGGGATTGTATATGAGACGAGCTAGTATTCAAACATGACGGTGAAGAGGGAGGTAGCCAAGCAACTTATCAGAAACTACCCATACCTACAAGAGCGTTCAGGATATGACCCTTAGACTGCTGCAATTGCCAACAAAATGGAGTCATTGAGAATGAGAGACCTAAGTCTTTCATTGCGAAACCCAAGTCCAACAAAAAAAAAAGAAAAAAAAAAAGGAGAAAGACTGAGAAAGACTCCATTTAAAAAAAAAAACCTCGTAATGGTGAAGATAATTTTTTGCCGGAAACTCCATCCACTGAAGATGAAGTTCCTGAATAGGCACCAAGAAACTACGAAGAAAGAAATGTCAAAAAAAATATAGTCTTGTTTGAGTCATTGATGACAAAATCTTACCCACAAAGAAGAGCATCCATGATGACAAAACCCCTCATCAGAGATCTACTACAAGCATACCCTTGCCTCTTGATAATTGAAGAAATCAACAATGAAATGGTTCGACTATAACTAGAATTGACTCTGACCAGAATATCCCTAAATTTCCTAGATTTGCCAAAGGTATAACTGTACTTGGAAAGAGCTACATAAAGAGAGTCAAGTCTGGCGACAAGTACAAGAGGACTGGTGAAATTTCGAACCGATATGGCAGGTTAAGTACAGTATTGTAAACTGTACTTTACACCCTGCAACTATTGTGCTCAGAATCTGCTTGATCAGTAACTTTCCATTAACCACCTGGATCTAAAGGACAGACATAAAGAATACTTAGTTCATAAAAAGTCTGCAACAGTCTCCGGATGAGTAGACCCACGTGTAACTGTTAAAAGTGAGATTGCACTGTCATACACATAATTGCAATGACCAATTATCTACAACATATTGGAGTGGTTTGTGGATAAAACTTGATGATATTTGAGGCCCATCGTTCTAATAAATTCTTTGTAACCAAACTGTATCCATTTCATACTTCATGCACTTACCCAAATGACGGAGTTCTGACTCCAGTTTCCACTCCGGCTAGGTAGGCAAGTTTTCTTGCTGTGCTGCATTTTCGCTTATCATAAGCTTCATAGTAATAAATCTTTTGACATTTACCCTCTATTAAAACATTTTACTTTTTGAAATGACAGAGGCCCCTGAAATCATGAAGCCATGATACGAAAGAGCCAGTCATAACAGTGATGCTGTTTTAATGAAGAAATTAAATAACACCTTGAATAAAATTAAGTTGTCATGTTTGAACTTGCAGAATCACAAGAAGTTCAGACACGTTGTTTGAATGTACTCAGGCGTGAGTTAAGGGTGGAATCGAAATATTACCACTTCTACTGAGGGACGATGCACACGATTTTGTCCTATACATTCACACACGGGTAAGATCTAGCATTTGCTAATAAGTCAATCATTTGCCGTAGTGTAGTTCCCAATAAGTAGTCAATGAGTCGACAAATCAAAACAGAATTTCTCTTTGATTGATGTTTGAAGTAATATGAAATAACATATCAAGACGAGAAGCTTTCATTCACCAGTAGTACACCATTCCCTTTTGAAATGATCTTGACCAATATTGAATAACATAAATTGATGCAATGTGAATTTCTTCATTTAATTGGAGTGCTTTTAAATAGAGCTGAGTAAATTTCCAAACAGCATTGTCAAAGAACGAAAAACATTCTTGTTACTAGGAATCCATGGCTACACATGAAGCATTCTACTCTCTGAAATCGTGCCCTTGGGCCAACAACAGAATTATCCTGGTGTTTATGGAGCTTCGTTAAAGGTCAAGTGATATGCAGATTTCTTTGAGACTTACAAAGATTAAAGAGCTTTACTTTAAATGTAGACTGGGTATACAGGAAAACTGAGTAGCCGACACGTGGGCTGCAACGTGCACGTCTTGACCTGGATAAATGAATAATCGACAATCGAACAAGGACCCACATGGAACAAAACATCTACTTTTTTCGGCAAGATAAATTCAACATAAATCAAAATTTTTGGCTCTCCAGAATTCACACTGGGCTTATCAAATATTTTTCTACAACTGCTTTCTTCCTAGATGTCGGAAGAATTTTTAATAAAGAGTTGCACATTGGTATCAGATACAAAATGCCCAAATTCAACCTGAGATTTAAACAAACTCTTGCATTCCTTTCTCCCCAACCACAAAATCCAAATTCACTGCAAAAAGTATCTGAGCGATACCATTAACACAGGTATCCCTTAACTTAAGCTGCATATTCTCCAGGCTAAAAACTACAAATTCAGTCAGTATGCCGATAGTAACGATATATAATGCACAAAAAGAAAAAGAAAGACTAAACCGAAATTAACATACAAAAGACAATTTCTTACCTTGAAAGCTGGTGCTTCATGAAACTGACGTATCGAAATTGAAATTTCCTAATATAGGCTTTCTTATACTCTTTCTTTATATACTCGTTCTTTCTCAGAGCAAAACTCCGTTTCTTTGCCTCCAAAATCTTTGTTATGCTTTTGCAATTGGTAGAGCCGCTCCAAGTGCAGCCTTCCTTGGTGTCACTTTCCTAAACAAACTTTTACTTGAAACGTCAATGCACTAAAGCTACCATTCCATTGCTAAATTGGCACAACTACAATATCTCCATTGCCTCTCTTAGAACTCAGATGTTCTGTCCAATATTCTCGTCAAGATTGACAACAAAAGACAAGAAAAAAAATCCGTCCCGTACTTTACTATGGGAGAATTTCTCTTACCACTATAGCTGACGGCATCTAGCAAATTCTGAATTAGCATTCGTACTAGTTGTAATCCATATCGACTTGCTGTTAAATCCTTGGTTACATTGCTACCTCTC